>CM053333.1:32943050-33315550 GCA_028583605.1 Dastarcus helophoroides
CAATGATTAGACCTAAATATTTCGTAAACTTATTAAATAATAAATTTTAATCTCCACATTTTAACTTGAGTTTATAAATTTCAACGAAAGCTTATTTAGAACTTTCCCCATTTTCCTCAAATTGCAACTTAGACATCGAAATTTGGACTCTGTTCCCAATATTTCGAAAATATTTTCGTTACAAATCGTTCTGTTCTTCACATTTCGATGTGAAATTTGTCATTTTTCGCTATCATTCAATAAGATCTATTTATATTAATATCTCACTAACGAGATCTTTATTACATTATGTAACCATTCAAGTTTCCTCAACTTGCAAATTTCCAGGTACAAAGTTAGACCTTCAGTTCTGGCAATAAATTCTATTGATAAAATAGTTCCAGCTGATTTTATTATTTCACTATTATTGGAGCCAGAGCCATTAATAACAACGTAATTACATTCTATTGGAACTGGATTGTTTTATCAATATAATTGCATCGAAAGTTGGATGCACTTTCTTCATGTTATGGGCATAGAATCAGCAAAAAATTCAAATATCTAGAACGAGGATTGAATCATACTTCTTTAATTTTACATATACTTAATAAGTGAAATTCAATAATGAATATTTTATTCCATATAAAGGTTTAATTGCATTAACAGAATAGATCCATTACATTATAAAGGAATATCTAGATGCGATGTATTATTAGGGGGCGAGCTTTTTTTTTTAATTATCTGATATGATCCTAATGGTGTTCTATAATCTGTTTTTATATAGTTCTATAATTTGTTTTTCTATTATTTATGGATGGCTTCCTAGATTTAATGACAGCATGGTGTAATTGCTGTGGTTATAAGAAAGCAACGGACTTTGACATTGTTATAAAAATAACAAAGTTCATAAAACGACACTGGTTCTATTCTTAGATTATTCTTCAGTAAGTCAGTGTATTGAACCAAGAGGTCAAGGTCAAGGTAAGTTTTCATTTGACATGCAAAAAGGAACCTCCACTTTATGAAAAGGTGGAAAACGTTCACTTTCATATTTACTGCGATAAGCCCGGGAAAAATTTTGAATATTATTTTGAAGATCTAGTGGAAGTTTTCTCCTTGTGATTTGTTTAGAAATCTATTTTTAATAATATTGAAGCGTTTAAGTGTCTGTTTGCCTGTCGACTGATCGTTTGTCCGGGCTAATCTCGAGAACTGCTAAATTGATTTTGGTGAAACTTCTACTGAAATGTAGAGTATGTTTAGGGGTACCTTTTAGGCTATTTGATAATCACTACAAGATATTTGTAAAAACGCTTTAATCATGTTTTTGGGAATATTGAAAATGAGAAAGTTTCCCCTAAAGGCTTTCAAAGGTGACTTGTAAGGCCACTTTAATTTTCTTGTATTCTGGATTTCCATTACAGCAAATTTTTTATTTTAAATGTTACGTAAAAGTCTTTGGAATCAAAGCTATAGAAAATTTAAACAGAACAATTATTTGCCAAATTTTTGTAAGACTTGGAGAGATATAGTCAAAAAATTACTCATAGGATCTCCCGAACAAAAATCGTTTTCCAATCAAATTATTTAATAATTCCGTGTTTTTTATTTAACAAAGTCCACTTAAATGGTGGCACCCAGACGACATGTTGCACATATTTAATGATACCTGTTTTATAAAACTCGGAAAGCAAGCTTTCGATAGCATCCGCATCTAAACATTGACCCAAAATACTTTCTCCAATAATCTTTGGTAATGAAACCAATTCAAGGTTATTTAGTAACATATCGTAGCTTCCACGCCTCGTCTCAGTAGCTTTTTTTTTCTCAGTATTTATAAAGTACCCATAATTCACTTTCTCGTGACTATTCCAATATTCGGACTCGTGCATATCAAATACGACAAAAAGCTTACACGCTCCTACCTTTAAAACAAAAACATTATGTAACTGTAATAAGAAAGATAATTTGTTTCGACATGCAATCGAAAGCTCTAACATTCGATAATCCAAAGGTAAACCGATATTCACGACAACAGAACTACTTAATGCAATTCTTTTAAGCGGGGAAATTGCTCTATAACGAATATGACACAAAAATAAAATTCAATAAATGTTAACAAAGGGCAGTCCCTATCTATTTGCGACAGACGCCTAATGCGGCAGAAATGCTCGCTTTTAAGGGCAGCAGTCAATAATCAACTCTGTTGTGGTCTTAGAGCATCTTGCTGCACTGCCCTAAAAATTGCTACCAATTTACTAAGTTAACTTTTTTGCTTTGTTCCGTAAACTGTTATTAAAAACGCAATCAAAAAGAACCAGAGCTTTTGTGGGGAGACTGTCCTCGTTATCCAAATTTCAACTAATAAAAAATCCAATTTTGGATATTCCTCTTGCTGCAAACGGTAGACATCTTTTAAATTTGTTTTTCAGTTATTAATAAATATGGTTTGAAGAATTTATGAAAAATTATAGAGGACGTAATTCGCTGGCAATTAAGTATAGAAAACCTTTCGAGTTGAAAGTCAAAATTTTGGAATATCCATATACATTTTAAACTTCAGGAAAAGAAAATTCCAAATCTAAATAGAAAATTTAAGTTCGAGAAAAATTGGAAATTTTGAGTAACAAAAATTAGGCATTTTAAATAAAAGGAAAAAAATGGAAGATATGTTGACAATTATATTTTTATTTCGAAATGAAAGATAAATTTAAAATATTGAAGTCGAAGTCTTAAGAAGAAGTTTTTGAATTTAAATGTAAAATTGAATTCAAATGTAAAATTTTCAGTTACAGATTCAAAATTTTTTTGATGGAACGGACTGGTCCTTGGTTATATTCAAAAATTGAAATTTAGAACTTGTCCCCTGAAACCAAGAAAGATTAAAAAACACAACAAAGGTTACAACCTTTGTTGTGTTTTTTTAATCTTTCTTGGTTTCAGGGGACAAGTTCTGTATTTCAAGATTCAAAATGTTAGTAAACTTAAACTTTAAATTTCACAAAAGTGGTCGAAAATTTACGCTTGCAATTTTATTTATTTTTTCTAACCCTTGAGTTGTAAACGTGAAAAATCGATTTTTTTTTGGAAATTTTCTTCACACCAATGACAAAATGTTGGTTTGTTTGAAAATTCCACATTTATTAAAACTTTGGGTTTACTTTTTAAAAGTGCCCAACATTTTATTTAAAGAATTGTAGCCTATTTTTTTATTTTGATTTCAAAATTTTGATTTCTCTGACGAAGTAGTTGGGTTCGAGTCTTTCTAAACCCTAATTATTTCATATTTTAGTTTGTTTTTCCCCAAAATTTCGATGTAGAGAGAGCTAGTGGAAAAAATATTTACATTTTTTTTGTTATATGTTGTCTTTCCTGTAGTTAAATGTAATACTTTGCAGGAAATTTTCCTGCTATAGGCGGAGGTTCTGCAGGTAGAATGCTGAAGTAATAAGTGGAAACATTCCTGCTATAGGCGGAGGTTCTGCAGATAGGATGAACAAGCTCTGAATTCTGGATTCGTTGTGGGTTGCCTAAAGTTTAGGCCAGCACTTAGGCCACCCTTCGCCGGCCCATTGTGCGATCCCCAGGATGAAGAAGCAATAAGTAAGTAGATACATTCCTGCTCTAGGTGAAGGTGCAGGTAGAACGCCGAAGAAGTAGTCAAGTAGAGACATCTACGGCCGCAGGCACAACTTTTACCTGTCTTTAAGCAGGTAGGTAGGTAACTCACACTACTAGCATCTGCACTGGATGTATTATACGATTCATCCGCAGGATAGAACAGATGTTATCAGAGTGAAAATTGATTAGGTCCCGAATTATTTCATTTGGTTTTATCTCCTAACATTTCCGCTTCAGAACGTTTCGTATTACCCGAAAATGAATTATATCCCGTGCAATGTCAATGTTGGTCCCTACAACTGCATCGTACTTGTTTCGCATTTTAATTCCAAAGCTTCAGGAGCAAAAGGCTTCCTATAATTTAAGAAGGTGGAAGTTAAGAAAATGGGATGAATTTATTTCCCGTAACATGATCTTTTCTGGGGTGCTCCAGACTTCAAAGAGTTTAATATACTTTATACAAGCGGCGTCCTTTTACCTCCGATTATTTAAGATCGATATACCTGATTTATGTGTAAATTTATAAGGATGTTTAAAGCGGAAGAATAAGGTTGGTATATTTTGGCAGCGCAAGATAGCGATGAAATTTCCAACAGCGCAAAAGGGGCATGCATAGCAACCTATAAATTTGCCAATACAGAGAACTGGATATTATAGATCCTGTGTAGTGTAAACATGATATATTCGGGGGGAAATTCGATCTAAACAGAGTTGTATTTACCCTCGACTCGAAGAAATGCAGCCACACAAGCGATTTCATTATGTTAATTTTCATTAGCGTATCAAAAGTGGGGTGCCCATTTAATTAGGTTGCACCAAAGACAATTATCAGTAGAGTTCCGTGGAAATTAAACGAGGAACGGATAAGATTCTGCCCGGAATATTATCCGGGTAATTGCCACGACGATAGGCCAGGGCTTCATTTTTTTGCTTTTGCATTACAAAATTAAATTAATCAAATCAGGGTTGTAAAATTATTCAGTCTTTAATTTATGAAACTGCTACGTTTTAACCAATGGTATTTGTCCTATTAAGATTATAAACTAAATGGAAAATATTTCATATATTTCAAGTTTTTTTATAAATTTTTGCCACACTTTTTCACCTTTACCTTTTTTTTGTAGAGATTTCTAGAGATTTTAGAGATTTACCTTGAATTCTCTTTTATAGACTTCGAAAGATTTGTTGGAAATTAGTCTCAAAATGAGGGTACCTAAAAATATACCTTCAAAGAGGAAGAAGAATAAAAAACACTAAAAAATATTTTTCATTCTTCTAGCTCTAACTTGAAAGTCAAAACTTTATTTTTTTTGAAGGTTTTGATTTTGTTGTATCGACTTATAGCCTGTTTGACATCTAATTTTAAAGTGCACAAAATCATACTTCAGTCTGTTTTTTCATGAAATTTTCTGTAAAATTTGCAGTCAGTTTCGAAATTTCGATTTTTGTTCCAAAAGTGTGAATCTGAGTTCTTTTACATTAAAATTTTTGGTTTTTGATTTAAATTTTTTTATATAATTTGTGTTGCATTCCAAATTTTGATCTTCCAATTTTATGCCTTCAGTTGCAACCTTTTCTTTAAAATCTCAATTTGAAACTTCGATTTTTCTTAGAAATTTAACTTGGCGTTTTTTCAAAATTTCAGGTTTACACTTTTTACTAAATATACATGATCAGGATATTGGCTTTTAATTCAATAAAGTTCAACTTTAAATTTTCTTATTTATTAATTTTATTTAACATTTATGCGACCCAGTTTGGAAATATTTAAATTTTAAGGTCGTAGAAATGTGAAATAAAATAATTAATCCTAATGTTTCCGACCAATAAGGATCTATCATAAAGAATGTTCGACTTCACCTCAAATATTAAAATTTATTCGAACTTCCTGAAATTCGAGATTTCATCAATCGTGATTTAAATACTCGAAAAAAATTTATAATTTTTAATTTAAAGTCATAATTTCAAGAAAAAATGCAACATTTCGAGGTTAAGCGAAATTAAAAGAAAAGTGATTATTAAATTAGTTTTTTCCCAACTTAAAATATATTATAAAAATGTGAAATTTTTTAGGTAAAACATTAGAATATCCACATAAATTTAAAACTTCAGGAAAAGAAAATTCCAACTCTAAAGGGAAAATTTAAGTTCGAAAAAAATTGGAAATTTTGAATAACAAAAATTAGACATTTGAAATAAAAGGAAAAAATGGAAGATATGTTGACAATTACACTTTCATTTCGAAAAGAAAGATAAATTTAAAATATTGAAGTCGAATTTTTAAGAAAAAGATTTTGAATTTAAATGTAAAATTGAATTCAAATGTAGAATTTTCAGTTACAGATTCAAAATATTAGTAAATTTAAACTTTAAATTTCACAAAAGTGGTCGAAAATTTACGCTCGCAATTTTTTTAAATTTTTTCTAACACTTCAATTGTGAACGTGAAAAATCGAAAAGGAAAAAATGGAAGATATTTTGACAATAACATTTTCATTTCGAAAAGAAAGATAAATTTAAAATATTGAAGTCGAATTTTTAAGAAGACGATTTTGAATTTAAATGTAAAATTAAATTCAAATGTAAAATTTTCAGTTACAGATTCAAAATATTAGTAAATTTAAACTTTAAATTTCATAAAAGTGGTCGAAAATTTACGCTTGCAATTTTATCTAATTTTTTCTAACACTTCAATTGTGAACGTAAAAAATCGAAAAGGAAAAATGGAAGATATGTTGACAATTACATTTTCATTTCGAAGCAAAAGATAAATTTAAAATATGGAAGTCGAATTTTTAAGAAGACGATTTTGAATTTAAATGTAAAATTAAATTCAAATGTAAAATTTTCAGTTAAAGATTCAAAATATTAGTAAATTTAAACTTTAAATTTCACAAAAGTGGTCGAAAATTTACGCTTGTAATTTTATTTAATTTTTTCTAACACTTCAATTGTGAACGTGAAAAATCGAAATGGAAAAAATGGAAGATATGTTGACAATTACATTTTCATTTCGAAAAGAAAGATAAATTTAAAATATTAAAGTCGAAGGTTTTAAGAAGAAGATTTTGAATTTAAATGTAAAATTGTAACTATTTAGCTAAAACATTTCAAGTTTTAACACCATGTGTCAAGAAAAAAGTTTACTTTTTGCAAAGGATTCAAAATTTGTAAAAATAAAATTCAAATTTTGGCACAAAATTTCTAGAAAAAAGCAGAGACTCTGAAAAGAACTTGACATTGATAAAAAAAAGTTTGGTGAAAACAATTAATATTTAAAAAACACAATTTTGACTCCTAAATTCTAAAGAGTCTGAAAAAATATCGCACTTTTAAGGCTTAAGTCGAAATCTTGAGAAAAAAATCAAAATTTTCAGAATAAAAATTTCTATTTTAGCGTAAACAAACTCATTGGAAGTTTAAATTAGACATTTTCTAAGATGTCACCATTTCAAGCTTACTCTAAAAATTCCGACCCTAATTTCAAGATCTTCGCTTTAAATTGAAATATAATTTTGTATTTTTTTATGAAATTATAATTTGAAATTTAAAAATTTCTGGGTTAAATTTGAAATTGCTAGATTTCAGCGAAAATTTGGGGAAAAAAATCATATCTTGGAATTATAGAAAGTTTTAGGAAGTCGGCAGCGTAAAAAATCATAAAAATTTAAATTTGGGATTTCGAAAAAAAATGGATTACTAAAATCAAAGTCGAATTTAAAGGAAAAAATTGTCAAAAAATCTTAAATTTGATTAATAACTTCAAAAAATTAGGAAAGGAAAATTGACGTTTAAGGAAAAAAGTAAATTTGTTCAAATTTCTAGAAAAACTCGAATCTGCGAAAAAATTTGTGAGGAAAGCCGAGTTTCCCTAGCTCGAATGAAAATGACGCTACTGCTTTATTCCAAAGTTACAACAGAAGATAATTTTTTTTATTTTAAACCCAACAAAGAAAAGAAATATTTCCAGATAAAAGTCCAAATTTGAAGATAAAGTCAAAAATTTTTGAAAATAATTCAAATTGATTTTTTTTTATTTTTCTTTCTGAAGATGACAGCTTGGCTGTCGAAACGCGTTAGAGCAACCTTTGTTGTGTTTTTTAATCTTTCTTGGTTTCAGGGGACAAGTTCTGTGTTTCAATTTTTAAAATGATTCAAGTTAAAATTCTGAAAATAAAGTCAATATCCTTTGGTTATATACTTTTTGAAAATTTCGACTTTTTCGAAGAATTCAATTTTTATTGAAAATTTTGACTTATTTCGAAAATTTCGACAATAAAAACCCGTTTTTTTAATTTATTTAACATGAAGAATAAGAAACCCCTTTTTCACGAAGTCAATCTTTTCTCGTTCGACTTCCAAATTTTCTAAATTTTAACTTGGTTTTGAAAATTTCGACTTTTTTCAAAATTTTAAATTTTTTTAATATTCCGAATTCCTGAAAATTCTGTCTTATTTGGTTGGTTTTGATTTTTTGAATATTTTACTTTTATAACTTTTGTTCTTGTTAAAGATTTTATATTTGGAAAATATCAAATTTTTTTAAATATTTGGAATTGATTTCGAAGTTTGATTTGATTTGATTTTGAAGTTTGAATTTCTTGAGTGTTTGTTTTTTTTATTCAACTTTTTTTCAATTTACACTTTTTCGCAAAATTCTGACTTTCTAAATATGATTGTTTTTTGAAAAGTCTGCTTTCGATTTTTATTAAAAATTCTTAAACATTTTTCGATTTCATTAAAGCAATTCGTCTTTATATTTCGAAAACTTTGAAATTCAAATGTTTTTTTTTCTGGTTCCACTTTTTTCAAATATTTATTTATTTTATTAATTGCAAGACATTTTCAGTTTGACCTTTCTTTAGGATTTTAATTTATTTTCCAAATGCTGGATTTTTTGAAAATCTTTACACATAATTTCGATCTTTCTTCCAAATTGTTATATTTTTTTTCAAAATTTTGATTTTTTTCTGTAAATTTAATGATGTTGAAAAGTCTGCTTTCGATTTTTATTGAAAATTCTTAAACATTTTTCGATTTCTTTAAAGCAATTCGTCTTTATATTTCGAAAACTTTGAAATTCAAATGTTTTTTTTTGGTTTCACTTTTTTCATATGTTTATTTATTTTATTAATCGCAAGACTTTTTCAGTTTGACCTTTCTCTAGGATCTTAATTAATTTTCCAAATGCTGGATTTTTTGAAAATCTTTACACATAATTTCGATCTTTCTTCCAAATTGTTATATTTTTTTTTAAAATTTTGATTTTTTTCTGGAAATTTAATGATGCTGAAAAGTCTGCTTTCGATTTTTATTGAAAATTCTTAAACATTTTTCGATTTCTTCAAAGCAATTCGTCTTTATATTTCGAAAACTTTGAAATTCAAATGTTTTTTTTTTTGGTTCCACTTTTTTCAAATGTTTATTTATTTTATTAATTGCAAGACTTTTTCAGTTTGACCTTTCTCTAGGATTTTAATTTATTTTCCAAATGCTGGATTTTTTGAAAATCTTTACACAGAATTTCGATCTTTCTTCTAAATTGTTATATTTTTTTTCAAAATTTTGATTTTTTTCTGTAAATTTAATGATGCTGAAAAGTCTGCTTTCGATTTTTATTGAAAATTCTTAAACATTTTTCGATTTCTTTAAAGCAATTCGTCTATATTTCGAAAACTTTGAAATTCAAATGTTTTTTTTTGTGGTTCCTCTTTTTTCAAATGTTTATTTATTTTATTAATCGCAAGACTTTTTCAGTTTGACCTTTCTTTAGAATTTTAATTTATTTTCCAAATGCTGAATTTTTTGAAAATCTTTACACATAATTTCGATCTTTTTTCCAAACTGTTATATTTTTTTCAAAATTTTTGATTTTTTTCAGTAAATTTAATGATGCTGAAGTCTGCTTTCGATTTTTATTGAAAATTTTTAAACATTTTTCGATTTTTTTAAAGCAATTCATCTTTATATTTTGAAAACTTTGAAATTCAAACGTCCCTTTTTTTTTGGTTCCAATTTTTTTAAATGTTTATTTATTTTGTTAATTGCTTCTTTCTGGAATTTTAATTTATTTTCCAAATTCTGAATTTTTTCAAAATCGTTACACATAATTTCGATCTTTTCTCCAAATTCTTATTTTTTTTTTCAAAATTTTTTCTGTGAATTTAATGATGTTGAAAAACTGACTTTTAAAAACTTCTACCCTCTTATTTTAAAATTTCTGACCTTGGTCCAACTTTTGACAATTTCTCAACATTTTTAATATTTTCGATCCTTTTTCAGAATATAGACTTTTGTTGAAAATTTCGACCTTTCATCATCAACATTTCGACTTTTTCTCGAAGCCGTAACTTTGTTAGAATTTTATTTTTTTGGAAAATTTCCTTTTTTCAAAATTTTGACGTCTTGTAAAAAATTTGACAGCACAAAGTTTTTTTTCTCAAAATTTTGGATTTTTTATAATATTATTTTGCTGAAACATTATTTTTTGACATTTTTTAAAAAAATTTCCATTTTAGCTATTTCTTGAAGTTTTAACTTCTTTTCTTTGATAATTCCAACTTTGTCCCGAAAATTTTCACTCTTTTCAAAATTGTAACTTTTTGAAATATTTGAATTTTATCAGGATTTTAATCTGTTTTGAACATGTTTACCTTTTATCATCAAAATTGGGACCTTTTTCGAAGTTAAATATGGCTTTATTCAAAGTTTGAAGTTTTTTCAAAATTTCTATTTTTTCAAAAGTTCGACTTTTTGTAATAACTTAAACATTTTCTCAAAATTCGCCCGTTCCAGAAATTTTTTAATTTTGCTGAAAAATCTAATTTCCCGAATTACCAAGTTTTAAATTTTGAACGAACTTAACAAAACGAATTCAAGACTTAACTAAATTTCGATTTTAAGGCTGCCCAAATTTAAAACAATCTGAAAAAAAATCTCAGCTTCGAGACTAAAGTCGAAATTTTAAGAAAAAAGTCAAACATAGCGTAAACAAAACCAGATAAAAATTGGAAGTTTAAATTAGACAGTTTCTAACATGTCATCGTTTCAAGTTTACCCTCAAAATTTCGATTTCAATTTCAAGATCCTGGCTTTAAATTGGAATATAAGTGTTGTAGTTTTCCCTTGAAATTTTGACCGAAGGTCTCAATTTCTAAAGAAAGTTAGAAATAGCGAGATTTTATCGCAAATTTTGAGAAAAAAAAGCCAAATACAGGAATTTTCCGAAGTGAAGTCGGCATCGTAAAACAATCATTAGAATTTGAAATATCGAGAAAAAAATTGGCATATTGAAAGTAAAGTAAAATTTGAAGGAAAAATTCAAGAAAACTCGAAATTTTTATTAATAACTTCCAAAAATAGGGGTATCAGATTACAAAAGGGAAAATCCAAGTTTCGAGAAAAAAAAAACCAATTTTGAGTGTTTATTCTAAAGAAAAAAATGGAATTTTCGGAAAAATTTGCATTTGCAAATAAAATTGCCAAGAAACTGTATTTCAATGAAAAGGACTCCACTGCTTGAGTCCATATTTACGATAATACATAACATTTTTATTTTAAACTCGAAATTTTATTAAAAGAAAATAACTATTTCGGGAAAAAGGTTCAAATTTTAAAAAAGAGCAAAAAATGTATAGAAAAAATTCAAGTTATACAACTTATTGTATAACTTGTATATATATATATTTTTATTTTTAGTATTTGTTTATGATCGTAGGGTATGTTAATTAATTTTGTTTTAGGGTAAGTCGATCAGTAGAGGTACAGGTAAAGAATACTCTTTATCTACTTCCAAGCTTTCGAAGCTTTATTTTTGCTTCATCATCAGGGATCAGATTTGAGATTTGACCTTTGTGAAGAAAAGTAACAACAAAAAAGGTCCAAATTTCACAAACAACAAAAACTAAGGAATAACGAACCATCCTATTCCCAAAAAGGACCTAAATGTTGGTTAAATTGAAATAGTAATAAGATAATTGCATGTAGTAAAGTAAACACATAAAGGACAATGTAATGACAGGAATGGTTATCCCTCATTTAAAAAAACCAAATGTAATATAATATATAGTAGGATGTATACCACTTCACAAAGGTCAAATCTCAAATCTAATCCCTGATGATGAAGCAAAAATAAAGCTTCGAAAGCTTGGAAGTAGATAAAGAGTATTCTTTACCTGTACCTCTACTGATTGACTTACCCTAAAACAAAATTAATTATATATATATATATATATATATATATTTTTCATGGTAGACCTTTATTGACCAGAAATATTATGTTTTGTATCAATTTATTTAACATTTCTTCGGCCTAATTTGAAAATATTTAAATTTTTATGGTTTGTTGATAATTTTTTAAACAGTTTTTGAAATTCGACGTGATATTTAAATTTATTGAAAACTTCACCTCATGACAGTTCACAAATTAAGAAGTTAGTTTATTTTACATAGAATAGGAATAATGAAAAATAGGAGACCAAAAATTAGATATGGAAAAAAAATTGTTTTTTTTTGATAAATTAGGAAAATATAAAAATTTGGCTTAAATTTTTGAGAATAAAATCAACATTTTCTTAGAAAGAGTGGAAATTGTCAGTTTCTAATTGAACTGGCAAAAATTGTTCTTTAAAGTAAATTTGTAATTTTGAGATGAAAGTTGCACGAATTTGAGTAAAATTTTGAAAAGGAAATCTCTAATAAAATCCCAAACTTTAGGGTAAAGTAAAAATAATTTTAAGAACATACAAATTCAACGAACCGAAAATAAACCGTTATGTTTTTTCGGTTCTGTTCCGGTCTTCGTTCCTATAAAAATAACGGTTTTTTTCGGTTTCCAGTTTTCGGTTCAGTTCCGGTTCGAAGCTTTGGTTTTGATAAATATTAGAATGTCCTAATAAATATAAGAATGTTCGAATAATTATTAAAATATTATAGCTCTAATGAATATTAGTAAATTAAATAATGTTATAAAAGATATTAGAGAAAATTTAGGGTAATTAATTAGGTTCACGAAGCCAACTGCGCCCGTTCAGTTCAATTCACAATCATGCTGCATCCATCAACCATTGAAGATTGAGACACTATGCAATTTTCAACCTTTATTTTGTCCTGTGTATTAAATAACGTTTATGAATTATCAATGCTGATTTATTTCAGGGTTAACTTTTTAACCCCATTCAACTCGAATCAACTCTAGTAGGCAACGGAATAAAATCCGTCCTAGACGACTGTTTATCATCGCGTCATCTAATTCTTGAAAATTAGAAGAGACAAAGTGAAACGAAGCGTTCGATTCCTAATTTATCTTTCTGGAATATAAAAGAGGGTCGAAAGACTACAGACATTCTTTTCCAATTGATGAATAATCAATTAGCTGTTTTACAAGCGGGATCGAAAAATGTGCGCCACCTGCTTTCTATTTCTTTCAATTCCACTTTCCCATTCCCCCTCGTCAAACGATCTCCTCGAGGAACGGAAGTCTATTCTTTAAATTTGTAAGTTGCAATCAGCTATTAAGCTGAAATATTCACACTAAAAGGCGATTAATTAAATCTTGAATTCACGTCGCTGTATTGACTAGAACAGCGTTTTAGGGCTTGATCAAATCGGCGAATTTTCGAAAGGGGTTGATTGAAAAATAAATTCGTGTGGGTGTGTTAGGTCTGTTGCTTGTGTTAAGTAAGTTCCCATGGCTTGTTGTTTCCTAATCTCGGTTATGCTACGCTAAGGATAACGAAACCGGCAATGGTGGATGCGCCGGGATTTCGATTAGTTGCGAATAAAATTTCGAATTAAATTCTGTTTCAAGCGTGAGTAAAGTTTTGGGAACGTGCGCTGTCAAAAGTGAATAAAAATACGGCCCCGGTGTACATCGTATAGTTTTTAGGGGATAAAAACACTTTGAGGAATTGGGGTAAAGAGGCGGCAGTTTACATACTGGTGAAGACGTAAAGTTTCTTATTAATAGTAGCGACCTTGCGACGCTGGTACGTCTTTAGCTTTATATCTATGTCCCAAGAGGGCCATTGTGAACTCGTCCGCCCAAACCAACCTTCTAAGTGAATTAAAATATTTATTAAGGAATTCCCATACACATGTCTCAAGAGATCCATGCTTAATTAGTTTGCCCCTCCGTCTGAGATATTTCTTGAATAATTAAGTTTTATAATTAACCCCGCATTGATATTACTCGCAAACAGTCTAAGTAAATACTTCCTGCTTTTCTATTTGTGCATTTCCAGCTTCGGTAATTTTTAATTTTATAATTCATGCCGACTCCGTGCGTATTTATTTTCTCATTATTTTTATTCTTGTAATTATATTAGGCTGTTAATAAGGGGGCTTATTTCCAGATAATTGTCATTTACTTATCGACGAAGTTCCGAGTTAATGTTCACATTTTAGAGTTTTCGGGCATATTTATGTAAGGGGCAAAGGCATTAAGCTCCTTGAATCAATTGCGCTTGAACATTAAATAGCACATTAAAAGGAAGAAGGCGTTGATTTTAACCAAGAACGACCGCATCTGAGTTTATTAACATGTTTTATGCCGACGTCTAAAAGACTGGCACACAATGTCGGATTGCAATAGTTACGCTCATTTGAAGCTCATTTTCCTCTTCATTTCATTGCAACAAAGTGGTTTCGGGACCCCACTTTTCCATTCTACGACAACCTTCTTTATAAGGTGTATAAATCACGTGGATGTTTCTCCAAATAACCCCTAGCTCGAATAACACAAAAACTCGGTTGTGTATTTGACTTCTACGGCAGCTACGGTTTTTATCCAAGTTCGTTCAGCGCGCCAGATATGTTCCCTGAATATCATTTTCATCTTCACTACCGAATAACGCCCGTTTCGCTCATTTGAGGACTTTTATAGTTTTCCAGACTGAGCGAATGTTTAACAGTTCGAATTCGTCTGATTAACTAACCCACCGTCACCCTTAACTAGGGGTGGCGATGGTGGATTTTATCTAACGAGCACTTTGACCGAATAAAGTTATAGCGGTAGCCAGCCTTTGAGCAGCGATTTATCATCAATTAACGGAGTAAACAGTGTCAGAAATGTCAAAGCGGACAAAGACACACAATACTTGGTGTCGGCGGTTGCGATAGTCGAAGGGTAAGGAACAGACCTACAGAACGACAGTATTCAGACTTTGATGGACGAGCCTTGTGGTCAGTCCTTGGTTCACTTCGGCGGCACTATTAATCATGCCTGGCATAGCTTTAAGGACCAAAGCAGATAAGAATGTAAACAAACCTTCGACTAATATTTCCGCGATGCTTTAGAGCAATTTTAAATTAAAGTTACGTCACTCAGATTATTTTATTAAATTCTTTCGGACGTAACGGTCGCCGCCGCAAATAATCGTGTTATTTAAAAGATATGAGTCGTATATTTTCCGGCTGACTTGTGTAAGAAGTCCCCTCGTAAAAAAGGAAGTGTGGTTCGCAGACACCATCTATCATTGGATGGAAATTTAAGATAAGTGCGGTATAGTTATTTTTGGGCTAACCCGAGTCTGAAAAAGCTCGGATAGTGGCTTTTATTCATGTGTTGTTCGTGTTTTATGAATGAGCCATTTGTAATACCCGCACGTACGTTGTCGTACCGCACCGCGAGCCGTAAAACGGTGTGCGGTGTCAGGTGCTTTACCGCGGACTTTGTTCTCCCTGCAGGAATATGACACTGACGAACTGGAGTGAAAGTTATTAATTAAAGGACATCTTACTTGAGTAAATAGGAAGCCGAGGAAAAGCGATTTATTTATGCAGAAAAATACCTGCCTCGATGAAACTTGATGAATGGCCGTTCTAATTAGACGTCATTAACGTATCTCGCCCCTTTTACTTAACTCTAGCTGTATAAACTTGCCGGGGGCAGAAGTAGTTAGAACATGATATTTTAAGACCGATCGAAATATCCAAAGGACTTAATTGGAATGGCTGAAATGTTGCATGCTTTTTTTTATTCAAAAGATATTTAAAACTTTTATTTATATTAAGCTATTTATTATGATAACGAAGGCTTCCACGCACAGTAACTCAGTATGTCGACCATATCAGAGGCGAAACTCTTTTGAATTGAAAATTGGTACAAAGGATAAGAAAGTTTGGACAGAAGAGCACGGTAACTCAACATGTCCACCATACTAGAGAGCGACATAAAATTCTCTTTGATAATATTAACAAGAAGGTCATACAGATGAGCTGGGTTAATTAGAAACTCCTGTGTGGTGGGTTCGAATCAGCAAGGTACATTTATCATATGATAACGAAGGCTTTCACGGCCAGAGTCAGTACAGAATATACTTCTTCCGGGATTGAACCGTGTCAAAGAACTACAGAAGAGTTTCGCCTCTGGTATGGTGGACATACTGAGTTACCGTGCTCTTCTGTCTAAAGTTTCTTATCCTTCGTACCAATTTTCAATTCAGAAGAGTTTCGCCTTTGGTATGGTGGACATACTGAGTTACCGTGCTCTGATGTTTTGAAATTGGCCTTTTCATTTTTTCATTTTTTGAATATTCCCTCATATTCCTCTTTTCTTTGTTCCTGAAGAAGCCCCCTACGATGGTGGGCGAAACGTCGAACACTTTTAGTAGTTTTTTAACACGGTTCAATCCCGAAAGAAGCTATTTATTACTTCAAAGATATTTAATCAATTAACCCACAAATATTTTTATGTAAAATACTTGAGTTACCTGACCCCAAATAGGCACGACATTTTAAACTTCAAATTTTTGATTTCAGGGAATTTTTTTTTTGACAATACAGGGAACTGGATATCATAGATCCTGTGAAGTGTAAATATGATATCTCCTGGGGAAATTCAATCTCCCGTGATAATACTTATGCTTCCAATATTTTCCTCTTAAAGTTTCTTCAGATTCGAAGTTTGGACCTTTTAATAAGTATTTTTATAACTTCAAATTCGAAATTTCGTAAACCAAATAAAATTCTGAGAGAGAAATCGACATTTTGAAATTAAATTTAAACTAGGAATTAGATTAATTTTTGTTTCAAAATTTCGAAAGTCAAAATTTCGAAATTTAAAATTTTGAAAGTCAAAATTTCGAATTAAAGCTTAGATTTTAAGACAACTTTTTCGACTTGTTTTATGTTTAAAGATTAGCCCGTTTTATTAATATTTGTGAAATGATATCGTGAATTCGAGATATGTATTTGCTTCGTTTTTTTGTAAACAACAGACGTGAGAGAAATGTGATAAGCGATCGTGAAATTCCTAAATCGATAATAAAAAAAAAACGTGATAAATAATCGAGAAATTTTCGAGAAAAACGAGTATGAATGCCTAAACTATGCGATGTATGGATAAAATTACATAAAGGAAAATTATGGAATAGACTCACAGATAGATTGTCGTGATTTCGGTGCTTCGCCACTGTTGTAGATCCTACAGCCTTGCTCCCATGTTCTTCGTAAATCGAGATCAGGCTCGATATGGTCCAAAATGAAATGTGTGATTTCTGAATGGATAGGTCGCTGGATTTAGAACACTAGCTGATTGATCTTAACTATTTATTGTTAACTATAATAATGGTGGTGGCCAGACACGTAGCCAGCATTTTCATTCGGGGGGGGGGGGGGGTCCAACTTCCCCCTCCCCCTTTTTTAGGTTAGAGACACAGAAACTTCTTCGAAAAAAGCAATATTGCAAAATTTAAAGACAAAGCTGAGTTATTAAATCAATAAACGTCTTGGTCTTTTACTTAGTGCTCATTTTTTATTCTTGCATAAAATTTCTAATCTCAACTTCAAAATTTGGACTATAATTCGAAACTCGAAAGTTCGACTTCAGTCTCGATATTTAAATCTTTTAAATTTAAATTTTAAAATTTTTTTTAGAATTACCCAGTAATTTTTTCAAAATAACTGATTTTTGAACTTTTCAGAGCAGCATAAAATTTGAGATCAAAGACGAAATTAGAAATATTAGATATTAAAGATGAAATTAAAAAAATTGAATAGAAGCTTCCATTTTAATTTGTATTTCGATTTTTGTAGAAACTTTGAACTTATTTTAAAAATCTTCAGGAAAAGCGGACATTTAGACAAAAAATTAAAAGGATGAAAAAGAAAAGAACTTTATCATTAAAAATCCAGAAGCGTCGAAGTTTCAGGTACATTTTTTTAAAACTCAAAATGTTGAGTTTACCAAAATATTCAGAAAAAATTTAAATATTGAGAAAAAACCGAAAGTTATCTGATGAAGCAAAACTTTTGGGTTTAAACTCGAAATTTGTTTAAAAAAATAGTAGTTTCGTGACTAGGATTAAAATTTAAAAAAAAACACAATTTTTAAGGCAAAGCAAAAAATTTAGAAAAAAAATAAAAAACTAAAATTGTAAAATAAAGATCTGTAGAAAATATTAAAATTTTAAACAAAAAAAAACGCTAACATTATAAAAAATATTTCGAGCTAAACTGAAAAGAAAATTTTTAGAAAATCGAAATTTATAAAATCATTTTTTAGAAATTTCGATCTTAAAGTCGAAATGGCAAAATAAAAATGTAGATATTTCTAAATTATTTTAAAATGTTTAATAAAAATTAAGTCTCAAAAATATCAAAAGTTAGAATATCAACTGAAAATTTTGTTTAAATAAAAGGAAAATTAAAAGTCCAAACTTGAAACTAAACTAAAATCAATAGTTTGAAAATAATGTCAAAATAGGTATAAATATGTTTATCAAAAGAGTCGAAATGTTGAATTTGAATCAAAATTTAAAAGAAAGTAAAAAGAATTTTGGAAAAAAGTTGATATTTCGAAAATTTCTAAAAATAATCGAAATTTCGAAAAACATTGGAATGTATAGAAAATTTATGAAACTGCACCTAAAATATAGTGTAATTTTCGTTACATTTGCAGCCAATATTTAGTTTAAGTTTTTCCCTCCAAAATAAATCGCGAAAATAATAATATTAATAATTGCAAATTTTAGAAAATAATTTAAGTTTTAAGTAAAACATTTGTGAAAGATATTTCTGGAAGCTCGAAGTTTAAAAAAATATATAATCACAAATTACAATCAAAATCTCTAAAAGAGAGCTAAACTTTTGCAAAAACATCGATATTTATACATAAAATCACTCAACTGACTTTCGAAAGTCAAAATTTCGAAATTTAAAATTTCGAAAGTCAAAATTTCGAATTAAAGCTTAGATTTTAAGACAACTTTTTCGACTTAAGTTGAGAATTCTCTATTAGTGACTGTTAGAATTTGAAGTATGTTTTCAATTGGGCATTGCTCCTGCGTCAAGCAATGCAACAAAAACATAGTAGATAAGAAGACGGCAACTTGTAACAGCCGCAATAAGATATAAGAATGTCACGCAATATATTCAAGGCAAGCAACGCCACCACCAGGCACGTAGCCAGGGGGGGGGGTCCTAGGGGTCCGGACCCTCCCCGAAATGAATATTCCCCAAAAAATTTACGATGATACGAATTGAAATATCAGTAGAAAAACGGCTGATTGTATATTAAAGCATGTAAATAATTTTCGAAATTGCCAACTATTGAGCTTATGATAAGCAAAATAGCCATGTAGACATTTTAATAAAAATTGGCAATGAGCTCAAGGCTTCCCAATACATGAACCAACCCTTTTACAATTTAATATTGACACTAAGCAGTAGGGTACGTTCAGTAATTTCAATTTTTTACTACCCCAAATTTCGACTTTCTTGACATATGTATGCATGAAGTAGAATTTTTGAGAAAAAAGTCGAAATTTTGAGTTTAAAGTCGACATTTTACAAAAACATAGGAAGGCATTGATTAAAAAAAAATTATATTTAGAAATTTCGACATTTCACAAAAGCGTAAAAGAGACACTAATTATAAAAAAAAATGTTTAGGGATTTCGACTTTTTTGTCAAAAATTAGGTTTTTTTTTTAAATTTCGAGTTTTTTTCTCGATATTTCGGCTTTAAACTCAAAATTTCGACTTAACACTCGAAATTTCGACTTTTTTTCTCAAAAATTCAACTTTTTCTTGATATTTCTACTTTCTTCTTAAAATTCCGAGACTAATGTCGAAATTTCGACTTTAATATCGAATTTTTTTTCGAAATTTCAAGAATAAGTCAAAATTTCTACAGTATGGTCAAATTAGGCAGATGACAGTTGCGTCCCACCACTCCTCTTTCCCAACAATCTTGACAGTTTGTAGTAGGGTGCGTTCAATAATTGCTATTTTTAGTTAGCAAATTTTGATCTTTTTTTTTAGAAATTTCGAGATGAAAGTAAATTCGAGAAAAAAATCGAAACTTCGTGATTAAGATCAAAATTTCGAGAAAAAAGTCGGAATTTGAGAAAAAAAGTCGAAATTTTAAGAAAAAGGTCGAAATTGCGTAAAAAAAATCGAGGTTTGAAAAAAACGTAAGTCGAAAATCCGAGAAAAAAGTCGAAATTTGAGAAAAATGTCGAAATTTCTAGAAAAATAGTCGACATTTTAAGTTTAAAGCCGAAATTTCGAGAAAAATGTCGAAATTTGGATATTAAGGTTAAAATTTCGAGAAAAAAGTCGATATTTGAGAAAAAAGTCTAAAATTGAGAAAAAAAAAACGTCGAAATTTGGATATTAAAGTTAAAATTTTGAGAAAAAAGTCAAACTTTTCAGATTAAGGCCGAAATTTCGAGAAAAAAGTCGAAATTTCGAAATATTTCGAGCAAAACTTCGAAATTTGAGAATAACGTCGAAATTTCGAGAAAAAGTAGAAATTTCGAAATATTTCGAGCAAAAAGACGAAATTTCGAGAAAAAAAGTCGAAATTTTGATATTAAGGTTAAAATTTCTAGATTTCTAGAAATTTTGAGAGAAATGTCGAAATTTCGATAAAGGAAGGTCGAAATTTCGATTAAAAAGGTCAACATTTTGAGTATAAAGTCGAAATTTCGAGAAAAATGTCGAAATTTGGATATTAAGGTTAAAATTTCGAGAAAAAAGTCGATATTTGCGAAAAAAGTCTAAAATTGAGAAAAAAAAAACGAAATTTTGAGAAAAAAAACGAAATTTTGAGAAAAAAGTCAAGCTTTTCAGATTAAGGCCGAAATTTCGAGAAAAAAGTCGACATTTGAAAATAACGTCGAAATTTCGAGAAAAAGTCGAAATTTCGAAATATTTCGAGCAACAATTCAAAATTTGAGAAGAACGTCGAAATTTCGAGAAAAAGTAGAAATTCCGAAATATTTCGAGCAAAAAGATAAAATTTCGAGAAAAAAAGTCGAAATTTGCGAAAAAAGTCGAAATTTCGATAAAAAAGGTCGAAATTTTGAGTATAAAGTCGAAATTTTGAGAGAAATGTCGAAATTTCAATAAAGGAAGGTCGAAATTTCGATTAAAAAGGTCAACATTTTGAGTATAAAGTCGAAATTTCGAGAAAAATGTCGAAATTTGGATATTAAGGTTAAAATTTCGAGAAAAAAAGTCGATATTTGAGAAAAAAGTCTAAAATTGAGAGAAAAAAAAACGAAATTTTGAGAAAAAAAACGAAATTTTGAGAAAAAAGTCAAACTTTTCAGATTAAGGCCGAAATTTCGAGAAAAAAGTCGACATTTGAAAATAACGTCGAAATTTCGAGAAAAAGTCGAAATTTCGAAATATTTCGAGCAAAAATTCGAAATTTGAGAATAACGTCGAAATTTCGAGAAAAAGTAGAAATTTCGAAATATTTCGAGCAAAAAGACGAAATTTCGAGAAAAAAACTCGAAATTTTGATATTAAGGTTAAAATTTCTAGATTTCTAGAAAAAGTCGATATTTGAGAAAAAACTCTAAAATTGAGAAAAAAAAACGAAATTTCGAGAAAAAAGTCGAAATTTGAAAATAACATTCTGAGAAAAAGACGAAATTTCAAAATATTTCGAGCGAAAATTCAAAATTTGAGAAATTTCGAAAAAAAGTAGAAATTTGGAAATATTTCGAGCAAAAAAACGAAATTTCGAGAAAAAAAGTCGAAATTTGCGAAAAAAGTCGAATTTTCGATAAAAAAAGGTCGAAATTTTGAGTATAAAGTCGAAACTTTGAGAGAAATATCGAAATTTTGATATTAAGGCCAAAATTTCGAGGAAGAAGTCGAAATTTGAAAATAACATTTCGAGAAAAAGACGAAATTTCAAAATATTTCGAGCAAAAATTCAAAATTTGAGAAGAACGTCGAAATTTCGAAAAAAAGTAGAAATTTTGAAATATTTTGAGCAAAAAACGAAATTTCGAGAAAAAGTCGAAATTTGCGAAAAAAGTCGAATTTTCGATAAAAAAAGGTCGAAATTTTGAGTATAAAGTCGAAATTTTGAGAGAAATATCGAAATTTTGATATTAAGGCCAAAATTTCGAGGAAGAAGTCGAAATTTGAGAAAAACAAAACGAAAATTCAAGGAAAAAGGCAAAATTTCGAGAAAAAAATCAAATTTTGAGAAAAAAGTCGAAATTTTGAGAAATAAAGTTGAAATTTAAGAAAAAAATCTAAATTTCGAGAAAAAAGTCGAAATTTCGAGCTTAAAATCGAAATTTGAGAAAAAAAGTTGAAATTTCTTAAAATGATATTTTTTTAATTAATGTCTTTTCTACACTTTTGTAACATTTCGAAAAAGTGGAAATTTCCAGAAAAAAGTCAAAATTTCCAAAAAGAGTCGACATTTTGAGAAAAAAGTCTAAATTTGAGACAAAAGTCGAAGTTTAAGAAAAAAGTCGAAATTTCTAATTACAACATTTTTTTTACTCGATGTCCTTTCTACGCCTTTGTAAGATTTTCGATTTAAAAATTGAAATTTCAACTTTTTTTTAGAAATTTCGACTTTAAAGGCCAAATTTCGACGTTTTTTTTCGAAATTTTCACATTAAAGTCGAAATATTGACTTTAATCTTGGGATTTAAAGAAGAAAAAGTCAACATTCCGTGATAATTTTTTTTCAAATTAATTTTCTTTCTACGCTGTTGTAATTTTTACTTAAAAAAGTCGATTCTTGATCGGTGATAAGTTAATTACGTAAACTCAAAATAGATATTAGGAAATTTTTCTTTGGTAAGTTTCACGTTTTTATTTGTCAAATTTATATAATGTTAAGGTCACTAGATTTTATTCTTCACTTTTAATAATTAATAAAATGAAAAAAAAAATAAAATAAAAGAAACGAATACGTAAAAGTAATTGATGTATGTTCTTATATTTTCTGAAGAGTATATTCTAGAAATTTTGATTATTTTTTCAAAATTCCGAGTTAAAATTGAAAATTCCAAGTTATTTTTTTCCATTCTACGTCTCTATAAGCATATAGTCGATACGTATAAACGTATAAACAATTTTTTGCAGAATTCTGCTGTTTTTTCTCAGAAATGTTTTATTTCTGAGTGATTTTATGTATAAATATCGATGTTTTTGCAAAAGTTTAGCTCTCTTTTATAGATTTTGATTGTAATTTGTGATTATATATTTTTTTAAACTTCGAGCTTCCAGAAATATCTTTCACAAATGTTTTACTTAAAACTTAAATTATTTTCTAAAATTTGCAATTATTAATATTATTATTTTTGCGATTTATTTTGGAGGGAAAAACTTAAACTAAATATTGGCTGCAAATGTAACGAAAATTACACTATATTTTAGGTGCAGTTTCATAAATTTTCTATACATTCCAATGTTTTTCGAAATTTCGATTATTTTTAGAAATTTTCGAAATATCAACTTCTTTTCTGAAATTCTTTCCACTTTCTTTTAAATTTTGATTCAAATTCAACATTTCGACTCTTTTGATAAACATATTTATACGTATTTTGACCTTATTTTCAAAATAATGATTTTAGTTTAGTTTCAAGTTTGGACTTTTAATTTTCCTTTTATTTAAACAAAATTTTCAGTTGATATTCTAACTTTTGATATTTTTGAGACTTAATTTTTATTTAACATTTTGAAATAATTTAGAAATATCTACATTTTTATTTTGCCATTTCGACTTTAAGATCGAAATTTCTAAAAAATGATTTTATAAATTTCGATTTTCTAAAAATTTTCTTTTCAGTTTAGCTCGAAATATTTTTTATAATGTTAGCGTTTTTTTTTGTTTAAAATTTTAATTTTTTCTACAGATCTTTATTTTACAATTTTAGTTTTTTATTTTTTTTCTAAATTTTTTGCTTTGCCTTAAAAATTGTGTTTTTTTTTCATCCTTTTAATTTTTTGTCTAAATGTCCGCTTTTCCTGAAGATTTTTAAAATAAGTTCAAAGTTTCTACAAAAATCGAAATACAAATTAAAATGGAAGCTTCTATTGAATTTTTTTAATTTCATCTTTAATATCTAATATTTCCAATTTCGTCTTTGATCTCAAATTTTATGCTGCTCTGAAAAGTTCAAAAATCAGTTATTTTGAAAAAATTACTGGGTAATTCTAAAAAATTTTTTAAAATTTAAATTTGAAAGATTTAAATATCGAGACTGAAGTCGAATTTTCGAGTTTCGAATTATAGTCCAAATTTTGAAGTTGAGATTAGAAATTTTATGCAAGAATAAAGAATGAGCACTAAGTAAAAGACCAAGACGTTTATTGATTTAACAACTCAGCTTTGTCTTTAAATTTTGCAATATTGCTTTTTTCGAAGAAGTTTCTGTGTCTCTAACCTAAAAAAAGGGGGGGGGGGAGTTGGACCACCCCGAATGAAAATCCTGGCTACGTGCCTGGCCACCACCATTATTACAGTTAACAATAAATAGTTAAGATCAATCAGCTAGTGTTCTAAATCCAGCGACCTATCCATTTAGAAATCACACAGTGACCACTTTTTTTCCAGAATTTCAAGCTTAAACTTGAAATTTCGATTCTTTTTTCAAAGTATGGTTAATAAAATCGATATTTCGGGGCTGAAGTGAAAATTTCGAACTAATGTAAAAATTAAAAAAAAGTATTGAAAATGTTGAGAGGGAAAGTAGAAATTTTTAGTTTAAACTTAAATGTACTACTTTTTTTCAAGTTTTTGGGGTTAAAGTTAATATGTAAAGATTGAAATTTCAAGTTTAAACTTGAAATTTCGATTTTTTTTTTTCAAAGTATGGTTAATCAAGTCGATATTTCGCGCCTGAAGTAAAAATTTCGGACTAATGTAAAAATTAAAAAAAGTATTGAAAATGTTGAGAGGGAAAGTAGACATTTTTAGTTTAAACTCAAATGTACTACTTTTTTCAAGTTTTTGGCGTTAAAGTTAATATGTAAGGATTGAAATTTCAAGTTTAAACTTGAAATTTCAATTCTTTTTTTCAAAGTATGGTTAATAAAGTCGATATTTCGAGGCTGAAGTAAAAATTTCGGACTAATGTAAAAATTAAAAAAAAGTATTGAAAATGTTGAGAGGGAAAGTAGACATTTTTGGTTTAAACTTAAATGTACTACTTTTTTTCAAGTTTTTGGGGTTAAAGTTCATATGTAAGGATTGAAATTTTAAGTTTAAACTTGAAATTTCGAATCTTTTTTTCAAAGTATGGTTAATCAAGTCGATATTTCGAGCCTGAAGTAAAAATTTCGAACTAATGTAAAAATTAAAAAAAGTATTGAAAATGTTGAGAGGGAAAGTAGAAATTTTTAGTTTAAACTTAAATGTACTACTTTTTTTCAAGTTTTTGGGGTTAAAGTTAATATGTAAGGATTGAAATTTTAAGTTTAAACTTGAAATTTCGATTATTTTTTTCAAAGTATGGTTAATCAAGTCGATATTTCGAGGCTGAAGTAAACATTTCGGACTAATGAAAAAATTAAAAAAAGTATTGAAAATGTTGAGAGGGAAAGTAGAAATTTTTTGTTTAAAACTAAATGTTCTACTTTTTTTCAAGGTTTTGGGGTTGAAGTTAAAATGTAAAGATTAAAACCTTAGAAAATTTATTTAAATTGTTAATGGAAAAAAATGAATAAAATGAAAGATTTAACTTTTTCACCAATTTGGATACATTTCTTAAAGCTTGAAGAAAAAGTTAATGAAAAATTAAGAAGCCACATTATTGGAAATTAAAGGGAGTCATTTCTATCTAACCATTTCAAGCAATTTGCTTATTAGCGATAATGCCATTATCGAGCGTGTTCGTTTCAGCTTGTGCGAAAAAAGAGGGAATCTTCTTACATGAAATAGATGTATTTTCCCCGATAGGACATCGTTGATTCGGCAAAGAAAACGGGATCGCTAAGTAGCTTGTTGTAAGTTATTATATCTTGTTGTCTGGTAATAGGCTTTCCTTTCGAGAACTCTGTCGGGTTGCTCCATTTGTTACTAAATTACAGCCGAATTCAAAGAAGCTCCACAATAGAGCGTTGTATATTCGATAATGGGGAGCGAGATCAAATATTTTAGGAGAGTCGGTATATGAGGAATGGGTAAAGAGCCGAACCGTGAGGGTTGAGTTTCCGATAATTGGGCGTTTAAAAGCGACACAGACGTTACTTGAAATAAGAAGGGAAGTGCGAATCTTTGACGGGCCGACGCTTGAGGGCGCCCGCCAAAACCAACATCGCCCGAGAAGGGTTGCAGAAATAACACTGGCGAATAAACGAAAATAAAACTAACTTTTGCGAACGCGGGACGGCTGCTGCACACTTTCGCCCGAGGTTTAAAATATGTGCGCCTGACATTTTAATTATTTAGAGCAGGCCCGTAACCAGGATTCTTTTTTGGGGGGAGCTGCGATCCTTCTGCTAAAACTACCTAGTCTTTGTTTGCGTTTAGGTTAGAGCTAAGAAGTCACCGTCCAATACTATTTTATTATTAATATTATTATTGTATACAATAGGGTGGTCCTTATTTAGGAAATGTTCGAATTTTTTTCCACGATAGTCCTAAATCGGTTCCAAATATATAAAAAAAAATTCATGCCAAGTTATAGCTCTTAATTTTAATATCAACCCGGCCCCCCCGATAGCCAAAGTTTTAAATGGAAATAACATAGGAAAAGTTCTGTTAATTCTTTGGAATTTTTTATCCCATAAACCAATAAACATATCATGTCGACAAATGATTATTTTTATAGAAAATTTACCGCTCTACAAAAAAGGTCTCTTATGATTTTTGGCTAACTTGACTGGTTTAAAAGTTATTCGAGGTCAAAATCAAAGTTCTAGTCAATCTAATGGTTTTTTTCGTTTTTACCATCATTTTATGATTCAAAAATGAACAAAGGGTTATAATTTTTAATCTTGATGATTTTTTTCCAGAAAAATTCCAAGGTGACCGTGACCCTAAAATAATAGTTACACTATTTTTTTTTATTTTTGAACTGTCATAAGTTTCAACTATATTTCCAATTTCAAAATACACAAAATATTTTTGGCAAATTATTGAACGATTTTAATTTTGATTGATAAAAATATTGATACAATCTGGTTTCAAATTTAAATTTCAAGATAAAAACATTTCAGAAACTGATTATGCCGCCATCTATTAGATTTTACTTCAACTTTTCACATCACAATTTATTCTAAAGTACTCATAACCTATATTTATTATCTCAACTCTATTAAAATCGTTCACGAATATTTACTAATAGTTATGCTTTCTCGTTGTTTAATTAAATCCTTAAATTTCATCAATTCGATTTTAAAGTCATCAGACAAATATGGAACTATCACGTTTACGTCAAAACATCTTTTTAATTGGTGATGTTGACGTCCAAATAGTGGGTAATAAATTACCATCGAAATTGCAAGCTCTAAAAGTGTTCTTTTTTCATACACGTATTTTAAATACTTCTGTACCAGAAAGTATCGCTGCAGTAATTGATGAAATTATTGTGTTTTGGAAAAAAGCTCAAATTCCCGTTCAAGATATGCAAAGATGCCGAGATAAATTGAAAAAATTGTACGATGACTGGCGCATACTTGTCAAACACAAAAATCGGAGTGACGTGGCTGTAAAAAAACAAAATGAATTTGTTTGTTCATTAAAAAAATTATTTGAGATTGCACCATCAAATGTATTTGAAGTTATTGATGAAAATTCTAAAGAATTCTTAATTAATCAGAGATCAGATGAACGAATTGGTTTTATTGCAAATATTAAAACAAAATATGATGACGATGATAATAATTCTAATAAATTAAACAAAAAAACTCATTTTGAAAAACGAAAAAAAAAGAGTGATGAAGAAAAAGCATTATTGGGTAAATTATGAGAATCAAATAATCAATTGATTTTTTATTACTTATTCACGTTCATATTTTATTCGTCATATTATTGTCCTTATTTGTTTTAGACAAAAATGTTGAACTTTTATCTAGCCAGGGAAGTGCTCTATCTGCATCTAGTGGAGAAATATACTTTCCTACTACTGCCGGATCATCAGAATAAAAAAAAACAAGAGGAAGTTATAATATTCTCATTGATAGAGTTGTAGCTACTTTCGATCGATGTAAAGTAACTGACAGAGATGCTGTATTTATAATAACTGCTATCTGTCAATCACTTATTGATATAAACCTACTAGATGTGGATATTAACTCTTTGATTATCAATCGATCATCTATTCGAAGACAACGACAAACTCTGCGAGAGTCAAAATCAATAGAAATAAAAAAACACTTCCAAGACTTGAATTTATCATCTATTGTTGTACACTGGGACGGAAAATTATTACCTAATTTGTTAAATACCGAAACCGTTCATCGATTACCAATGATAATTACGTCAGAGGGCAAAGAAATTATGTTAGGTGTAGGAGTGAAGATGGGACTGGAAAGGCACAAGCTACTATTATTCACGAAACATTGCTGGATTGGGGATTCGACACTTCTGTCAAAGCGATATCCTGTGATACTACTGCTTCAAATTTAGGCATTCGAAATGGTGCTGCTGCATTACTGGAGAAATTATTAGAGAGAGATTTATTATATCTTCCGTGTAGGCATCACATTTTCGAAATTGTCCTAAGATATGTGTTCGAAGCTGTTTTTCCGAATACTGTTGGGCCAAATGTTCCACTTTTTATCAGATTTCAAAAGCAATGGGAAACTTTGAATAAACTGAATTACAAAACAGGATTAGATGATCCAAGAAATAAAAACGAGTTAACAGTAGAAAAAATTAGGTCTATAAAAACTTTTCCCACTGAAGTTCTGACAACAAAGCTGCCTCGTGATGATTACAAAGAGTTTGTGGAGCTTAATCTAGTCTTCATTGGTGTTATCCCAGAAAAATTTAGTTTTCGTAAGCCAGGAGCTTGCCATCATGCACGGTGGATGGCAAAAGCTATTTACGTGCTGAAAATGTACCTGTTTCGTGAACAGTTATCGTTGAAAAAAGGTGAAGACAATAAACTTCGACAAATATGTGTTTTTGTGACAACTGTTTATGTTAAAGCTTGGTATTTATCATCTAATAGTGTAAAAGCTCCGTACCATGATCTACAATTTATAAAAGAGCTACACAACTTTAAGGCGATCAACAGTAATCTTGCTACTGTAGCAATTAATAGATTTATGAATCATCTATGGTACTTATCGCCAGAGTTAGCGATCATCGCAATTTTCGATGAAGATGTTCCATTAGAAACCAAATTAAAAATTGTGGCTAAGCTGCATACAGAAGAAGACAAGATTTCAATTGATATTATTCCGGAAGAAGAGCTGGATTATACTAGTGAAAAATGTAGCGTAAAACGCTTTCAAAGCAAGAATATAAACGATTTATTGTACAACGATATCGATTTTTTTGTAACTGCAGAATCGATCCAATTTTTTGAAAGATTTGAGTTACAAACACAATTTTTACAAATTTATCCTTCTGAATGGGCTGAAAATGAAAGCTACAAAACTGCATTACGGTTTGTCGAAAAACTATCGGTTGTAAATGACTGTGCTGAGAGAGGAGTTAAACTAGTGCAAGATTTTTGTAAACATTATACCAAAGATGAAAAACAAATGCAATTTGTATTACAATTAGTTAAAGATCATCGTCAAATGTTTCCTGATGCGCTAAAGAAAACTAATGTAACAACTTCATAAAAGTATGTGATTAAAAAAAAAATGATAATATTGGTATTTTCTTTCAAGTCATTGAAATTTTAATAATAAATTTTTTCAATTCATTAATACTTTTCTTTCAGAGCATACGTCAAGGTAAGAAAATTTGTTTGAAATATAAATTATAACTCTTTTTTCATTTTTGAATCATAAAATGACGATAAAAACGAAAAAAACCATTAGATTGACTAGAACTTTTATTTTAACCTCGAATAACTTTTAAACCAGTCAAGTTAGCCAAAAATCACAAGAGACCTTTTTTGTAGAGCGGTAAATTTTCTATAAAAATAATTATTTGTCGACATGATATGTTTATTGGTTTATGGGATAAAAAATTCCAAAATATTAACAGAACTTTTCCTATGTTATTTCCATTTAAAACTTTGGCTATCGGGGGGGCCGGGTTGATATTAAAATTAAGAGCTATAACTTGGCATGAATTTTTTTTTATATATTTGGAACCGATTTAGGACTATCGTGGAAAAAAATTCGAACATTTTCTAAATAAGGACCACCCTAGTATACAAGTATACTAAAATATAAAAAATTGTACTAGAAACATTTCTAGAGTCTAACTCTTCTAACATTCTAACAAAGTAATTTAACAACGAAATATTTAAAAGTCCAAAGTTTGAAAAATGAGTTTAAGGTAAAATTTTTATGATTAAGGGTAAAAATTCGAGAATAAACTCGAAATTTTAAGAACTTCTTCATTTGAAAATGTTATACTCCTTCTGAAATCCTGAATATAATCTAAAATCTATTTTATCTTTAATTTCGACCGAGATTTCAAAAGGTTTTTTGTTTTAATTGTGAGTTTTGGCCTGCTAATGCCTTCTTTTAGAATATTTTACCTTTTTGGTGCCTTCTTTAGCTTTCCGTTTTTGCCTTATTTAACATTTTGCTCACTTTTTCACCTTGCTTGATTGTGCTTAAAATCCGGTCTCTAATAATAAGAAATGGCGCCAAATTTGATAAAACAACATCCTTGCGTTTCAGTACGAAAGCAAAAAAATCCATTAAAATGGTTTTTAAAAAGATCGCACATTTGGATAGTTTAGTTCGATCCAGTGTGTACCCAAAAAATTGGGGGGGGGGGGTGGTGCTGCAGCCCACTAGCCACCCCTTGGTTACGGGCCTGGTGGACGATATCTCCGTAGTTCGTTGCATTTAAACTTCACTAACTAAACGCAAAGGATAATGAAATTGGAAATGGTGCAGGCGCCGGGAATTACGTCATACTATATTCGAGTACGTTCAGTACTCGAGGATTTTGGGAAAGGTTTCCAAAGTTTATCTTGCATCCTTGAATCCTTGAGTCGAGAAATTTCTAAAACTGAAGCCAATATCAACCCAAAAATTATTAAAATGGCACCAAACCCTGTTTTCAAAATTTTGGATTTCCACTGAAGCGTGCAAGAGTGTCCTTGACTGTAGCGTAACATTGCAGGTGCCAATGTTTTGAAATTTTTAAATAAAATTGTTGCTATTTTATCGGACTTAAGTTTGCTAAAATTAATTTTTATCCAACCTAATTTCGAAAAAAAAGGACCACTGGTGTAGCCAAATACATATTATTCGACATAGTCTGAATCTATACCTTCTAATTTCACAAGAAAGCGAATTTGGTAATTTTTATTACTATAAGTCATCGAGTTTTTTGTAAGAAAAATGAAATCTAAATCTGTTATATGAAACTATAAACTTCACCCAAGTCAGGCCCGTAACCAGGGGGGGGGGGCTAGGGGACTGCAGCCGCCCCCGAAATATTTTGGCTTCACACTAGATAGAGCTGAATTTTTCAGATGTACGACCGTTTTAAAAACCATTTTTAATGAATCATTTTCTTTTCGTACTGAAATGCAAAGATGTTTCTTAAATTTGGCGCCATTTCTTATTATTAGAGACCGGATTTTAAGCTCAATCAAGCAAGGTAAAAAGGTGAGCAAAATGTTAAATTAGGCAAAAACGATAAGCTAAGGTTGGCACCAAAAAGGTAAAATACTCTAAAAAAAGCCATTAACAGGCCAAAACTCACAATCAACAAAAACATTTTTTTATATCTCAGTTGAAATTAAAAAAATAATAGATTTTAGGTTATACTCGGGATATTTAACAGTATAACATTTTCAAATGAAGAAGTTCTTAAAATTTCAAGTTCATTCTCGAATTTTCGCCCTAAATCTTAAAATTTTTAAACTCATTCGAATTTTTTCCAAAATCTTGACTTTTAAATTTGAGATTTCGTTTCTAGAAAAATTTAAACTTTTCTTGAAATTTCTTTTTTTTTCATTTAAAATTTCAATCTTACTTTTTGAATTTTATTAAAATAATGTTGAATTTGCAAGTTTTTCAAGCTTAAACTCCCTATTTTGAAAAAAAATTCAAATTTTGAAAAGAATTGGAAATTTATACAAGCGATTTTTCGAGATTAAACACCAAATTCTGAGAAAAACTTGGATTTTGTGATAACAGTTTTACAGTTTTAGAATTTAAAAAATTAAGTTTTGAATTTTATTAAATTAATGTTGAATTTGCAAGTTTTTCAAGCTTAAACTCCCTATTTTGAAAAAAAAATTCAAATTTTGAGAAGAATTGGAAATTTATACAAGCGATTTTTTGAGATTAGACACCAAATTTTGAGAAAAAAAAAATTAAGTTTTGAATTTTATTAAATTAATGTTGAATTTGCAAGTTTTTTCAAGCTTAAACTCCCTATTTTGAAAAAAAATTCAAATTTTGAGAAGAATTGGAAATTTATACAAGCGATTTTTTGAGATTAGACACCAAATTTTGAGAAAAAAAAAAAGTTTTAGCTTCATAATAAAAAATTTCGAAATTTTTTGTTATGAAGTTGATTTGTTTATATTTCGATTACGATTTCGAAGCAAATTCGACTTTTTTCTCCAAAATTCGAATTCCAAGTAAAAACTTCCAAAAAAATATTGAAATTTCTAACTTAGTTATCAAATTTTAACTTTAATTAAGAATTTATTGTACTTTTAGTCAACTTTAAATTCAAATTTTTAGAAAAACTTGATTTATAAAATTTTTACAACTTTTTACGACGAGTTTAAAAATGTCAAGATTAAAGTCGAAATTTTGAAAAAAAAAATGAGCTTATTGACTGAAGTTTATTTTTCAAAAGTTTTACATTAGCACTGGTTCCAAATTCAGACTTCTTCAAAATATTTTAACTTTCTTTCTAGACATTTAATTTATAAAAAATCCCCTGACCATTTTGAGAAAACAGTAAAAGTTTCATGAAATATCAAAGTTTATTTTTTGAATTTTGTTTCAGGACAAAATGTTGAGTGTTATTAGTTTTTGTTAATAGATTTTATCTTTTGGAAATGAGAGATATTTTTTTAGGAAATTTTGAATACAAATCTTTTTTTTTTCAAAAAGTAAAAAAACTGAGTTCTTCCAAAAAAATTAAAGTTTCCTAAAATAGTTGAAACGACTGGAAAAAATAGAAATTTTTAAAGAAAAAGTCTAAATTTTCACGAAGCGTCGATATTTAGAAAAAAGTTGTTATTCTCAATAAAAGAAACCTTCAAAAAAAAATCGGAGTATTAGAAATTGTTGAGATTTTTACCATAACAAATTTTCAAAATAAAAAAAATTTGTGAACTGTCATGAAGTGACGTTTTTAATAAATTTAAACATCACGTAGTCGCATTTCAAAAACTGTTTAGAAAATTATCAACAAACCATCAAAAATTTAAATATTTCCAAACTGGGCCGAAGAAATGTTAAATAAATTGAAAAAAACATAATATTTCCGGTCAATAAGGGTCTACCATGAAGATTAAAAAAAAAGTCAAAATCTTTAACAAAAATTGCAAATTACGTGAAAAAGGCAAAATATTAGGAAAAAACTAAATTTTGGAGAAGAAAAGTCAAAATCATTGATTTTTTAAAGCAAAGTCGGAATTTAAAAAAAAAGTTCTTTAAAAATAATGTTGAAATTTCAAAACAATCGAAATTCTGAAAAAACATTCAAAATTTTTTAAAAAAGATCAATTTTCCATAATTGACCGAAATTTTGGAAAGTCGAAATGATCCAATATTGTTGAATTTTTAAAAAAATCCTTTAATAGTCAAAATTTTCAAAAAAAAGTCGAAAATTTAGGGACAAAAAATAGGAATTTTGAAGAAATTGGAAAATTTTAAAAAAGGCTAATTTAAAATAAAAAGAGCCACATTTAAAAAAAATTGTCCAAATTTGACCAAAAATTGCCAAATCTTTAGAAAATCCAAAATTTTGCAAAATTGTCGAAAATTCAAAAAATCGAAATTTAAAAAAAAATTAAAATTTGAAAAAAAATCCAAATTTTATTAAAATATGGAAATTTTCCCAAAGAAAATCAAAAGTTTAAAAAAAGGTCAACAAGTCTAAAAATTTGTAAACAAGAATTTTCAAAAAAATTTAAAATTTTGAATAATAATGAAATTTTCAAAAAAAAAAATCGAAATTTTAGGGTCGAAAAAACATAAGAATTTTGAAAAGATTGGAAAATTTTAAAAAATGCAAAATTAAAATAAAGAGCGACATTTTGAAAAATAGTCCAAATTGGACCTAAAATTGCCAAATCTTTGGAAAATCCAGAATATTGCCAAATCTTTGAAAAATCCAGAATTTTGCGAAATCGTCGAAAATTCAAAAAAATCGACATTTCAAAAAAATCGAAATTTTCCCAAAAAAATCGAAATTTACCCCAAAAAAAAATCGGAAGTTTGGAAAAAGGTCAAAATTTTAAAAAGCCTAAAAATTTGAAAACAACAATTTTCAAAAAAAAAAAAATCGAAATTTTAGGGTGGAAAAAACATAAGAATTTTGAAGAGATTGGAAAATTTTGAAAAATACAAAATTAAAATAGAGCGACATTTTAAAAAATAGTTCAAATTGGACCTACAATTGCCAAATCTTTGGAAAATCCAGAATTTTGCCAAATCTTTGAAAAATCCAGAATTTTGCGAAATCGTCGAAAATTCAAAAAAATCGACATTTCAAAAAAATCGAAATTTTCTCAAAAAAATCGAAATTTACCCCAAAAAAAATCGGAAGTTTGGAAAAAGGTCAAAATTTTAAAAAGCCTAAAAATTTGAAAACAACAATTTTCAAAAAAAAAATCGAAATTTTAGGGTGGAAAAAACATAAGAATTTTGAAGAGATTGGAAAATTTTGAAAAATGCAAAATTAAAATAAAGAGCGACATTTTGAAAAATAGTCCAAATTGGACCTAAAATTGCCAAATCTTTGGAAAATCCAGAATTTTGCCAAATCTTTGAAAAATCCAGAATTTTGCGAAATCGTCGAAAATTCAAAAAAATCGACATTTCAAAAAAAATCGAAATTTTCCCAAAAAAATCGAAATTTACCCCAAAAAAATCGGAAGTTTGGAAAAAAGGTCAAAATTTTAAAAAGCCTAAAAATTTGAAAACAACAATTTTCAAAAAAAAAAAATCGAAATTTTAGGGTGGAAAAAACATAAGAATTTTGAAGAGATTGGAAAATTTTGAAAAATGCAAAATTAAAATAGAGCGACATTTTAAAAAATAGTCCAAATTGGACCTACAATTGCCAAATCTTTGGAAAATCCAGAATTTTGCCAAATCTTTGAAAAATCCAGAATTTTGCGAAATCGTCGAAAATTCAAAAAAATCGACATTTCAAAAAAATCGAAATTTTCCCAAAAAAAATCGAAATTTACCCCAAAAAAATCGGAAGTTTGGAAAAAAGGTCAAAATTTTAAAAAGCCTAAAAATTTGAAAAAAACAATTTTCAAAAAAATTTAAAATTTTGAATAACAGTCGAAATTTTCGAAAAAAAGTCGAAATTTTAGGGGGGTCGAAAAAAGGTAAGGATTTTCTCTGGATTCTGGATTCTGGATTCGTTGTGGGTTGCCTAAAAATTTAGGCCAGCACTTAGGTTTCCGGGCCCATTGTGCTATCCCCGTGATTGAGGTGTCCTTGGTCATTCATTCAGCCACCCAACCTTGTTGAGAAACTGAAGAACGTCCCTTGGATGTGCCTCTCTCAAACTGGCCACACTAGGCCAGAAGTCCCCCAGCGTGGATCCTCTGATTGATGCTAGTGCCGGGCAGAGACACATCACGTGCTCGACACTCTCATCTTCTTCTAAGCACCCTCTGCAGCTCGGGTCGTTTATGATTCCCATTCTGTGGAGGTGTTTGTTTAATCGACAGTGACCTGTCCATATCCCTACAAGTTTCCTGAGATTATTCCTTGAGAGCTGTAGGCATAGTTTTGCCCCTTTTCTGCATGGCATTCTAATGAATGCGTGAGTTTGTCGGCATGTTGTTATTGATGCCCATAAGGCTTTGTGTTTACGATAAGTTTCTTCGTTAAGTAGGGATCTTACGGTTGATCTTGCCAGGGAAAGGGGTGGTTCTGGTCCAACGAATTGTCCCTCCGAACCCTTCCTCGCCAGTTTGTCAGCGCGTTCGTTTCCCTCTTTCCCAGAATGTCCTTTGATCCATATTAGATCAATTGCATTCTCTTGTGATAGACGTTCTAGAGCTAGGTGGCAATTCCATACCAGCACTGAGTTTGTTTTCACATTCCTCAGGGCCTTAAGGGCTGCCTGGCTGTCCGTCTAGGTAAGGATTTTAAATAAATTAGAAAATTTTAAAAAAGGCAGCATGTTCAAAAAAGGCATAACGAACTTTTTATTTTTTCGAAATAAATGAAGAATGTTCAACAAAATTTTGTAAAACAATCTAAAATTTTTTTTGTAAATTTTGGCTTTTCAAAAAAAAATAGATTTTTCTCAGTTTGTCTGCCAAATTTTGAGTTTTCTTAAATTTCGAGTTTGCTTTTTTAATATCCACCTTTAAAATCTCTCTGTCTGAGACATTCCGACTTTTTTTTCGAAAATTTCAACTTTTGTCAAAATCTCGACTTCTCACGGAATTTTGACTATTTATGTACAATTTCAACTTTTGTCAGAAATATAGACCTTTTCTTAAAACTGCTTTTTTGAAAAATACTAAAAAATACGAAAAAAGATTTCGGCTTTTTCAAAAAATAGAAAAAGTTTCCAATTCGACTTTTTTTAAATTAAGATGGAGATTTTTTAAATTTCGACTTTTTTGAACAACTTCTTACTTTATTTGTATGCAGTTTTATTGGCTTTTTCTTCGCCGGTCACTTCTTTCACAATCCTAGGATTCTGAAAGGAGTGTCCGGCGACCTTCTATTAAGGTACTGAAATTTAGGATTGTGAAAGGAGTGACCGGCGAAGAAAAAGCCAATATAACTGTATACAAATAAAGTAAGAAGTTGTTCAAAAAGTCAAAATTTAAAAAATCTGCATCTTAATTAAAAAAAAGTCGAATTGGAAACTTTTTCTATTTTTTGAAAAAGCCAAAACCTTTTTTCGTAGGAGTGACCGGCGAAGAAAAAGCCAATATAACTGTATACAAATATGACTACTTCGCAAATAAATTACAGAGAATTTGTTACTTTATTTTTGTTTGGAGTGTTGGCTTTTGTTCAAAACTTTTTTTTTAATTCTCGATTTTTTTAAATTTTGGTTTCTTTTGAAACTACCAAAACCACCAAAATGTCAACTGTTAATACATAAAATTTCGATTTTTTCACAATTTGGAAGAAACCATTTTTTTGAAAAATTTTATTTTTATGAAAATTGTGATTTCAACAAAATATTTTTTTTTCAGTTTGATATGAGTTGGATTTTTAAAATTTTAAGTTTTATTTTAATTTCCATTGAACATTTCGACTTTTTTTTCGAAAATTTCAACTTTTTTTCAAAATCTCAATTTGCGCACGAAGTTTTGATTTGTTTTGAAGAAATTTTACCTTCGATGGAAATGAAAAAAAAAACACTTTTAATTTCTAGTTTTAATTTTTCACTCCTGTCGGCAGTCCCCATAATATCAAAATTTGGAACTAAATTTTTAACTCTATGTACAACTTTGACTTTTGTCAGAATTTTGACTTTTAGTTGACATTTTTTCTGAGAAATCCGATTTTTTGAATATTCTGCCTTTTTTTAAAAAAAGTTTTTCCAATTCGATTGTTTTATTAAAATGTTTTCTTTGGATTTAAAGAGTAAATGTAAATGTCAACTTATTTTTAAAATTTCGAATTTAAAAAACTAAAAATTTCGAGTTGGAACAGGTCACATTAAGAATTAACAGATCCCAATTTTGTTCGGAAATTCAAAATGTTTAAACAAGTTTATATTTTCACAAATGTTTAATAACGAATTTGGGTTATTTTTAAGTGTAAACGCGGTCGTAATTAAACTTTTTCTAAAACGAATTTGTCCACTCTAAATGTAGACTTTCCTAGACATTTACAATTAAAATTCCAAATTCAAAAAACTCAAGATTAAGTTCAGAATTTCGATATCTGACATTGTTCGCAAAAATTTAGGCAAAATTTTCAGATTTCTAGAAAGAATCGAAGTTGAAAAAAATATTTATGTATTTGAAGTAAATACCAAGATTTTAAATTTTAAATTTTGAGAAAAAAAAAGTAAAAGTATTAACATACTTCGCATTTAGCAAAAAATCTAATTCAAATTGAAAATTTCCAAAAATGGTCAAAATTTTGAGATTAAAGGTAAAACTTACAAAAAAAAAACGATAAAGAACTTTATAGCAAAAACTTTTTTTCGAAATTCGAAAAAATCAAATGCATTTCGACATTGCAAATTCAGATAGCAACAATAATTTCCAAAATTGTTGCCAGTTAGAAAAAGAGTTGGACACGAAGAGGAAACTTGAACTCAAAAAAAAACATCTAATCTTCCAGAATTTAGAAAGAATATCCAAATTCTAAATGTTCGGGTGCAAACTTTAAATTTGGGATAAAAGTTAAAATTATGAATTTAATTGAAATTTGAAAAAAATTTAAAAACATATTTTTCTCCAGCTGAGCTTAAACTACGTCCTGAAATAAAGCACTTTCTATAGGCATTTTTTATACACAACTGCAGGTTATAGAAGACAGTTCAAAGATAAATTTTAGAAAAGGAATATCCTTTGAGTAATCTTATTATCTTACTCACACATCTGTTTTTATTTGTCAGAATGTTAGAAGAGTTAGACTGTAGAAATGGTTTTAGTATATTTTTTTGTATTTTACTATACTTGTATACAATAATAATATTAATAGTAAAGTAGTATTGGACTGTGGCTTCTTAGCTCTAACCTAAACGCAAACAAAGACTAGGTAGTATTAGCAGCAACTTAACCTAACCCAAACCAACCTAAAGCAATCTAAGCTAACCCAAACGAACCTAATTTAATCTAACCTAACCCAAATCAACTTAATTTAATCTAACCAAACCCAAATCAGCATAATTCAATCTAACCTAACTTAAATCAACCTAACCTATCCCAAATCAACTTAACCAAACCCAAACCAACTTAATGCAATCTAACCTAACCCAAACGAACCTAATTCAATCTAACCTAATCCAAATCAACTTAATTTAATCTAACCAAACCCAAATCAGCATAATTCAATCTAACCGAACATAAATCAACCTAACCTAACCCAAATCAACTTAATTTAATCTAACCAAACCCAAATCAGCATAATTCAATCTAACCGAACTTAAATCAACCTAACCTAACCCAAATCAACTTAACCTAACCCAAACCAACCTAATACAATCTAACCTAACCCAAACGAATCTAATTTAATCTAACCTAACCCAAACCAACCTAATTTAATCTAACCTAACCTAAACAATCCTAGTTCAATCTAACCTAACTTAAATCAACCTAACCTATACCAAATCAACTTAACCTAACCCAAACCAACTTAATGCAATCTATCCTAACCCAAACGAACCTAATTCAATCTAACCTAACTCAAATCAACTTAATTTAATCTAACCAAACCCAAATCAGCATAATTCAATCTAACCGAACATAAATCAACCTAACCTAACCCAAATCAACTTAATTTAATCTAACCAAACCCAAATCAGCATAATTCAATCTAACCGAACATAAATCAACCTAACCTAACCCAAATCAACTTAATTTAATCTAACCAAACCCAAATCAGCATAATTCAATCTAACCTAACTTAAATCAACCTAACCTATCCCAAATCAACTTAACCTAACCCAAACCAACTTAATGCAATCTAACCTAACCCAAACGAACCTAATTCAATCTAACCTAACCCAAATCAACTTAATTTAATCTAACCAAACCCAAATCAGCATAATTCAATCTAACCGAACATAAATCAACCTAACCTAACCCAAATCAACTTAATTTAATCTAACCAAACCCAAATCAGCATAATTCAATCTAACCGAACTTAAATCAACCTAACCTAACCCAAATCAACTTAACCTAACCCAAACCAACCTAATACAATCTAACCTAACCCAAACGAATCTAATTTAATCTAACCTAACCCAAACCAACCTAATTTAATCTAACCTAACCTAAACAATCCTAGTTCAATCTAACCTAACTTAAATCAACCTAACCTATCCCAAATCAACTTAACCTAACCCAAACCAACTTAATGCAATCTAACCTAACCCAAACGAACCTAATTTAATCTAACCTAACCCAAATCAACTTAATTTAATCTAACCAAACCCAAATCAGCATAATTCAATCTAACCGAACATAAATCAACCTAACCTAACCCAAATCAACTTAATTTAATCTAACCAAACCCAAATCAGCATAATTCAATCTAACCGAACTTAAGTCAACCTAACCTAACCCAAATCAACTTAACCTAACCCAAACCAACCTAATACAATCTAACCTAACCCAAACGAATCTAATTCAATCTAACATAACCCAAACCAACCTAATTTAATCTAACCTAACCCAAACAATCCTAGTTCAATCTAACCTAACTTAAATCAACCTAACCTATCCCAAATCAACTTAACCTATCCCAAACCAACCTAATACAATCTAACCTAACCCAAACGAATCTAATTCAATCTAACCCCCCAAGTCTAATTGAAATTAAATTGGGCGCAATGATGAGAAGATGCACATCTAAAAAACGAAATCAAGAAATATAAACGAATTATGTAAAGTGGTAAAATTACGAGCTAGTAAAAATTGTCGCTTTCTGTCTTTTTAAATATAGGAGATTCCTATTGTGTACCAAACAGAGCTCTATATGGAGCGTGTGCTACTCATTGTAGTCGTGTAAGATGCGAGATGTTTATATTTTCTGGTGGTGCTTAAGGAAACGTTCCATGAAATAAGACAAAAACTCCATTCTTGCGGTAAAAAACAAAAAGAGAATCACTGAGGCGATACCATTTGTAGGAGCTATAAAAGAACGTATTATATAATACATAGACAATAGTTAGGAACGAAACAAGGAAAACAAATATAAAATTGGGACATGTCCTGAACTGTATAATCGCCCCACGCTCGAAAGTTAATGTCCCATATTTACAGAAGGTTTCTATGTCCATAACACGATGTATCCCAGAATGAGGGCTTTATGAGCCATCACCATTAACTTACTGTGTTCTGGCCAGTGCTACCCCTTCTTAACATCCCCATATATCATAAGGGCCGTCTCTAATGTCCTGCTTTGCCATAATTCTGGGTAATTCTGCCGGGGATTATTACCTAAATATTGATATAATTAAATAATGGCTGTGGCATAAATTGCGCTTTTAAAGGAAAAATTTTTACCTAGGACTAACGGCAATAACCTGCAAAATAATATGAACTATTTACTAAAAATATATTGTGTCGTTTATACATAAAACAAGAGTTATTTTACTGTTGTTACTTTGAGACTTTAGTTTCACCACACACAGCACTAACTGCTTCATTGGAGTAAAGCAAAAATGTTCCTTGTAATATACATTCAGCTGCAAATCACTCAATAGGACTTAGATCTCTTGAGTATTTATGTAGCTGATTAAAATTAAAAATTTATAGTTGTAGCTAAATAATAAGTTAAAAATGTTTACAGCGAACGCCAAGGAACATCGAAAACGGTCTACGGTTTTTCGTTGTAAACATTTTCAACTGTAACACATTTGACTGGTTCATTACAGAACATTTCACTTACAGTATGTAACAACCTTTTTGATAAAATTTTTGATTTAGGACCACTGAATGATGCGACATATTCGGTAGTATAATTTAGATCTAACAGTTGTTGATCTTTTGTAAATAAACTTTGCCGAAGTCAGCGCTAAATACAGTCGGGTGGACAAACGCCCTAAGAATTGAAATGGCTCTAATTTGCATCTCTTAATGAGCGTTTTTGAACGGAGTTACACCCCCAAAAAGCCCTCGTTCCCCGGCTCTAACTCTCACTTTCATTCTAAAGCTTAATAATCCAAGATAGTCGAAAAATCGTATCGCCAAATGGCAAGAAACTTTACGAGAACCACTTCTATGGCAAATTATGCAAATTCGTTTATCAATGTAAAGGTTTGCGCATGGCTAGAGTTTGGGGATCTTTAGGCTTTGGCTTCGCAAATATAAATTTAAAGTCGCCGCGTTGAAACAACTTCCGCCTTTGGCCACTTCTATTCGCACACTTTCTCTTCTTGTTAGATTCATCGATAGAGAAATTAAACATAAATCTGTTGACGACATCTAGGGTTGCCACCTTTCGCGGTTACATTATACGAAGATTAATATGAAACATGGGTTTTGTCCTTCAAGAAAAATTGTTAATCAAAGAAATATCCTCATGTAGATTGTTTGAAAGATTGTGTTAGTTGACAAAAACTGAGTCGAGAGCAGAGACTAAATAGACTGAACGTTTCAATGTTGTCTCATGCGTACAGTTGAAGCTAAAATGCGGGGAAGTGGGGAGGTGCATTCCACTACTCTTTGATATGGTCGGATTAAGTAAAATTTATAAATACGAAACTTGCCGCGTAACGGTTCTAACGATTTAGATGAAACTTTAGAATTAGGGGCTTTTGGACCAATAGGATAATTTTTATAAGTGCTTTTTGGTAAAAGTTCAGGAGAACTATTTTCAAAGACATCTTGGTTTAATAGTAAAATAATTTTCTTTCAATACGCGACGCCTGTGTACAATATTGTTAAGCCGGTGCTGTAAACACGTCATGATTGCAGTGAAATGGCGACGCGCGCACGCCGATAATTGAATATTTATATATTTTATTTTTACCTACCCAAAGAATGAAACTCTTGATTTTCCTTCACTAATGTGTTCACTGAGGTTTTAACAATGATCCACAATACACTTCTCCATATTTACAGCCCATTTTCTTAAAAAAAAACCGATGTTATCTTCGCAAAGGTCTGTCAAATAATAAGAGTGCATTGCGAGCTAGATGGAGCTAGGCTTTCGCCAGGCTTCCAACTGGCTTCACTGCTTACCGTGTTAGGTTCAGTCTATTTAGTCTCTGGTCGAGAGATAACTCCTGAAACCTGAAGATTCCGAGTCAAACCCGGAGAGGTGGCAACCCTAACGACATCACTTATTAAGTACGCAAGTAGTTTACCTGGCAGAGAAGCAACAGAAATGTATAATTTTTCTACTTTTATCATATTGTTGCGCGTTATCGCTACGAATGATTAACACTTGGTGAATTATAACCACTTTATTTCTAAACTGAACTCGGAACACTACAATTGTAATTCACTAACACTGCTTCATTAACTAACAGATTCATTGACTTCTAACTAACTAACTAACTGACTGACTGACTGACTGACTGAGGGAAAGCCGACCGAACCCCCACTATATATACGAGGGTTGCCTTTTATATTTCGGGATTAGAGAACAAAAACAAATATTAATCATCGAAAATTATTTTATTGTTTTTCAAAATATTCCCCATGAAGATCTATACACTTTTGCATGCGTTTGAACCAATTGTCGAAGCACTTTTGCCACTCTGATTGAGGTATCTCCAAAACATGCATTTGAATGCAGCAACCGCTTCTTCAGGTGTCGAAAAACGTTGACCTCTCAGTTTGTTTTTTACGTACGAGAATAAAAAGAAGTCATTCGGTGCCAAGTCAGAACTATAAGGCGGATGACCCATTAAATCGATGTTTTGGGTGCTCAAAAATGCAGTCGTTTGAGCCGATGTGTGAGAGCTCGCATTGTCGTGGTGAAAAGGTGATCTATCTTCGGCGGTTGGTTTTCCTGATTTCTTGGAAGACAACTGGCAAACAAATGGTTGTGTACCACTCAGAATTGACTATTCTGCGTTGTTCTAGTGGTACGGTTGCGACATGTCCAGTTTTTCCGAAAAAACAGGCCACCATTTGCTTGGAAGTGCAACAACTTTTGTTGGATTTGGCCCATTTTGAAACACCCATACAGTCGACTGCTCTTTACTTTCGGGCTCATACGCGTAAATCCACGATTCATTACCTGTCACGATGTCATTGACGTGTTTCGAAGCACCGTGATCGTATTTTTTGAGCATTTCTTCAATCGACACGACCTTTTTTTTTGAGCGATTGACAAATTGTGTGGGGTCCAACGCGAACAAATTTTGTTGGCAGTCAAATGTTTATGCAATATTGAATGTATGCTAGTCCCACTAATGCCTAAGGTTGTCTCAATCTCACGATAGGTTACATGACGATCTTGCAATATCAGTTCGCGCACAGCATCAATGGTTTTCGAAACAACAACTGATTTTGGACGACCTTCACGAAATTCGTCTTGGAGTGAACTACGACCACGATTGAATTCACCATACCATCGATAAACATTGGTCCTTGATGGAGCTTCATCGTCGAAAATTGAATTAAGTTTATCCATGCACTGTTGCTGAGTTAATCCACGTCGAAAGTTGTAAAAAATAATCGCACGAAAATGTTCACGATTTATTTTCATTTTTGGGCCGAGATGAATCTTTTAAGTTATTGTAAACAACACAAACAGCGCTCGTATGTCAAAACGTTCTGAGTACGTATAACCTCAAAAATGTCCAACTTTACGATAGAGCTGTCTCTTGCCAGATTGCAACACTAGGGTTGCCAAATCCCAAAACATAAAAGGCAACCCTCGTAGATCCTGTTTCGGGTTCTAGAAGAATCCAGCAGATAAGGTTTATTGTTTGCTGAAATTTCTGGAGTGTTTCTGGATTCGTGGATTCTGGATTCGTTGTGGGTTGCCTAAAAATTTAGGCCAGCACTTAGGCCACCCTTTCCGGGCCCATTGTGCTATTCTGGAGTGTTTATCTGCCGTTTGATTTATTATCGCGGCCGCCTCCCCTTATTAAATTTTCTAGAAAATTCCCAATTAAACTTTATAATTACATTTTGTTACAATATTTAGCTTTGAGTCTTATTTTTTATTTTCGACTCGTGAGTACCCGCTCACCACGCTCAAGCGACGCCAATGGTTAAATTTTTCTGCTTTTACCAACACATTAATTTGAGGTTTGACAGTCAATGAACATGAAATGGTGCTTTCTGAGTCCAAAATGTTCAGAGTCTCCATTAGTCCAGAACCTTATAAGTTTATGAAATAAAATATTTTCCGAGTCTGACTCGAAAAATTCATAAAGAGTCCATCTGTGGTTCATTTTATGAATTTACTGGCACTGATTGTGGTCAAAATTCGACCAATACCAAATGCGTATTTGTATGGAAATTCCCAATTTTTAACTTGACGATTTGGAAAAGATTTAAAAATTTCGACTTTTTTAAAAATTTGAACTTTTTTTTGAAAATCTCTTTTTCAGAATTTTAATCTTTTCTCGACAAATTGACATTTTTTGGACATTGTGAATCAACCTAAACTTAAAATTTATTTTTTTGATAATTTTTTGAAATATAAATATTTTCAAAATTCACAATTTACTGAAAATGTTGACTTCATAATTTGAACTTTTTTGAAAACTTCGCATTTTCTCAAATATTTAATTTTTTTTTTGAAAATTACAATTTTTTCCCTCAGAATTTCAATTCTTTCTCTTTGATGTTTTTTGAATATTCTGAATTAACTTAAACCTGGAAGAAGACATTTTTTGATAATTCCACTATTTTTTGAGAATCTAAATATTTTTAAAATTTTCAATTTATTGAAAATGTTGATTTCATAATTTGAACTTTTTTGAAAACTTCGACTTTTTCTTAAATATTTGATTCCTTTTCATCACAATTTTTTCTCAAAATTTTGATCTATTCTCGACACTTTGACATTTTTTGGAGATTGTGAATTAACTTCAGTTAAAAAAAAGTTATTTTGATAATTTCACTTTTTTAAAAATTTTAATGTTTTTAAATTCTTTAATTTATTAAAATGTTTACTACATAATTTGAACTTTCATTTTTAAAAGTTTCGACATCTCAAATATTTGATTTTTTTGTTGAAAATTACAATTTTTTTCTCAGAATTTCAATTTTTTTTCGAAACTTTGATATTTTTTGAACATTCTGAATTAACTTAAACGTGGAAGAAGAATTTTTTTGGTAATTTCACTATTTTTTGAAAATCTAAATATGTTTAAAATTCTCAATTTATTGAAAATGTTGACTTCATAATTTGAACTTTTTTAAAAACTTCGACTTTTTCTGAAATATTTGATTCTTTTTTCATCACAATTTTTTCTCAACATTTCGATCTATTCTCGACACTTTGACATTTTTTGGAGATTGTGAATTAACTTCAATTAAAAAAAGAAATATTTTGATAATTTCACTTTTTTTTTAATTATAAATGTTTTTAAATTATTCAATTTGTTGAAATGTTTACTACATAATTTGAACTTTCATTTTTGAAAATTTCGACATCTCAAATATTTGATTTTTTTGTTGAAAATTACAATTTTTTTTTCTCAGAATTTCAATTCTTTCTTGAAACTTTGATATTTTTTGAAGATTCTGAATTAACCTAAACCTGAAAAAGAAATTTTTTGATAATTTCACTATTTTTTTAAAATCTAAATATTTTTAAAATTTTCAGTTTATTGAAAATATTGACTTTATAATTTGAACTTTTTTGAAAACTTCGACATTTTCTTAAATATTTAATTTTTTCTGATTACAATTTTTTCTCAAAATTTCGATCTATTCTCGACACTTTGACATTTTTTGGAGATTGTGAATTAACTTCAATTAAAAAAAAAGTTATTTTGATAATTTCACTTTTTTTAAAATTTAAATGTTTTTAAATTCTTTAATTTATTGAAATGTTTACAACATAATTTAAACTTTCATTTTTAAAAGTTTCGACATCTCAAATATTTGATTTTTTTTGTTGAAAATTACAATTTTTTTCTCAGAATTTCAATTTTTGCTTGAAGCTTTGATATTTTTTCAACATTCTGAATTAACTCAAACCTGGAAGAACAGATTTTTTGATAATTTCACTTTTTTTTTAAATCTAAGTATTTTTAAAGTTTTCAATTTATCGAAAATGTTGACTTCATAATTTGAACTTTTTTGAAAACTTTGACTTTTTATTAAATATTTGATTCTTTTTCAATCACAATTTTTTCTCAAAACGATTTATTCTCGAGACTTTGACATTTTTTGGAGATTGTGAATTAACTTCAATTAAAAAAAGAGTTATTTTGTTAATTTCACTTTTTAAAAAATTTAAATGTTTTTAAACTATTAATTTATTAAAATGTTTACTACATATATATATATATATATATATATATATATATATATATATTAACTGAAGTAAATTTACACTTCATTTTGAGGGTTCCTACACATGCATATCCCTCTAACCTTAACTATTACATAATATTCTTATTTAATTACATTTTATTCCTACTTCGGTTTGCCGTATATTCCTAGTCTAGTCTAGTTTCTAACCTACATTTAATCTGCCTAACCTACCCTTCACCTTAACCTAATCTAACCTATTTAACCTAAAGTTCTAATCTAACGTTCCTCCTCGCGTTGTCTTTTTTTCTTTCCTCTTGCGTTACGTCTAAGGCTGGGTGCTCAATCCCCCAGCTTGTGCCATGTCAAGGTACTCGATCCCCTTGACTTCGGATGGTTCCAGGTCAGAACTTGGAGTTCGACGTAGACTTTCTCCCATATTGTCCTATTTCGCTTTCTCGTAGATTCATTTCCCAGGTACTCGATCCCCCGGTACTCGAAATCTATTGTTCCTCAAATGAGGACTTGAGTTCGTCAAGCTTTCCAGCGGCTTGGTTCAGAACTTCAAAGAAATTTGGGTTCCGAGCCGCTTCATCAATCTCCTCGATACTTCTTGGCCAGAGCACTTCCTTTCTTATCGCTAGTTGCTCTGTTCTGTTCCTCGATTCCTCCCGATTCCTGCATACGAACATTACATGATCAGCATCCTCGGGCTCTCCGCATTGGCATAATGGTGAGTTCCTTTTCCCCATCCTGTGGAGGTATTCCTGAAACCTTCCGTGGCCTGTAAGCAGCTGTACGCATTGCTCCGTAAGCTGCCTTCCTCTTAGACGCCTGTAGCCTTCAACTCTTCTCAGGTAGCGATGAGTCCCTCTCCCTGTTGTGGCAGAATCCCATCATTGTTGCCACCTGAAAAAAGAACAACGCGACAGTCTGTTCCTAATAAGCCCAAAGGGCACCTTATCGTATTCATATACCACCACCATGTTATTATTATCATTATTGCCTAAACTGCATGCGCCTTTCGCGAGCTCGTCCGCCCTTTCGTTGCCAGTGACTCCCCGGTGTCCCTTAACCCATTCCAATCGCGTTTTCCTTTGTTCTTGAAGCAGATCTTGCGCTTCCTTAACAAGTTCCGAATTTGGTTTATTTTGCACGGCAGCTATTGCCGCCTTACTATCACTCCTTATAATGCAACTTTCCAGCGTACGAGCTCGTTCTAGTGCTTTCTTAATAGCTAATACTTCCGCCTGAAACACCGAGCAATTGCCTCCGAGCCTGTATTGCCCCTTACCTATTTCCTTTCCTTTCCTATAAATAACGTAAGCTGCTCCTGTGCCTGTTTCCTGTTTGGATCCGTCTGTATAAATTTCGTATTCCGTTGCTATTTCTTGCTTCTTTTGGTCTACTTCCTTTACCGGATGTTTCCTTCTCTTCTTGACCTTTTTCTCTATCTGTTCTGCGTTAATCTCCAGTTCCGTTTCTTCACGAATTTTTTTCCCTGTCCATTCAAATATTCTTTTTCTGTTTCCTATTTCTTCTAATTTAATATCTATTGGTACCAGCCCTGCTAATACCAATGCCGCTTCCGTTGACACTGTTCGATAAGCTTTCCCTGCTTTAAGTGCCATTATTCTTTGTACGCTTAATAGCTTCCTTTTTTCTTTGACTCCCATTTTATCGTACCATAAGTTCGCCCCATATGTTATAATAGGTTCGATTGCTCCTTCGTAGATAGCTGCAATGTTTCTCCCTTTAAGACCCCAGTCTAGGGCCGCAGCTGCTGTAATTTTCTGTGCTACATTCTTTGCTTTCCCTGTTACGTGTTTTATGTGTTCCTTATAGTTTAATTTCTTATCTAGTATAATTCCTAAATATTTAAGCGTTTCTTTGCACCTTATTCTGCCACTTCCCATCCTGAAAGTCGGCTCTTGTTGATTTAAACTTTTTCCAAAAAATATAGCTTACGTTTTTTCTGCATTAAATTTCACCCTACTCCTTTCGGCCCAGGCTTCTAGCATTATCAGTGCTTCTTCGCCCGCTTGTTTTGTGCCCTTCCATGTGTTATTCCTTATGATAAGTGCCGTATCATCAGCATATGCTATGATGCGACACCCATTTGGCAGCTCACATTTAAATATATCGTTATAAAATATTTTCCAAAATAACGGTCCAGACTTCGATCCTTGGGGGCATCCCAAGTCTGCTGTTTTATTTACTTCAACTCCTTCTTCCTTCATTATCGCTATTCTCTTCCTAAAATAATCTCTTGCCAATTGGACTAAATTATCAGGACATTCATATTCTATCATCTCGTTTATTATTTTTGGCCTCCATGCGTTATCAAACGCTCCTTCTATATCCAATGATATTATTGCACAGTATTTCCCACTTTCCTTTGCAAGTTTAACTTCTTTAACTACCTCTTGTATAGCATCTTCCGTGCTTTTCCCTTCTTCGAATCCATATTGATCCTTGTGAATCTTTCCTCTTCCCATGGTTATATGATATTCGATCCTACACGCCATCAGTCCATCCAGCACTTTCCCAAGTACTGGAATAAGACTAATTGGTCTATGTTAGGTTTTATCGTTTCCTTTTGGGATCAGCTTAACCACCTGTTTTTTCCAGATGTCAGGAAATGCTCCTTTTTGAAGACATTTATTGAATAAATTAACAAATACTTCTGGTTTGGCTTCGATTGCTTCTTTAATGATATCAGACGTTAATCCATCTATTCCTGGAGCTTTCTTTGGGCTCATTGATTTTATTATCCTTATTATTTCTTCTTCTATGAATTCCTGATCGTTCTCCCCTCCGTTTAAATTTTCAGCCCTTTGTCTGATAACCCCCTGTTCATCAGATTCATTTTCCTTATCTTCATTTGGAAAGTACTTCATTAGAAGCTCTTGTGCTGTCTCTTCAGTCGTTTTTGTGTATTCGCCATTCTTTTTGCGTACGCTTTGCATCAGTACGCTACTTTTCCTTTTTCCTCTTATTATTTTGTATGCTCCTTTCCACGGATTCTGTCCCTGGTTTCTACTACAGAACTCCCGCCATCCGTTTAATTTTGCGTTTTCTATTTCCTTTTTAAATTCCGTCCGCTTTTGCCGATAAACTTCTAGCTTTTCTTCCCTCTCTTCCCCTTGTTTGTCTTGATAATCTCTTCGAGATTTGTTTACCTCTTTTTTCTTTTCCGTTAATTCTGAAGTCCACCATGGCACTGCTTTCTTATTTCCTTTTCTTTTGGGAATTACTTCCCCTGCTATCCTTTCGATAGTCTTATTTATTTTCTCGGCTACCGCGTTAATTTCTTGTTTTGTGTGCGCTTCTCTTATTTCGACTTCTATACCTTTCATTTCTTCTTTAATTCTCTTTGAGAATTTCCCTAAATCTTCTTTCTTTGTACTAAATCCAAAGTTTTCTTCAACCCTATTCTCTCCTTCTATAGTAAACATGATGTTACTATGATCACTCAGATTTTCTTCTTGCTCTACGTTCCATCCTTTTATTAGCGAATATATTCCCATGGAAGCTAAAGTCACATCCAAGTGGCTGCTCCCATGTGGCCCTATATATGTCGCTTCTTCTCCTTCGTTCACAATTACCAGATCCAGCTCAGCTATCAACTCGGTAATCGCGTTTCCTCTGTTATCTTCCCTCTGACTTCCCCAAGCAGGTGACTTACTGTTCACGCCTGCTCCGATTATTATTTCGCCTCCTTTCGTTTTTAGTATGCTTATAATTTCTTTCAGTTTTCTTACTTTCATAGTGAATGTGTCATTCTCCATTCTTCGTGCCACAGGTGGTATATACGAAGATACCGCAAAATGTTTACTACATCATTTGAACTTATTTCTTTGAAAATTTCGACTTCTGAAATATTTGTTTTTTTTATGTTGAAAATTGCAATTTTTTTTTCAGAATTTCAATTTTTTCTTGAAACTATGATATTTTTTTAACATTCTGAATTAACTTAAACCTGGAAATAGAGATTTTTTGATTATTTTACTATTTTTTAAAAATCTAAATATTCTCAAAATTTTCAATTTATTGAAGCTGTTGACTTCATAATTTGAATTTTTTGAAAACTTCGACTTTTTTTAAATATTTGATTTTTTTTTAATTATATATTTTTCTCAAAATTTCTATCTATTCTCAAGACTTTGACATTTTTTGTACATTGTACAATTAAAAAAAAGAGATATTTTGATAATTTCACTTTTTTTTTAATTGAAATGTTTTTAAATTATTTAATTTATTGAAAATGTTGACTACATAATTTGAACTTGGTTTTTTTTTTAACTAACTGCCCCGACGGAATTAGTACCGCCCCAGAATTATAAATATTGTGTTAACTTATGAGCTGAAATAATACATTTACATATTTAACCTGCTTGCACATAATCGTAAAGCGACAAAGTCCTGTGCCTGTTTCCGCGTGAATCCTACACGAAAAACTGCTAAAAACGAGCCATAATCAAAAGAGATACAGCGCCATCTACTAGAAACTGGTTACATAGTTTACGGTTAGTGTAGCTTACGATACGCTTCTGATATGTTCCTGTTATGAATCAGAGATGGCGCTGTACACGGATTCCTTATAAAAAATGATTTAGTGAATATTTTCAATATTTTAGTAGTTTTTCTGCTATTTGAAGCCTAGACAAATCCAACAAAAATCATAAATATTCGTTCAGAACCGCTAAACGAATTTTATATAGATTTTGAATTTTTCAAAATTTCGTCTTTATTTAGAATATCGTCGTTTTCCAAACTGTTGATATATTTTCTTGTAAATTTCGACTGTTTTGGATCTTTGTGTTATTTTTTTTCAAAATGTCAACTTTGACAATCTTAATCTTTGTTATAATTTTTAATTTTATTGAAAATTCATCATTTTTCAAATTTTCGATCTTTTGTTGAAGTTTTGACTTTTTTTTTAGAAAGTTACGTCTTAATTTTCGACAGATCTGTATTCTTTTTAAATTTTAAATTTTGTTTGAAAAATTTTACTTTTTTGCAATCAGTACTTCAGCCCTTGATTGCAAAGGTTTATCCATCAGCAGTCTTGCTTGTCTGTAGGTGGTTATGTTCCTCCACTAATTCAAATGAGCTTATTCGAGGTTTGTTAATGTGATTCTTTTGGGGTTAGACTGTTAAAATCGTGCCCAATTATTTTTTTCATGAATTATTAACAAAAGATATTAGGTTAGAGAAAGCAGTATTAACTTTTTACCACGTTGACCCAAAAACACCATTTTTTCCCTTTTATCTTCTTAGAATGCGAATTTCCAAAAACTTAATAGTGGAACGGACTGGTCCTTGGTTATCTTCAAGAATTGGAATACAAATCTTGTCCTCTGAACCCAAGAAAGATTAAAAAACACAACAGAGGTTGCTCTAACGCGTTACGATAGCCAAGCGCGTTAGAGCAACCTCTGTTGTGTTTTTTAATCTTTCTTGGTTTCAGGGACAAGATTAATATGTCAAAAATTTCTTCTTATTGCTCATCTTTACCCTGTTTAAATTTCATATTTCTGATTTTAGTAGTTTTGGCTCTACTACATTTTTCAGTCGACCAGAAATTCTCTCTTTATAATATTAGTATAGATAAAATAAATTATTTAATTTTGATGTTGTTTGGGGCAATTGCTGCTGGAACGAGCCGAAGCAATACAGGTTTTAAGTAAGATATGTGCTTTGACTTTTCAGGCAACAATGGGAAGTTAGCGATTTCATTTAATCCTTCGCTATATCTGTTGTAATTCCCTTTTATTTATAGTCAATTAAGAGTAAATCGGCAAATACAAGGGTAAAAACTAATAATTACACAGTCTGTGATGTGGCAATTCGCGCGCATATTCAGCACATTCTGTAATTGCCAGACAAAGTGCGGTGGTGCAAAATTATTCAGGATTATGCATATGTTGGATATTCCATACAAAATACAGTTATCATAACACTAACCGGCTTTCTCGCTGCAGCAGCTTATATTAAATACTGAATAAATAAAAGTTTCCCCGAAACCGCAGGAATCTAAACCGCGGTCAGTTCGTTTATCAAAGAAAACAAAAGCGTATTAAGCTAATCCAATCCCGAGCCGCCAAAAAATAACAAGTCTTATTTCAATTTAATCCGACTCTGCTCATATTTCAAACTTTCAATCAAACGTCAGATTATATGATTAAAACATGTAAGTTAATGCGCCGAAAGAGAAGCTTAAAAGTGTTGTGTTTTAAATCTCGCTGTGAAATTGTTTGAAAACTCTGGAGAAGTATTGAGTAAACGGGTGACGGCGAAGGTGAAACCGATAATAAATTCCACTGTCTTTGAATGAAAGAAGCGTTGAATTTTTGTTCCGACCGTAGTTGTCAGTTAGATGTCTCCGGCATTTAAGTGAACACAAATCGTCTTTGTAAATGGTAATTGTCGTTCGAGACGACAGAATCGGCTTCACGTCCAATCAGTGACACCCCCTTGACGTAACTTGTGCCAATTCACTTTCCCATCGATTTCAAACCTGTTTTTATCCCTAGCCTAACATTTATCTCATTCTATTCTTTCCGAGTAACTTGTTTATCTCTTCCCCAGTTTTATATAATTCGACTCGCACTTCGCCGCAGTTTTATCACCCGATCAATCCTGGCGGATGCGCCGGAAAACTATTATAAAACTATTCTTATCGCTCGCCCACTTTCACATTAAACATCTCTAGAACGATTCCCCAATCCTTAATCATATGCCTATTATATAAATAAGTTTATTATTAATTTGGCATCGACCCAATATTACAGGCGAGTGTGTCTGGCGGATGCGCCGGACAACTTGGCAATTTATAAAAGTGGGTATGGATTCTACCCTCCAAGATAAAGTCTACGGGTTGGCAGATTATTAGTCTCGAAGTTAGCGGGCGATGATACCAGCGGTTGATCTACGACTCCCCGACTCCAGCTGTGCCGGGAAAAAGCGACGTCTGAATTGAAAACTTCACTAGATGCAGCTGTCGACGAATTTTTCCTGCAGCCGAGAATACGTAATTAAATTCATCGCAGATAAGGTTTTGTTTTACATATCGCATGAATAATTTAAAAGACGAGCTACGTATGAATATATCGAAAATAAATATTCGATAATTTGGCTGCATTTGTTCAAGGCGATTTATGTTTACGGAAGGAAATTTTTACAGGGGGTGCCTGAATAAATAACTTCGAATTCTTCGTATCGAGAATTAACATTTAAATTGGAAAATTCGCCTTTATTTGATTTACAAATTTAAAAATAAGCTGTTGCAGACCTACGCAAAAAGGAATGTAATTCAAATGGCAAGCTCAAAAGTAGAAAATTCTATGTTTTTTAACAATCATTTCGAAAGCGATCATTTCTTGCTTTCCCTCACCACTTTTATGTTTCGTTTAGCATTCAATCAATACCAAATTTTAGGTCCATAAAATATAAGAACATAATAATTCTCTGACATTAAAATTTTAATTTATCATGACCCAAAAATTATTATAACCGTAATGTAATGATGAATTTATTTCATTTTAATAAAACTTTTATATAAATAATTCGAACTAATTTTGAGGTCAAGTCATGATTAGTATTCTGTCTATATATTTATTTTGTAAATGGGTTTTCAGCTTCTTGGTTTCCAGCTCCTTCGCAGCTCTTCGGATCTTTAATCAGTTGACTCTTTAGTTCTTTTGCAAGTAGAATGCAACGTAGACTACAAATTCATGCATTCATAATTATTATTATGATTCACTATACACGCCTGGAGGGCTGCATGAATTTGTAGTCTAGCTTGCATTCTACTTGCATATGACATTGTTGGCGATGGCCATAGTTTCTCTATGGACCAATAGGTGGTAGTACTAAGAGTCACACGTTTGACGTCTGTGAATTCTTTAGTGCTTACTTGTCGGAACATTTGTTAGCATTCGAGTTGGATATACAAAACTGACGAGGTCTAACAAGATCGAAACTGATCTTTGGTTTCCAAACTTCGAATCTAATAAATGTTCAAACCTATTGGTCTATTGGTATTAGAATTCTTCAGTTCAGTATCCTACTCTACAGATCAGTACTTCTGCTTTTTAGTACTTCTGCTCTTACTACTGTTGCTTTTCAGTACCCGCTTTCCTGTTCCAGATCAGCATTTAATTGTTTCAACTTTTTGGCGCTTTAGCTCTTTGGCAGTTTCTGGTTTCTAGTTTTTTAGCTGCTGGGCACTTCAGCAGCTTGTAATTTTAACTCTTTTACGTATTAACTCTTCAATTTGTCAGCTTTTCAACTCTTTGGTTTCCAGTTATTTAACTGTTTGGTCATTTAGTTCTTTAGTTTTTAGGCCTTCAGTATTTTAAATTTTGGCTCTAAAAACTAGCATTTTAGAGCTTCAGCTTTTTGCACTTCAGCTCTTTGGATTATTACTTCTTTAATTTTTTAGATTTTCAAATTTCCAATTTTTGTACACTAATTCTTTAATTGTGTACTTCTTTAATTCCTTAACTCTTCGGCCTTTCAAGGTCTCCTGCTCTACAGGTTAGCACTTTAGCGCTTCAGCTGTTTGGTCCTTTAACTCGTTAGCGTATTAGCTCTTTAATGTTTTAACTTTTAACTCTCCAATCCTTTTTCGTCTTTAGTTCTTTAATTGTGCAACTCTTCAATTCTTTGTAACTCCCCACTTTTTTGACTCTGCGTCCCTTTAGTTTCTCAGAACTCTCGTTCTAGAATTTAGCATTTTAGTGCTCTAGCAGTTTAGTCCTTTAACTCGTTAGCGTATTAGCTCTTTAATTTTTTATCTTTCAACTACCCAATCTTTTTTGGTATTTAGTTCTTTAACTGTGCAGCTCTTTAATTATTTGGCTCTTTAACCCTCTAGTTCCTCAGGTCCCCTTCTCTACAGGTCAGCACTTCAGTGCTTCAGTTGCTTAGCTGTTCAACGCCTAAATGTACTAGCTCTTCAGTTATTCGACTTTTCATTTCTCTAACATTTATTTTCGAGCTGTTCAGTCCATTAGCTTTTTTGCTCTACAGGTTACCACTTTAAAAAAGTGCATCTTTTGAGGATCTCAGCTTTTTAGCCCATTAGCTCTTTCGCTGTCAAATTCTTCAATTCTTTACTTTTTCTGTTATTTATTATTTAGTTCACTAACCATTCTGTACTTTGGCTTCTCAACTATTTAGTTCTTCATTTCTTTAACTCTTCAATTCTGCAACACTGCAATTCTTTAGTTCTGTCATTTTAGCTCTTAAGCCTAAACAGTGATTAATCATTTAGTTCACAAACAGTACTTTGGCTCTTCAATTCTTTAATTCTGCGACACTGCAATTTTGTAGTTGTGTCATTTTAGCCGTTAAGCCTAAATAGTGATTAATAATTTAGTTCACTAACCATTCAGTACTTTGGCCCCTCAACTCTTTAGCTCTTCAAATCTTTAACTCTTCGATTCTGCAACACTGTAATTCTTTAGTTCTATCATTTTGGCCCTTAAGCCTAAATCTGTTTAACTATTCAATCTTCAGCTTTTCAATTATTTAATTCTTTAATTTTTAAATTGTTTATTTATTTAGTTTTCTATCTCCTCAGTTTTTTGTTATATAACCTTTAGTTATTAATTAATTAGAGCTAACAATTTCTTCAGTATGTTAGCTCATTAATTGTTAAGCTATTTGCATGTAAAACTTTTCAAAGATCTTCAATCTTTCAGCTGCTTAATTCTTAAACTTTTCGGTTTTTTAGTTTTTTGGGCCTTCAGTATTTTGACTTTTTCGCTCTAAAAACTAGCATTTTAGAGCTTCAGCTCTTTGCACTTTAGCTCTCCGGATTAGTACTTTTTTAATTTTTCAGCTCTTCAAATTCCCTTTTTCTTTGGGCACTAATTCTTTAATTGTGTACTTCTTTAATTCCTTAACTCTTCGGCCTTTTAAGGTCTCCTGGCTCTAAAGGTCATCACTTTAGCGCTTTAGTTGTTTGGGCCTTTTTAGCGTATAAGAACCTTCTTTTTTCAGTTGTTCAACTCTTAAATATTTTAGTCTTTAGCTGTCTAGCTCTTTAAATGTCTAATCCTCTGACTGAGAAGTTACACAGATGTGTTACTCCTCAGTTCTTTGGCTCTGCGTCGCTATAGTTTCTCAGAACTCCTGTTCTACAGTTTAGCATTTTAGTTCTTCAGCTGTTTAGTCCTTTAACTCGTTAGCGTATTAGCTCTTTACGTTTTTAACTTTTAACTCCCCAAACCTTTTTGGTCTTTAGTTCTTTAATTGTGTAGCTCTTCAATTCTTTGGTTCTTTGACCTTTTAGTTCCTCAGGTCCTTTGCTCTACAAGTCAGCACTTTAGTGCTTCAGTTGCTTAGCTGTTCAACTCCTAAGTGTACTAGCTCTTCAGTTATTCAACTCTTCAATTCTCTAACACTTTTTTTGGAACTGTTCAGTCCATTGGCTTTTTTGCTCTACAGCTCTACAGTTCATCTTTTAAAAATCTCAACTTTTTAGCCCATTAGCCCTTCCGCTGTCAAATTCTTCAATTCTTTACTTTTTCTGTTATTAATCATTTAGTTCACTAACCATTTTGTACTTTGGCTCCTCAACTCTTTAGTTTTTTAATTCTTTAACTCTTCAATTCTGCAATACTGCAATTCTTCAATTCTATCATTTTAGCTCTTAAACCTAAACAGTGATTAATCATTTAGTTCACCAACAGTACTTTGGCTCCTCAACTTTTTAGTTCTTCAATTCTTTAACTCTTTAATTCTGCGACATTGTAATTCTCTAGTTCTATCATTTTAGTCCTTAAGCGTAAACCTCTTCAACTACTCAAGCTTTAGCTCTTTAACTATTTTATTCTTTAATTTTTAAACTCCCTACTTATTCAGTTCTCTATCTCCTCAGTTTTTCCGTTATTTAACCTTTAGTTATTATTTGCGTAAAGTTAACAGTTTCTTCAGTTTGTTAGCTCCTCATTTATTCAGCTTTTTGCATGTAGAACTTTGCCAAGCTCTTCAATCTTTCAGCTGCTTGGTTCTTAAACTTTTCAGTTTTTTAGTTTTTTGGGCCTTCAGTATTTTGACTTTTTTGCTCTAAAAACTAGCATTTTAGAGCTTCAGCTCTTTGCACTTCAGGTCTCTAGATTATTATTCCTTTAATTTTTCAGCTCTTCAAATTTTCAATTTTTTGGACATTAATGCTTTAATTGTGTACTTCTTTAATTCGTTAACTCTTTGGCCTTTCAAGGTCTTCTGCTCTACAGGTCATCACTTTAGCGCTTTACTTGTTTGGGCTTTTTTAACGTATAAGCATCTTCCTTTTTCAGTTCTTCAACTGTTAAATATTTTAGTCTTTAGCTGTCTAGCTCTTTAAATGTCTAGTCCTCTGACTGAGGAGTTACACAGATGTGTAACTCCTCAGTTCTTTGAATCTGCGTTCCTTTAGTTTCTCAGAACTCTTGTTCTACAGTTTAGCATTTTAGTGCTCTAGCTGTTTAGTCCTTTAACTGGTTGACGTATTAGCTTTTTAATTTTTTAACTTTCAACTCCTCAATCCTTTTTGGTCTTTAGTTCTTTAACTGTGCAGCTCTTTAATTCTTTGGCTCTTTGACCCTCTAGTTCCTTAGGTCTCTTGCTCTACAGGTCGGCACTTCAGTGCTTTAGTTGCTTAGCTGTTTAACTCCTGAGTGTATTAGCTCTTCAGTTATTCGACTCTTCATTTTTCCAATACTTTTTATTTTGGAGCTGTTCAGCCCATTAGCTTTTTGCTCTACAGATTAACATTTTAAAAGTTCTTTTTTTAAGGATCTCAACTTTTCAGCCTCTTAGCCCTTCCGCTGTCAAATTCTTTAATTCTTTACTTTTTCTCTTATTAATCATTTACTTCACTAACCATTCTGTACTTTGGCTTCTCAATTATTTAGTTCTTCATTTCTTTAGCTCTTCAATTCTGCAACATTGCAATTCTTAATTTTGTCATTTTAGCCCTTAAGCCTAAATAGTGATTAATCATTTAGTTCACTAACCATTCAGTAGTTTGGCTTCTCAACTCTTTAGCTCTTCAATTCTTTAACTCTTTAATTCTACGACACTGCAATTCTCTAGTTCTATCATTTTAGTCCTTAAGCCTAAACCTCTTCAAATACTTAATCTTCAGATCTTCAACTATTTTACTCTTTAACTCTTAAACTCCTTACTTATTCAGTCTTCTATCTCCTTCTGTTTTTCCGTTATTTAAACTTTAGTTATTATTTACGTAAATTTAACAGTTTCTTCAGTTTTTAGCTACTCATTTGTTCAGCTCTTTGCATGTAGAACTCTGCAAAGCTCTTCAATCTTTCAGCTGCTCAATTCTTAAACTTTTCAGTTTTTAAGTTTTTTAGGCCTTCAGTATTTTGGCTTTTTTGCTCCAAAAACTAGCATTTTAGAGCTTTAGCTCTTTGCATTTCAAGTCTCTGGATTATAACTCCTTTTATTTTTCAAATCTTTAAATTTCCAATTTTTTGAACACTAATTCTTTAATTGTGTACTTCTTTAATTCCTAAACTCTTTGGCCTTTCAAGGTCTCCTGCTACACAGGTCAGCACTTTAGTGCTTTAGTTGTTTGGGCCTTTTTAGCGTATAAGCACCTACCTTTTTCAGTTTTTCAACTCTTGAATATTTTAGTCTTTAGCTGTCTAGCTCTTTAAATGTCTAGTCCTCTGACTGAGAAGTTACACAGGTGTGTTACTCCTCAGTTCTTTGGCTCTGCGTCCCTTTAGTTTCTCAGAACTCTTGTTCTACAGTTTAGCATTTTAGTGCTCTAGCTGTTTAGTCCTTTAACTGGTTGACGTATTAGCTTTTTAATTTTTTAACTTTCAACTCCTCAATCCTTTTTGGTCTTTAGTTCTTTAACTGTGCAGCTCTTTAATTCTTCGGCTCTTTGACCCTCTAGTTCCTTAGGTCTCTTGCTCTACAGGTCGGCACTTCAGTGCTTTAGTTGCTTAGCTGTTCAACTCCTGAGTGTATTAGCTCTTCAGTTATTCGACTCTTCATTTTTCCAATACTTTTTATTTTGGAGCTGTTCAGCCCATTAGCTTTTTGCTCTACAGATTAACATTTTAAAAGTTCTTTTTTTAAGGATCTCAACTTTTCAGCCCCTTAGCCCTTCCGCTGTCAAATTCTTTAATTCTTTACTTTTTCTCTTATTAATCATTTACTTCACTAACCATTCTGTACTTTGGCTTCTCAACTATTTAGTTCTTCATTTCTTTAGCTCTTCAATTCTGCAACACTGCAATTCTTAATTTTGTCATTTTAGCCCTTAAGCCTAAATAGTGATTAATCATTTAGTTCACTAACCATTCAGTAGTTTGGCTTCTCAACTCTTTAGCTCTTCAATTCTTTAACTCTTTAATTCTACGAAACTGCAATTCTCTAGTTCTATCATTTTAGTCCTTAAGCCTAAACCTCTTCAAATACTTAATCTTCAGATCTTCAACTATTTTACTCTTTAACTCTTAAACGTCTTACTTATTCAGTCTTCTATCTCCTCAGTTTTTCCGTTATTTAAACTTTAGTTATTATTTACGTAAATTTAACAGTTTCTTCAGTTTTAAGCTATTCATTTGTTCAGCTCTTTGCATGTAGAACTCTGCAAAGCTCTTCAATCTTTCAGCTGCTCAATTCTTAAACTTTTCAGTTTTTAAGTTTCTTAGGCCTTCAGTATTTTGGCTTTTTTGCTCTAAAAACTAGCATTTTAGAGCTTTAGCTCTTTGCATTTCAAGTCTCTGGATTATAACTCCTTTCATTTTTCAGATCTTTAAATTTCCAATTTTTTGGACACTAATTCTTTAATTGTGTACTTCTTTAATTGCTAAACTCTTTGGCCTTTCAAGGTCTCCTGCTACACAGGTCAGCACTTTAGTGCTTTAGTTGTTTGGGCCTTTTTAGCGTATAAGCACCTACATTTTTCAGTTCTTCAACTCTTGAATATTTTAGTCTTTAGCTGTCTAGCTCTTTAAATGTCTAGTCGTCTGACTGAGAAGTTACACAGGTGTGTTACTCCTCAGTTCTTTGGCTCTGCGTACCTTTAGTTTCTCAGAACTCTTGTTTTACAGTTTAGCATTTTAGTGCTTCAGCTCTTTAGTCCTTTAACTCGTTAGCGTATTAGCTCTTTAAGTTTTTAACTTTTAACTTCCCAAACCTTTTTGGTCTTTAGTTCTTAAATGGTGTAGCTCTTCAATTCTTTGACTTTTTAGTTCCTCAGGTCCTTTGCTCTACAGGTCAGCACTTTAGTGCTTCAGTTGCTTAGCTGTTCAACTCCTAAGTGTACTAGCTCTTCGGTTATTCGAGTCTTCATTTCTCGAACACTTATTTTTGAGCTGTTCAGCCCATTAGCTTCTTTGCTCTACAGATTAACCCTTTAAAAGTTCATCTTTAAAGGATTTCAACTTTTTAGCCCATTAGCCCTTCGGCTGTCAAATTCTTCAATTCTTTACTTTTTCTGTTATTAATCATTTAGTTTACTAACCATTCTGTTCTTTGGCTCCTTAACTCTTTAGTTTTTCAATTCTTTAACTCTTCAATTCTGCAACACTGCAATTTTCTAATTCTATCATTTTAGCTCTTAAGCCTGAACAGTGATTATTCATTTAGTTTACCAACAGTATTTTGGTTCCTCAACTCTTTAGTTTTTCAATTTTTTAACTCTTCAATTGTGCAACACTGCAATTCTTTAGTTCTGTCATTTTAGCCTTTAAGCCTAAATAGTTCATTAACCATTCAGTACTTTGGCTTTTCAACTTTTGAGCTCTTCAATTCTTTAACTCTTTAATTCTGCAAGACTGCAGTTCTTTAGTTTATTTTAGCTCTTAAGCCTAAACCCCTTCAACTACTCAATCTTCAGCTTTTCAACTATTTAACCCTTTAATTCTTAAACTCCTTACTTCAGTGCATTTTAGTGTTCTAGCAGTTTAGTCCTTTAACTCGTTAGCGTATTAGCTTTTTAATTTTTTATCGTTCAACTCCCCAATCCTTTTTGGTCTTTAGTTCTTTAACTGTGCAGCTCTTTAATTATTTGGCTTTAACCCTCTAGTTCCTCAGGTCCCCTTTTCTACAGGTCAGCACTTCAGTGCTTCAGTTGCTTAGCTGTTTAACGCCTAAGTGTACTAGCTCTTCAGTTATTCTACTCTTCATTTCTCCAATAATTTTTATTTTTGAGCTGTTTAGGCCATTAGCTTTTTGCTCTACAGATTAACACTTTAAAAGTTCATCTTTTAAGGATCTCAACTTTCTAGCCCATTAGCCCTTCCGCTGTCAAATTCTCCAATTCTTTACTTTTTCTGTTATTAATCATTTAGTTCACTAACCATTCTGTACTTTGGCTTCTTAACTTTTTAGTTCTTCATTTCTTTAACTCTTTAATTCTGCAACACTGCAATTCTTTAATTCTATCATTTTAGCTCTTAAGCCTAAACAGTGATTAATCATTTAGTTCACAAACAGTACTTTGGTTCCTCAATTCTTTAGTTCTTTAATTCTTTAACTCTTTTATTCTGCGACACTGCAATTCTTTAGTTCTATCATTTTAGTCCTTAAGCCTAAATAGTAATTAATCATGTAGTTTACTAACCATTAAGTTATATGGCTCCTCAACTCTTTAGTTCTTCAATTCTTTAACTCTTCAATTCTGCAACACTGCAATTCTTTAGTTCTATCATTTTAGCCCTTAAGCCCAAACCTCTTCAACTATTCAGCTCTTTAATTATTTAGCTCTTTAATTCTTAAACTCTTTAGTTATTCAGTTTTCTATCTCCTCAGTTTTTCTGTTATTTAACCTTTAGCTATTATAAATAATAGCTAAACTAAAGTTAGAGCTAACAATTTCTTCAGTTTGTTAGCTTCTCAATTCTTCAGCTCTTCACATGTAGATCTCTGCAAAGCTCTTCAATCATCCAGCTCCTCAATTCTTAAAATTTTTAGTCCTCTAGTTTTTTGGACAATTTTTCAGCTTTCCTGTTTTTCAGCTCTTTTATTTCGACAGAAAAAAATACATCGGTTAAATTAGTTGGGCAGGCACCAACAAAAAAATTGGCTTTCTCTATCTGCTTTGGTCATCCTATCTTGGGGTGTAAATTTACGTTTTATCTCGATGGAAGATTTGAATGCCCCCCAGCTAATTCAAAATATTTCTAAATGCGCAAACGAATATAAAAGTACTTTATTCAAGCTGATGAACCCCGTGCTCCGTAGGGGATATAACAAATGGGTTTTTTCAGCACGAAAAAATTTCTATTTATTTTATCTTGAGATACAATAGGTCAAAAGAATGCTACTGTAAATGTATACTGTCAAGTCGCATCGTTAATAAGCTTCTTTTGTTTGCTTTATTTTCCTCGGGAAATTCTGACAAATTATCGTAACTTGTGGTGTCACTCTTCGCATAAAAGTTCGACTAAAATGATTTTCGAACTCAATGTTTATTACACAATTGATTCTAATTTATCATTCTCCTAGTTCCGACATTTCGCCCTGTTTCAGATACGTTCCACCGTCTTTTATTCGGTTGCTTAAACAGAATTTCATTACGCTAATAGCGACCTGATTCTAACAGGTTACCCTCAAAACAATACAATAGGGAGCCAAAGACTTGCTAAATGCCAATTTGAGTCAAGGAAATCGATCACTTGGGAAAATGTTTGCGAACTTCAATTCTATATCAGGAGAAATACGCATGAAAAACATCTTTATATATCGCCCTTTTTATCCTCATTTCGTTTTCTTAATGATGTGACATTTGAACAGTACTGTAACTTTGGAGGCATTTGTCTCGAAGTTATGGTTTCCTGACATATGATAAAAACATTTGTTCTTTTATCGCTTTGATAATTAGCGATATTTACGAGGTATTTTGCCAGAAGGAACTAAATCTCAAACTTGAGAATACCAGTTTTCTTGGTGAAGTATTGTTGTGTGATTAACACTAATTATTGAACTATCCACGGTGGCTGGAGAAGATTTTGTTTAGCAACTGTATCGATAATTAGATCATACTGATATATAAATCTTATCCCCCGAAACCAAAAAAGAGTTTCGTTGGCTAAGCTGTCATCTTCAGAGAAATACTTAGATGATACTGTTTTGAAAACTAACACCCTAAAGCTAGTTTTGCTGGCGACATACGTATCTCCTAATTATCCAACTGAAATGATCAAGGGGTAAAAGGGTAGAATATTGAAAAACTCAACGCTTTCGAAAGTGATATTTTGTTTAAGAATACGTCGTATTTGTGTTGGGGTGCAACGTATGCATCAAGGGCAGTGTAGCGCGGGGATTAGCAAAGTAAAAAGGAAATAAAAAGGAAAGGACCATTAGAGCTACCGCGAGGACTGTAATATACACATGTGATGACGCGTGTCCGACAAATCAATAGGCGTCGCAAAGCGGCGTCTCTGAATAGTGACCGTTCACCGCATGCCGTTGTTTTATATCCCATATTTTACCGGAAGACTTTACTGCCAACGGGGAAAGTGAAAAGGCTCGTTTGCGGAAGCCAGTCTCACTTCCACCTCCTGCAACTTAGTGAAGCTTTTTCCATCCTCACCGATCGTAAGTCTGCGATGCAGCAACCTATATCATCCTCTTGCTGCTTTCAGTTAGCCATGAATATTCCAGATGTGTATAAAGCGAAGGGCAACAAAATTAGCCCAATTGCCGTTAGCAGCGTTCGTTTGGGTGAGACCATTTCTTTGTTAAATATTGAAAAATGTAACGAATTATTTTCAACCAAGCAGTTAATAAACTTTCAACATATTAAGATTTGGGAAGTTTCTTGCTCTTATATGAAATTTAGTTTCTATCCAGATCACTTCAAAAGCAGAATGGATTTTGAACAGTTTCACTGCTGATCTTTTTTTAAGTAGAGTATGATTGCTGGACAATGCAAATAGGCGGCAGAAACGAATTTGGTGCACTGAGGAGAAATCATGCTTGGGAACGAATTCCAAAATTTAGTCTCCATAGAAAATTGAGTCTTAACAGATAACAAATTCTAATGGTCGCATGGTGGAAGATACAGAAATAATATCCCGGCATATCTTGGTAAATTTTCTGTTAGAGGAATCAGAGCCACCGATCGCTATTTGCTTGTAATTTAGTACCTAGAAGGACTTAGTCTTCGGTTTCCTCTGAAACGAATTTAAAACTAGTTGGAGCATTTTTTGCACATTTAGTGTTTGGTGGAATGGACTGGTCCTTGGTTATCTTCAAAAATTGAAATACTTAATGTTGCTATCTTATTGTACCCTTTCCTCTGAGACCACGTCTTGCTGTTTTGAGCGACACGTGACGTTATTTCATAGCCAGAATTGGCCTCATGTATCTACTGAGGTCTATATAAAATTTCAGTTATTTTTCAGTGCCGGTGACCTTTCCCATTATTTAATTTAAGATTTTGGATTTATTGAACGAAAGGTAATAACAAAATTATGAGAGAATTCAACTGCATTAGAAAAAAAAATTATATAAATTGCAGGCAACAATTTTACGTTAAAAGCATAATAATTTTATAGTACTGGATTCAGTTATACCCAATGAAATATTATGTTAAAAAGGAAACACAGGGATCTTTAGGCGCCCTCGCAAATTTTTCATGATATAAGTCCTTCTGCTTACTTCATTCATCTATATCTCTGTAAACGAGTGGCAGGATATTGTTGTAACTAGACGTTACATTAGTAAACCCGTAAGAATTGCACAGTTTAAATTGAGATAAATTGAGACACAAATGTAATTTTACATCCTATTAGAAAAAAGTAATCATAAAAAAGGCATATTTAAATATTTAAGATGTTGCGGTTCCTTTTTTTAAAAGTCACAGATGGTTTAAATTCAGAAGTCACACAATCTAATTCTAAAATTAACGTCATGATAAAGATCTTACATGTAAGTATGCGAGCGGTGAATAGGACCCATTTGTTATTTTGGCGGAGCAAGCTGGGAAGTAGTTGAAGCAATTGCAATCAATTTGGCTGCGCCTTTCTCGTTCCTTAGACTTTTCAAATCCCTTCTTGAGACATTTTGCGACTTTAGTCTGCCTCCCTGGCTTCAGGTATAATGCAAATCCCCATCGGAAAAAAAGAAAAACCAACCAAGGCTGTTTAATAACACATTTTTCCCGTTTAAATCCCCTTCCTGTGATTCGCCAATTACCGAGAGATAGATTATTCGTGAAAATGGAAAATATATTGCTTCCGGTCTTATCCGGAAAATTGCCAGATATAATGGGGAGTAATAATGAAAACTAAATGTTTGCTACTCGAAATTTTTCGAGTGGATAATTCTCTGTAAACTCGTAGGTACATTAATAAATTTTTGTTTGAGAAAAGTATTGGCGTGGAAATAAATCATTTTGCAGGACGAGGAACGTATTCCTATAAATCAACGAGATTTGTCATAAAAGAAGTGGACACAGCAGGTGCTGTGTGGTGTTATCGACAAGACAAACCAGACAGAGGTATAAAACATAACTGACGCGATCGGTCTGTGCGGTGTACCAAATGTCCTTTCGTGTGTCCTATCTTTCCGTCCCAACGTATGCATCGGTGCTCCCAACTGTGTTTACTCTGGCAGGACCCTAAAGCTCGCCTTAATCCGCTTTTTGTTTATTCATTGTGTTTGTCCATCCACGGACTAGAACGTCGTCTTCTAACCGCAAACACACAAACACTTATACAGATATACAACAGTCTAAAGCAATTTTCTCTATGTCCTAACTAACAATGTTACTACAATTTGCATGTTCTAAATTTACAACAAATCCTTAATTAAACTCTCTTGCGCTTCTAACTTTTAACCACTTGTCAGCTGAAGGGTTTTTATTACTGCCCTTTTAGTCTTATTAATCCCAACTTAGACGATGTTAGCGAGGAGCTTTAGATGGCGATGTTTAGGATCATAACATACGAGGTTTGAATGGCTTACATCAGTCGCTTTAATCACGAGATACAGTTTTCAAAGCAAAATATTACAAAAGTAAAACAAACTGATGGCCATTGAAATAAGAAATAAAATCGAAAAAATAACTCAGTATGACAATCATACTAGACATGGAACACCATCGAAGTGAAGAGGAAGCGAAAAATGTAAGACAGAATAATTCGGTAACAAATGTGTCCAAGGCAAACATTTTTTAGGAAGGCTTTAAAAAAATCAAGAAGAATTTGATAACTCAGTATTAGATTAGACTCGAGTTGAAAAATTTTTGAAGTGAAACAAAAGACCAAAGAGTATAGAAGCTTAGTATTCTACTGGTAGTCAGTGAAAAGAAGACGAGAAAGGCAAAGATGAAGCCGAGGACGAAAACGAAGAGGAAGAGGAAGAGGAAGAGAAAGAGGAAAAGGAAGAGGAAGTGGAAGAGAAAGAGGAAGAGAAAGAGAAAGAAAAAGAGAAAGAGAAAGAGGAAGAGAAAGAGAAGAGGAAAAGGAAAAGGAAGAGGAAAAGGAAGAGGAAGAGGAAGAGAAAGAGAAAGAGAAAGAGAAAGAGGAAGAGGAAGAAAAAGAGAAAGAGAAAGAGGAAGAGGAAGAGGAAGAGGAAGAGAAAGAGAAAGAGGAAGAGGAAGAGGAAGAGGAAGAGGAAGAGGAAGAGAAAGAGAAAGAGAAAGAGGAGGAGGAATAGGAGGAGGAAGAGGAAGAGGAAGAGGAGGAGGAAGAGGAGGAGGAAGAGGAAGAGGAGGAGGAAGAGGAGGAGGAAGAGGAGGAGGAAGAGGAAGAGGAAGAGGAAGAGGAGAAGAAAGAGGAAGAAGAGAAGGAAGAGGAAGAGGAAGAGGAAGAGGAAGAGGAAGAGGAAGAGGAAGAGGAAGAGGAAGAGGAAGAGGAAGAGGAAGAGGAAGAGGAAGAGGAAGAGGAAGAGGAAGAGGAAGAGGAAGAGGAAAAGGAACAGGAAGAGGAGGAGGAAGAGGAAGAGGAGGAGGAGAAAGAGGAAGAGGAGGAGGAGAAAGAGGAAGAGGAGGAGGAGGAAGAGGAAGAGGAGGAGGAGAAAGAGGAGGAGGAGGAAGAGGAAGAGGAGGAGGAGGAAAAGGAAGAGGAGGAGGAGGAAGAGGAAGAGGAGGAGAAGGAAAAGGAAGAGGAGGAGGAGGAGGAAGAGAAAGAGGAGGAGGAGGAAGAGGAGGAGGAGGAAGAGAAAGAGGAGGAGGAGGAAGAGAAAGAGGAAAAGGAAGAGGAAGAGGAAGAGGAAAAGGAAGAGGAAGAGGAAGAGGAAGAGGAAGAGGAAGAGAAAGAGAAAGAGGAAGAGAAAGAGAAAGAGAAAGAGAAAGAGAAAGAGAAAGAGAAAGAGAAAGAGAAAGAGAAAGAGAAAGAGAAAGAGAAAGAGAAAGAGAAAGAGAAAGAGAAAGAGAAAGAGAAAGAGAAAGAGAAAGAGAAAGAGAAAGAGAAAGAGAAAGAGAAAGAGAAAGAGAAAGAGAAAGAGAAAGAGAAAGAGAAAGAGAAAGAGAAAGAGAAAGAGAAAGAGAAAGAGAAAGAGAAAGAGAAAGAGAAAGAGGAAAAGAAAGAGTAAGAGTAAGAGTAAGAGTAAGAGTAAGAGTAAGAGTAAGAGTAAGAGTAAGAGTAAGAGTAAGAGTAAGAGTAAGAGAAAGAGAAAGAGAAAGAGAAAGAGAAAGAGAAAGAGAAAGAGAAAGAGGAAGAGGAAGAGGAAGAGGAAGAGGAAGAGAAAGAGAAAGAGAAAGAGAAAGAGAAAGAGAAAGAGAAAGAGAAAGAGAAAGAGAAAGAGAAAGAGAAAGAGAAAGAGAAAGAGAAAGAGAAAGAGAAAGAGAAAGAGAAAGAGAAAGAGAAAGAGAAAGAGAAAGAGAAAGAGAAAGAGAAAGAGAAAGAGAAAGAGAAAAGAGAAAGAGAAAGAGAAAGAGAAAGAGAAAGAGAAAGAGAAAGAGAAAGAGAAAGAGAAAGAGAAAGAGAAAGAGAAAGAGAAAGAGAAAGAGAAAGAGAAAGAGAAAGAGAAAGAGAAAGAGAAAGAGGAAAGAGGAAAGAGGAAGAGGAAGAGGAAGAGGAAGAGGAAGAGGAAGAGGAAGAGGAAGAGGAAGAGGAAGAGGAAGAGGAAGAGGAAAGGAAGAGGAAGAGGAAGAGGAAGAGGAAGAGGAAGAGGAAGAGGAAGAGGAAGAGGAAGAGGAAGAGGAAGAGGAAGAGGAAGAGGAAGAGGAAGAGGAAGAGGAAGAGGAAGAGGAAGAGGAAGAGGAAGAGGAAGAGGAAGAGGAAGAGGAAGAGGAAGAGGAAGAGGAAGAGGAAGAGGAATGGCAAGGGGAAGGAAAGAAGAAAGAGGAAAAGAAAGGGTAAGAGGAAGTAGAAGAGGAAGAGAAAGGGGGGGGGGGGGAGAAAGAGAAAAAGAAAGGGACAGTGGAAGAGAAAGAGGAAAAAAAAGGAGCAAGAAAAAGAGGTAGGAGAAGATGAGGAGGAAAAGAAAGAGGCTTAGGAAGAGAAAGAGAAAGGGAAAAAATGAAGAGGCAGAGGTAGAGAAAGAGGAAGAGGAAGAGGAAGAGGAAAAGGAAGAGGAAGAGGAAGAGGTAGAGAAAGAGGAAGAGGAAGCGTAAGAGGAAGACGAGGAGGAAGACGAAGACCAAGACGATGGCAAAGGCGAAGATGAAGATGAAGAAGAAGAAAAAAGAGGGATGAGGAGGAGGAGAAGAAGAAGAAGAAGAAGAAGAAGAAGAAGAAGAAGAAGAGTAAACGAATATGTGAACCATATCAAGGGGAAAACTTTTAAGAAGTGAAAATGGAAAAACTAAAATTCTTTTTATTTTGTGTTCTGCATATTTAAAATCTGAATTTCATTAGTTGTTAGACTGCATAGTAATCGAATTCAGCGAAGCCTCTCAACACATGTCTAAATTTAGGCAATTACATCCTTGATATGTAAACTGTCTGGTTATTTTGTTCTAATTACAGCATTAAACATGTTGTTTTTCAGCTTATTTAAAAACGTACGATACTCCCCTCACATGAACTACTCAGAATGGTCGACTTTTGTTCCAAAATTCATATTCTAAAGTAAATTTGTTATGGTTTTCTATCAATCCATATACATTAGAAAGCAGTTGTAAAGTTCGAACTTGATGTAAAAAATTTATAGAAGCAACTGAACTGAAAATTTTTACTTCGTATTGTACGACATGTCATATTTTATTAAATTAATATGCTCCATCCAAACTTGGGGATTCTTTAAATCTACCTATGTTTATAATGGCTTGTTGGAAAAATTTTTGTACAAAATGAAGTTTTCGATATCCTAGGGAAAACAACAAAATCCCTTTTTCTCTTCTCCTTTTTTTAAGAAGACGTGTTGGTAGTATAGAAACCAGTTAATACTTTTCATCCTTTTAATAAACTTTGGACTTAAAATAAAACATGACTTTGATGTCGAAAATTGTAGACCAAAAATATTGAAATAAGAAAAGTGTAAGAAGAAACCATATATTTTAATGGCAACGCAGACACGCAAAAATAAACGATGACCTAGAAATTGTTTGTCATTAAAAGCTTGATACATTAAAATAATAATTATATTATGAAATTGAAGATAAACGTTAGGTATGATTATTGAAATTGTGGGTTAAACGCTAACAATATGTTAAAGCGTCGAAGATTTTAGAAGGAAATCTTGAGAAAAGCATATCGAGTTTTTCCCATTCGAGCGAGCTCACTTGGCACCAGTTCGAGCCGCCCCCTACACAGCCTCCGACATTGACGCTGGACCGGTTGCTTGATTTCCCTTAGGGTCTGCCGTTTTCAACGTGAGATTATGTTAAGTGGATATGAATTCTATTGCTCTTCCACTTACTGCGATACATCTACGACTGCATATATAACATTATTAAAAGTTTACAGCAAAATTATTACGATGTATCTTGTATCGATAATCGATATCGAAAATTACAGCTTTTGAGAATGTAAAATAAAAAGAAGCCACAAAACGTAATTATTTCTAACATTGATTTCATAAATCGATGTGGTGAAACCAAGAAAGATTAAAAAACACAAGAATAGTTGCTCTAACGGGTTTCGAACTTTTCAAAAAGTTACTGATTTCATGAAAATTTTTCTTAATTGGGGAAATGTAAGTTAAATAAAAAAAATGTTGAATTAAATAAAATCATCATTTAATTAATTAATGAAATTTATATTATATTATTTTTATATCATATGACATATGGTATCGTATCGTATGGTATCATATCGTATCGTATCGTAGCGCATCGTATCGTATCGCATCGTATTGTATCGTATAGTATCATGTACCATATCATTACATATAATATATTCATTCTGTTTATATTACAATATGCTTAGATATAACCATCAAGCTCAGTATTATGTTAGTACAGACACAAGCCCCTCAGTCAAGAGGTATATTGTGATTGTAACATTTTTAGCGGATAGGCGGTATTCAACGCGCCAAAACATGTTTCAATGTGGTCTTGTGATCTTAAATGTATAACCTCAAGTCCTTCTTGAAATACCCAGAGACTCGAGCTTTATTTGTTTTCGTAAGTACACAGTTTGGCAGATGCTTCTCGTGTAAGATGCTTCCTTTTATGAAGTGATTCTAAAATTAGGCACTTAATAAAATCAACCCTTTAATAGGAACGCTACCTGTCTTCCGGAACTTTGGGCAGATTAAAACATTCTCGTTACTCCAGAGACACGAATTTACAAATTAAATTTAAATCAGCCCCACAGAAATAAAGCTAATAGAAACTTAATAGATCGTACCCCTTAACCACAAGAGCTAATGTGGTGGGAGTTTTGGAATACATTTTAGGAGAGTTGTCAAGTGAATGGTGCAAATAATTTCGTTGTTCTTGCTTAGCGATCGATTTGAATTTAAGCAGTTACTGTGTACAAGGCGATGCATGTTTAATTCTCTTAATTTACATAAGCTTAATTGCATGCGAGACATGGAATTACAATAATATGGTGCTTACGGCAAATATCATCAATCGACGAGATATGGAGAAACTTAAGAATTAAAATTCTTCCGTATCATTTTAAAACCTGAGATTGTTTATCAAAATATCGTTTACCTTTCATGTTATTGTTTTGCACATCAAAGTGTTAAGAGCGTTTAACGGAGAAGGCAGAAGGAAGATAGCGGAATGAATGGCCCACCCACCTAAGTTTCAAGTGAGTTATCCTAGACTTGAAAGCTCTTAGAAGCTGTCGTGACTTCGGGTTTACCGGGCCTCACTTTTCCTTCGAATTTAAAGTTAGTCTCCCTTATTCCCAAGACCAACCTAACCAACAGTGTTACAAGCGCCAACGTCAACATTCGATATTCTACACGAAACAAAGCCTTTTGATCTTTGTGGCGGATGCGCCGGGTGATTTATATTATAGTTGCCGCCCGGGGAATCCTTTTCATTAACCGACTACTTACAACGTCCTATTTGTTGAATTCTTGTAGTGTAGAGGTCATTAAATAGGTCGACTTGATAGTGTAATTTCACGCTAGTGGCGAGAATGCAGCTCGTTTGCCGTCTGTACTGGAACATCATTACTTGCTTTAATTAGAGCGATGCGTTAGTGTGCTGTTGCATCATATTTATTCTCGGATAACGCGGACGGCCTATACCGCCGCCACCCGAATAACATTACAAAAAAACGTCATTGCCTTCTAAAAAATGCCCTATGGCTTGCTTTGTATTTGTTCTAACAAAGCCACTCCCTGCAACCCAGGTCGCCCGCCGCTATAACCCTTTTCTGCATAATTCTGCATTCTAAATGCATTCGCAAATTTAAAGAACTTGCCGCTTAAAACAACAGGGATCTCTAATTTTTCACCGGGTTACAACATATTTGAATTGTTGTAGTGGAGGGTTTTTGATTATTTCGAAATTCTTGACGCTAGACTAAATTCATATTTTCTTCCATACGCCGCTTATTTTATATCTCTTGTGCATACTTCGAAAACTCCAGTTGTATTTAAACCCCAGATCAACAAAATAGTGGAGTATATACTGTTTTCGGACTGGGTCAGACAATTACCAATGTTTCAATGTTTCGTCTCTCATGGTAGTTTTTAGGTTAGGTTTGGTTAGATTGGGTTAAATCTATTAGTTAAGTAAAGCTTTAGGGATAAGAACAAGAATTAAGGCAAAAGAAAACTGAGTTATCATGCTCTCTTGTTCTGACTGTGTTTTCGTTCCATTTTCCTTCCAAACAAGTTTCGTCTCTAATATGTTTGATTAACTAAGTTATTATTCTCGTTTGTCTTAAGTAGTCTCTGGTCTTAAGCTTTTGTTCCACTATTCCACGAGAAACGTTTTGGTCTTGGCTAAATGACTTTTCGCTTTCTGCTGTCCTGGCTTTTGTGTTTTTGTATCACATTTTTCTAGATAGGTTTAATCTCTGATCTGAATGTTCCCTTGAACTTTTTTCAACTTTCTCTTCAGAAAAGTTTCTTGTGTAGTGGATATATCGAATTTCTGTATTATTCTCTCCCCACTCTTTTTGTTATAGTGTTACAGAAACTGTAACAGTTGTACAGAAACTGTAACAGTTTCACAGAAACTGTAACAGTTTTACAGAAACTGTAACAGTTTTACAGAAACTGTAACAGTTTTACAGAAACTGTAACAGTTTTACAGAAACTGTAACAGTTTTACAAAAACCGTAACAAACGCTTAACAATGTTCAACAAACTGAGGTACGGAGTCCTTCTCTCTTGATTCTTAAATTTAATAGTTGGAAGAACTGTCTCATATAATTTATCTTGTGTGTTATACAGAGTGGCACGCTGTACTGAGTGACAGCTTCAATTAAAATCATCTTTTTGGAAAATGTCTACTTTCAAAAATCCAATAGCTACGAAAGTCGTTGCAGAGCCAACTATCAGATTGGGTATTTTATTCGCTTGAAAAATTTTGTGTTGTCGATTGGTCTCTTGAAGCATGATCAACCAGCATGTCTAACCTTCCTCATTGGTATTGTTGAGTAAGATGATCCTAGTATTTATATGTAAATGTCTAACCCCTGCCATCAAATAATTTGGACATTGCCTCATCTTGATCTAATCCTTCAAAGATAGAACGTCCGCGTTATAAAGGAAACTTCCCTTCGTAGTTCCTTTGTTTCAGCGATGTTTCTCATTTTGTATCAGGTTAATCTTGGTCCTCTGCCTGCACTTTATTTGCTCGTATGAGTGCATTAATTAAAAGCAGGTCTCTGTTTTAGTATTTTAATTGTCTATTAGTTTAGAATTATACGGTTTGCGGCCCCGCAGGGGCTCAGGTCTGATATTAAAGGAAGCGCATTTCCAGAAGTATGGTTCATTCATGCGGTCGCGGCGGCTACGGCCGAGGGGCAAGGAAGGTGTTGGAAGCGGTGCCGGTGGCGTACAGTATTCCGGTGTACTGTAGTTTATATTTCATTGATTGCGCTGGCGTTAGGCTTTGAGGGAATCTGCGACACGCCCGTTGTTCTCATCCTAGCGCGCGCGTTGCCCGCCTCAATACGACCTGTTCTCTTCCATCCTGCAGCTTATTTATCGGCCGACTACGATCTCGACGTGCCGGAGACTTTACCTTATGTAAGGCCACGCATATAACCGCGCGTCATGTTCACGTTCACGTGACAGCAATACCGGTCAAGTGCCTAATTTAGTGAGGTGAACAGTTCACCTGTTTTCTGCAAGAACTCTCACTGCTATGCTCCCGAAGAACTCACTCGAGACAGAGAAGTTAGAAACTAAATAAAAACAGCTGCGCGCGTGCTTTCTTAACAGAAAAGGTGCCGCATTAACAGGTGCTCACCAAAAACTATGATACCAATGAAACTTCTCTAAATCCATTCATTAAAATCACCGTATTGACTATCCTTTAGATAGACATTATCGTCTAGGTTATTTCAGTATCAAAATAACAGTTTCCTCATAAATAAAAAATCAAAATAATTCGGACATTCTATTAAATAATATCTTTAATATTGTTAAAACAAGTTGTAACTAAATGACCGATTGATAGCAAAATCGTGTGTGTAAAAGTGAGGTGATAAATCAGGCGTATTAAAACTAAATCCCCATCGGTAACATTCTCTTCACATCAATCATTTTCGACAACTCTAATCGTTTTAACGATAACCCAACTAGCCGCATCAACTGGTTCAAATTAAGCCTCCAAGCAAAAGGTCAAATTGAAGCCTGACGAGTGTAGTTCTTGTGGTAGTTGCTGCAGCGGTCCGCCGCTCAGCCAGTTTGTTTCTTCGGGGTGTACCACAGCAGCTGCCTTGGCTCCAAGTCCGGTGGTCGTGGGCTACAGCCTTGTTGGCGTGTACCCGTGCGCGGTGTGGAAACCGCGTGGTTGTAGCAGTCCACCACAAGGAGGTCCCGTGAGACCCGCCGTAGTTACTTCAGCCAGAACGCAGCCCTACCAATTGCCTCAACCATCTATCAACAAAACTTGCACTTGCAACCAGAACGCCGGTAGGACCAACCCACAGGAAACAGCGTCAACAACGCAAATGCTCTTTGTGCCATTTAGTGTTCCTACCTTTGGGAATCCCCCCATGACGGCGACCACGAATAATTGCAGTCCTTCGAAGGTGCGTAAAGTTTTAATTTTGGGGGAGCTCGAAATAGCATGGCGCCTGTGCGTCACGCTTTGGTTTTGAGGTTATGTCACTCTATTGACTTAAAAAGCACATTGTAGGATGACAGTTGTCAAAATAACAAACAAAGATAGAGTGCCATGATATTTCAAGCTCTTTATGCGAACAATTCGGTGTGCGGATATTTCTATGGGCTACATGCTGAATTGCCTAGATGAAAGTTTTTTCTTTGGACACAGTTCAAAGTCTCGGACTTAAGCGAAAAAGCTGATTTTATTATCACGTGACGTGGTTTTGATTTAAGAAACTGTAAATGGTTTTTCTTCGGATCTTTTATTCCTTGGAAGAGAACAATTTTATTGATAAACTCATTCTAAATGGGTCTAATATTAAAATAATCTTGGTCATCAATTTATAAATAGTTATAGTTCGTATGATCATCAACAGTAAGACTTTTTAAGGAAATACTACTGAGTTTCGTCTTTGGTGCAGTTGACTGAGTTACTGTGCTCTATCGTCTTGAGTTCTTAAGTATTAGTGCAACTTTTATTTCAGAAGCCTTCGCTCCTGATTGGAATTGACATAATCTTAGGTTTTAATTTTTTGTGTTTTTGTTTTACTTTCACTCCAGAAGAGGTTAGCTTTTGATTAAGTGGACTAGGTTATTACCACTGTTTTAATTTTTGGTTCCAACTTCACTTCAGAAGACTTTTCCATTTAGTAACTATAGACGAGAGCATGGTAACTCAGTATGTCAACCATACTAGAAGCGAAATTCTTCCGAAAATAACAATAAATGGCACAAAAGGTAATACATATAAAGGGCAAGGTAACTTAATATGTTAACCATACCACGGGCGAAATTCTTCAGAAGCGTTCGCCATTTTCGATTCGCAAAAATTTTTCCCTTAGTATTTTTGACATATTTTATTAAATTATCATGCTTCTCTGCTTTACGTTTGTGTGTTTCAATTCCGTTGTTACTTAAGAAGAACTTCGCCCCTTATATGATTATTATATTGAGTTCATATGCTATAACCTTGAAAACTAAATCAAAAAAATTCAAATTAAAACTTTATCGTTTCTAGATTTTTTCGAAAAATCCTAATGCTAATTCTAACTAACATATAAATGTAAAAGTAAGCTTCTTTGTTTGTCTGTCTGTCTCGCTATCTGAATGTCCACCTTGTTGGTCTCTCTGTCTGAGGGCCTACCTTGTCTGTCTCTCTACCTGTCAACCTTTTTACAACGCAATCATTGAACCGAATTCGACGAAAACTGGTATGTTACCTGAATGCCAAGGCCATCTCTTATCCTAGAAAATTGTTATCAATACTAATTTTATATCCAGAAAAAAATTACCGACATTAAAAGTGGATAATAAGCCTTGTATATACGAATATATACAAGTTTATTACGATGCAATTGAAATCTAATTTCATTCGAATCTAATGAAAACTAGATTGCAATTGCAAAGTTCACGAAGATGAGGCAAAGCTTGTATCACGGGTTGCATCGCAACATCCATAGATACAAAACGTCCTCGGCGTGACTTTACTTTTATCTAGTTGTGACAAATAACCAATTAAATGTTCTGTAATTAAACAGTCAGTTAAACGTGCTCCAAATTGAAAATAGGTACAACCGCAACCATAGACTAGTTTCGGCCTTCCTTGGCCTCATCAGCATGGTACAGTGGTTGTATACACTTTCAACTTAAAGCCTTCAGTCAGCCGTATAAATATCCAAGAGAGTAAACCCCCATTGGGTGACTTGTAACTGACTTTTAACTGTTTATGACGCAAACATTTTCGCTACATGCTAATTGAAGCATTCTTCTCTGCTGAGATAATGAGCCTTGTATATACGAATATATACAAATCTATTACGATGCAATTGAAATCTAATTTCATTAGAATCTAATGAAAATTAGATTGCAATTGCAAAATTCACCTTGTGTCACGGGTTGCATCGCAACATCCATAGATACAAACGTCCTCGGCTTGACTTTACTTTCATCTAGTTTTGACAAATAACCAATTAAATGTTCTGTAATTAAACAGGTAAAGAAGACCGAAACTGGTCTATGGTTGCGGTTGTACATATTTTCAATTTTGAGCACGTTTACCTGTTTAATTACAGAACATTTAATTGGTTATTTGTCAAAATTATATGAAAGTAAAGTCATTCCGAGGACTTTGTAGCTATGGATGTTGAGATGCAACCCGTGATACAAGGTGAACTTTGCAATTGCAATCTAGTTTTCATTAGATTCTAATGATATTAGATTTCAATTGCATCGGAATAAACTTGTATATATTTGTATATACAAGGCTTATTATCTCAGCAGAGAAGAATGCTTTAATTAGCATGTGGCGAAAATGTTTGCGTAATAAAAAGCTAAAAGTCAGTTACAAGTCACCCAATACTTTCTTGGATACTTATATGGCTGACTAAAGGCTTCAAGTTAAAAGTGTATACAACCACCGTACCATGCTGATGAGGCCAAGGAAGGCCGAAACTAGTCTATGGTTGCGGTTGTACATATTTTCAATTTTAAGCACGTTTAACTGTTTAATTACAGAACATTTAATTGGTCATTTGTCAAAACTAGATGAAAGTAAAGTCACGCCGAGGACGTTTGTATCAATGGATGTTGCGATGCAACCCTTGATACAAGCTTTGCCTCATCTTCGTGAACTTTGCAATTGCAATCTAGTTTTTATTAGATTCTAATGAAATTAGATTTTAATTGCATCGTAATAAACTTGTATATGTTCGTATATACAAGGCTTTTTATCTCAGCAGAGAAGAATGCTTCAATTAGCATGTGGCGAAAATGTTTGCGTAATAAACAGTTAAAAGTCAGTTACAAGTCACCCGTTGGAGGTTTACTCTCTTGGATACTTATACGACTGACTAACGGCTTCAAGTTAGAAGTGTATACAACCACCGCACCATGCTGATGAGGCCAAGGAAGGCCGAAACTAGTCTATGGTTGCGGTTTTGATTTTGAGCACGTTCAACTTTTTAATTACAGAACATTTAATTGGTTGTTTGTCAAAATTAAAAGTGGAACCAATCTGGGCTATAATGACCCTTTCTTTTATTAGAACTACTACACCACTGGTCCTAGAAGCTATTTTTATGATTTTTTGTGGTTTTATGTTGTTTTTTTTTTGCACAAATAGCCTTTCTTGTGATTTAATCCGTAAAATTACCCTATTATAAAATAAATTGAGAAAAAAGCCAAGCTTTTGAGGAATAAATTTTGAGATGAAAGTCAGCTTTCTGAGAAAAAAAAATTAAACAATCATTTCAAGTCAAAATCCAACCAGGCGAATTTCTCAATAAACAGTTAAATTTTCAGAGGGGAAAATGTCGACATTTGGAAAAAGAAGAATTTTTGAAATTTGGAACAAAGTACCAATTCAATACAACGTCGAATTTAAGAAAAATGCAAACTTTTTGATAAAAACATTGAAAAGAAATTCCAAATTTCCAAAAAAGACCACTTTTAAAAAAGATGTAATTCAAATTTTCAGAACAAATTTTTTGTAGTATAGTAGATAAAACTTTCCAAAAGAGACGAATTTTGGGGAAAGTCAAAATATCAATAAACAATAATAAATGTCAAGAAAAAAGCCGAAATATAAGAGGATAAATTTTAAGAGAAATGTCGGAACGGTAGGAAATGGCAAATTTTAGACAACAAATAAGAAATTCGAATTAAAAAAAAATTGAAAACCAATTTTTCAATAATTGACGAAATTTGAAAAAGAAACAAATTTTGAATACAGAAAAAATCAAAATTTCGAGAAAAAGACTAGATTTAGAAAAAAAATCTTAATTATTTAGAGAAAGCAATATTTTGAAATAAATGTAGAATTCTGAAGAAATTACTTTACAAAACGAAAAGTGTAAATTTTTGAATATTAACCAATTTAATAATATTAACAAAAAAATACAGTTTCAGTTTTGTTGTTATCCAATACAAAATCAACAACGGTTTTTATCATATAAAATTAATTTTAAAAGGGAGGAAACAAGATTTTCTTCCACTGATGGCTTTATTGATTAACTTTGACTTGAAAGCTTCTAATTCACACCGCTTAAACGATAACAATTTAATCACAATTTGATCAAATCTAAAATACTTCTATTACACAATTTCTTCTATTTTTACTGACTAATGAGTAACGAGGCTGCGAATTCAGTGAAAAAGTGACAAAACTAAAATTGTTTGAGTGCATTAAATTAGAGGACAAACGAAATTTAGAACAAGTCTGTTTAATGAGGCTTTGATTGAAAAGGAAATTGAAAAAGGCACCAACCTTTTTTCCGCGTGGGAGTGCGTATCTTATGAAAGTTCTCCGGGCTTTAGTGAAATGCACGATAAAAAGATTTGTTCCCGAATCCCGTATTTGAACGGATCAAAAATTTGGTTGTAGAAAATATAAAACTTTATTTGGTGAGATAAGCAAACAGATTCCGATTTACGGTGTGTTTTTTAGGAGAGGCGCAAAGGGCGAATTGCATTGAAATCACCTTAATCGGGACGAGAAAAGTTTTGCCTTACATTTTGTTATCGAGCTGGGCTACACGTCTAAACTAGATTTTTCTTAAACGAATTTTCCAGTTTTTTTTACAACGCTTTTGGTGTATGCTATTTTTCTAAATTAAAAAGCCATGTAAGCTAATGTTATCTTTATTTGGTTAGACTATTCCTGCTCGCCGAATGTTTTAACAAATTTTACCACCAAGCGAAATATTTTCATAAGTTTTTTCGGTCAACGGTTGCGTAATTAGTGTGAAGTTTTCCTTTAGCGTTTACTACTAAATTTAGGTTATAATGTCGATCAATTCCATCAAGTAAGGGTTGAAAACAGTGTACAAATTAGGGCCAATTAGAGTTTGAAGAATACGGGAGGTATCCGGTGACGTGATTGACTCTTTTGTGAATTTCGGGCCACCTTTTTATATTTTAATAACGGCTATTTGTGGACCAAGATGCTGTCAAATTACAAAAAGACCCATAAATCTTAAATGGATTTCCCCCAAGCTGTCGCCTCTTTAAGATGGCATCCAAAAATATATCAATAACAAATTAAGACCCTCCGCTGGCGGAAGGGTTGTCAAGAAAAAACATCGACGTTTCTGTAAAATTATAAGTCATTTCTTTTCAGTCGAAATCCAGCCGTGGGCCGCGAAATGATTAATAGCCTTTCTAATCAAGTGGTTCAGTGATTTTTCATTAATATCGTTTCGGATAACCAGTGAGATGTTGATGAGTATTTGGCGAAGTCTTCCGCTTAGAAAAACAAACGTTTATACAGCGTCTACATTGAGAATAAACCCGATGCTCTAGAGATTAATATTGAAAACTTGTTACGCCCTAAGAAAGATCTTACATCACTCCCACATTTTAAATTTTATCAGGAAAGCCTGCTACGTGCTCAAAGATACCGGAATAACAACTTTGTTTGATTAGTTTTTTTATTCAAGCTTTTGTTTGATTTTCCTAATACAAAAAACGCTCGAATGAATACAGGCAATGCTCATGCAAGGATAAAATAAAATAAATCAGAAGCAATGAGAGTGCTACTTAGTCATGAAACAGAAAAATATTACTTTAAAAGTCATTTAACGCTTGATGACACACACTGAAATAATATTGAGCCCCCGTGATTTTATCTTCGCAGAATTCACATATACTTTTTTTTTTTAATATTTAAAAGGACATACTGTTAAGGGCTTATCGGTTCAAATTGATTATTAAACACTTGCTGAATAATACCCACTTTATTTTCAAACTAAACTCGGATCACTACAACTAAATAATTAACTCACTTATTGAATTTTAACTACTAACTCAGCAATTACACTGACTGACTCTAACTAACTCGAGGGAAAGGCGACCGCCTTATATAGTTTTGGCTCCCAGGTTCTAGAAAAATCTCTCAGCTAAGGCTTATCGTTTGCCGAAATTTCTGGAATGCTTATCTGCCTTTTGTTTCGTGATTTTATCTTCGGAGAATTCACATATACTTTTTTTTTAATATTTAAAAGAACATACTGTTGCGGGCTTACCGCCTCGAATAGATTATTAAACACTTGCTGACTAATACCCACTTTATTTTCAAACTAAACTCGGATCACTACAACTAAATAATTAACTAACTTATTGAATTTTAATTACTAACTCACTAATTACACTGACTGACTCTAACTTAAGGGAAAGGCGACCGTCTTATATAGTTTTGGCTCCCAGGTTCTAGAAAAATCCCTCAGCTAAGGCTTATCGTTTGCCGAAATTTCTGGAACGCTTATCTGCCGTTTGCTTCGTTATCGCGGCCGCCTTCCCCTTATCAAATCTTTCTAGAAAATTTTCTTACGTACTAAATTCTATAATTTACATTTCGTTACAATATTAAAGAAAAAAATGTGAATGTAAGACTGAAATTTAAAAAATTAAAAAAAAAACTATTTAAATGTTTAGAAGTTTCGACTTTTGTCTTTTGGCTTAAAGTTGGAATTTTTTCTGTCCTCAATTGGAGGACAAGGATCAATCTAAATCCCTGCAACTTCTTTAAGGTTGTTCTGCCTGACTTCTGATGGGAACTCTATGACTATGTAAAAATCATAAATTTTAACAAACACTTTTTAGTAAAACTCTCGAAAAGAGAATCGAAATATTTATGCAAAAAACCGTTTAAATAGTCATCGAAATTCTTAGGCAATTTTTACAAAAATAAAATTCTTTGTGAGTGGATTGAACATAAAAAAAATATGTCAACACTTTAAGAAAAACATTTTAATTTCCAGAGAATATTGGAAAAAAACATTTGTAGAGAAAAATTTCAAAAAAACTTTCAATATTAATGTTTAAGAAAATTATTTTCGAGAAAAATTGGAGCTTTTTAAACTCTTCATAAAAACCTTTTCGAGAAAAATGGAAATTTCCAAAAAAGAATCGAAAATTTAAAAAAAAATCCAAATTTCGAAAAAATGTAGAATTGAGGAGACTTTGGGGAAAAATGAAGCTTCCTTTAAAAAAAATGCTTTCACAAGTCCAGTTTTATCGCTTAATTGCTATACAGACGATTACTCTAAAGAAAAACTAAAACATTGAAAAAGAAATGAGATTCCTAAACATTTTTTTTTCAAATGATATTAGTTCTATCTTCAAATAATATTATATAAAAAAAGCAATCAGTGAAACCTCAAATAATATCTTTGTAATCGAGATAAATAAGATCATTTGGTTGAACTGTATCTTTAAAGAGATTTTCCATCAGTTTCAAAAAAATCTTCTTAGAAGCAGAGCTGTTGCTAGGATTTATTTTAAGGGGAAAAGGAATTTTACAACTATATAATCAACACTATTTTTAGATTGTAGAGCTAGTGCTCTTTGACAACGTTGCAAAAAATGGGAAGGATCGCTTTTTCCTTAAAGGACCTATCGGACCTTCGCGTACTAGTGGGACCTACTGTGTATAAAAATCGTATTTTTTTTAATTTGATGTATTTAAATTTGAAACATGTCGCAACAATGGAGGGTATTTTGCTTTAATGTTTAAAACATTTTCTTAGAGTCATAGAAAATGTGACTCAAGTTTTAGTCAAGATTAAGTTAATATGCATGATCCTTTCGTGATATGAACATGTTTAATAAGAATTGAAAACTTTTTCTTTCCTAGTAGAAAGCTACTTAGAAAGCTACTAGGAAGGAGAGAGCTACTAGAAAAGAAAAGATTTTTTTTTAATTGAGAATTAAGAAAAAATAAAATGGGACATTGCCTAAAGAGAAAACACACAAGTTGATATCTTATCACCTCCCAACACAAAAATGTCAGTGTTAAATTCTAGTAATCATGTAGTTTAAATTATATATTATTATTATTATTATTATTATTATTATTATTATTATTATTATTATTATTATTATTATTATTATTATTATTATTATTATATTAAATATATAAGAAACTCTTGGATTGCATATTTCGATAATATCAAATCAAATCAAGCCGAAATTTTGAGATAAAAGATAAATTTAAGAGAACACTGTGTTGCAACGCTAACTTGTTTTGACACGACCTTGAGTTCAAGTGACATTGAATGCACGCGACCTTGACCCCATGTGACCTTCAGCTCACGTAACTGCGAAACAGCATAATCTTAAATTCAAGTGACCTTGATTTTTCGACGACTTTGAACGCACGTGACTCTGCGATCATGTGACCTTGAACTCAGATGATCTTAAATTTACGCGATCCTGAGCTCGTATGATCTTCAACTCATATCACCTGTACCTCTGGTGACTCTGACCTAACGTGACCTTGATCGCACGTGACCTTGACCCACATGACCTCGATCACACATGACCTCGATCACACATGACCTTGATCACACATGACCTTGATCACACATGACCTTGATCACACATACCTTGACTGCACGCAACCTTGACCGAACGCGACCTTGACTGCACGTTATCTTGACCGTACATGACCTTCACCGCACGTGACGTTGACCGCGCATAACCTTGACCCCATGTGACTTTCACCTTACATGACCTTGACCCAATCTGATCTTGACCGCACGTGATCTTGAACATACGTGACGTTGACATCATATAACCTTGACTATGAATGACCATGGGACTTTGACCTATATGACCTTGATTGCACATTAACTTGAGTTTATGTGATCTTGACTGCACGTGATCTTAACTATACATGAAGTTGACATCATATGACCTTGACTATGCGTGACCATGCGTGACCTTGTCTGCACGATACCTTGGCCACACGTTACCTTGATCACATGTGACCTTGACCGCATATGGCCTTGACTGCACATGATCTTAAGTCTATGTGACCTTGAGCTCATGTGACCTTCACTCAATGTGACCTTAACCGCACGTGATTTTGACTATATGTGACGTTGACATCATATGACCATGACCATGCGTGACTTTAAACTTATATGACCTTGAATTCACGTTCTCTTGGACCGCGTGACTTTGAAATCAAGTGATATCAAACCCCTGTAACGTTTATTAATTTTATTTTACATTTCTTCGGCCTAGTTTGGAAATATTTAAATTTTTATTGTCAACAAACCTTGGTCGCACGTTACCTTGATCACATGTGACCTTGACCGCATAGGGCCTTGATTGCACATGACCTTGAGTCTATGTGACTTTGAGCTCACATGACCTTCACTCAATGTGACCCTAACCGCACGTGATTTTGACTATATGTGACGTTGACATCATATGACTTTGACCATGCGTGACCATGCGTGACCTTGTCTGCACGATGCCTTGGCCGCACCTTGCTCACATGTGACCTTGACCGCATGTGGCCTTGATTGCATATGACCTAGAACCTATGTGACCTTGAGGTCACATGACTTTGATCCAATGTAACCTTAATTGCACGTGATCTTGACTAAATGTGACGTTGACATTATATGACCTTGACCATGCGTGCCCTCGTCTGCACGCTACCTTGGCCGCACGTTACCTTCACCACATGTGACCTTGACCGCATATGGCCTTGATTGCACATGATCTTAAATCAATGTGACTTTGATCTCATGTGACCTTTACCACACCTAACCTTGGTCACACATGATCTTGACCATACGCGATGTTGATCGCATATGACCTTGGCCCCACGTAACCGTAACCTCGAGCAAACCTGACCTTGAACTTAAGTAAACTTCAGCTTGCATGACCTTAAACTTATATGACCTTGAGTTCACCTTCTCTTGGATCGCGTGACTGAGATCAAGTAACGTTTATTAATTTTATTTTACATTTTTTCGGCCCAGTTTGGAAATATTTAAATTTTTATTGTCAACAAACAATAAAAATTTAAATATTACCAAACTGAGCCGAAGAAATGTTAAAATAAAATCAATAAACATAATATTTCCGGTCAATAAGAGTTCATCATGAAGAATAAACCTCCGTAACATTGAGTTAGCATTACTTTGAACCCAAATGACCTTAAGTTTACGTGGCCATGAACTCACGTGAGCTCAAGATTATCTCAGTTCAGGATTATGTTAGCTCACACGACACCGTGAGCTAACATAATCCTGAACTGAGATAATTTTGAGCTCACGTGATGCTAAGCTCACACGACTTTGATCACACGTAATCTTTAACTCGAGTGTTCTTGACGTTTCAAGACTTTGAGCTCACATGACCGAGAACTCACATGACTCCGAACACACATGACCCCGAATTCACATGATCCCGAACTCGCGTGACTTTAAAACCCACGCGACTTTGAGATCACGTGACCTTGACACCGCTCACACGGTCCTGATCTCGTATGATCTTCAACTTATGTGACCTGGAACTCATGCGACCTTGAATTCAAGTAAATTTGTGATTTTGACCAAACGTGACCTTGATCCTTGTCCACACCTTATTAGTATCATGGGTTCTTGGCCTTGTGTCTTTTAACGTGTCCTTTTCTGTGTGAATTCTTTAAATACAAAGAGTGAAGAAGATTCGAGGCAAATGTCAAAATTCCAGTTTTCAAAAAAAAATTGTCTTTTAAATTTTAAGGACTTCTGTCTATGGAGACTCTTTCGTCTGTATAACTTCCAAATTCTGGAATTCGTTACCGAATAGAATTTTTCCGACAGTTACAATCCTCATTGAAATGGGTGGTTCATCGGCATCTATTTTTATTTTAGCATCAAACCGTCAGTGCTCTCAAGGAAAAGTGGGTAACCTTTTGCGGGTGGATTGAATTAAAAAATAACTAAGAAAGTAATTGGTACAAAAAAATAATCTTGTTTGAGGTGGAATCGAATCTTTATAACCGTTGTTATAACTGCTAATGATCACAATACAACATTCCTTGTAATTTAATCAAAAGCAGAATGTGTTATACAAAGCTTTTAAATTAACAAGAAGATACCCTCAACAATGTTCTTAAAATTTCGACATTATCTAGAAATTTTGGAATTTGAAGGAAACTTCCAGGATATATTTATTCGAGTTTAACGGGCTTTTGTAACCAAAAAAAAAGTGCTCGAAATTTGGAGTTTGAACTTGAAAGTTTCAAATTTTTTAAGTTCGAGTTTGAGGTTCAAATTTTCAGAAAAAAATTCGAAATATAGATTTGCGGGAAAAAGGAGTTAACATTTCTCTACAGAAACTAAATTTCGAAACTGAGGTCTATATTTTAGGAACAAGAAATAACAATTTCTCGATTTTCTAAAAAGAAATCAACATTTTTGGAAAAATATTCTCAACAATGTTCTTACAATTTCAATATTATCTAGAAATTTTGGATATAGAAGAAAATTACCAGGATATATTAATTCAAGTTTAATGGGATTCTGTAAACCAAAAAAAGAAAGTTCTCGACATTTGAAGTTTGAAATTGAAAGTTTCAAGCTTTTTAAGTTCGAGTTTGAGGTTCAAATTTTCAGAAAAAAAATCAAAATTTAGATTTTCCGGAAATAGGAGTCAACATTTCTCTACAGAAACTAAATTTTAAATTTAAAGTCTATATTTTAGGAACAAGATATAACAATTTCTCAATTTTCTAAAAAAAAAATCAAAATTTTTGGAAACATATACTTGACAATGTTCTTAAAATTGGGACCTTAACTAGACATTTTGGAATTTGGTGGAAATTTCCAGAATATATTAATTGGAGTTTAACGGGAATCTGTAAACAAAAAAAAAGAAAGCTTTCGAAATTTGGAGTTTGAACTTGAAAGTTTTAAGTTTTTTAAGTTCGAGTTCGAATTTCGAGAACAAAAGTCAAAATTTAATGTTTAAAGTGTTAACTTTCGTGAAAAAGAAGCCAGCATGATATAATTTTTGTTATTTATGTATTTATTTAATATAATATCTCATGTACGAAATGGTTCAGACAGTTTATTAAAAAAAAACGTTATAATTTCGTCAACGTAAGACAGTTTATCGTGGCGTCGGTCGGCGCACAAGGAAGATATTATTATGCGGTAGCACGTGATTAAATTTTACATTGTTTGTGCGAAAATTTGCGAAATATCTTGGCATATGTCTGTTAAATGAAAAGACAGCCATGCGTTATCCGGAAAGAATAGAGCATTTCCCGGCAAAGGCTTCCAAGATTTTTCATTTAGATAAGGGCCACTTTTTCCCCGGCTCGATGTTATGTAATATTTAGTTTGCTTATAATTAGTTGGCTGTTTTCATTCCCTCGGATATAAGGCATGAAAGTTTCTCAAAATTTAATTAGAACAAGTTTCGGTCGACTTAAAATAATTCCAGGCGTGCAGTAATTCTCCCTCTTGTAGGGATTAAAAAGTTCGCCTTCGTTCCTAATGTTTTAATATGTGCTGCATCTTAATATCAACCTTAGAACTTAAAAGATGTCAACAGGATTTAATGAATTTCATTTATAAATATTTGTCAAATAGTTATTAAATTTTGTTCCGAGCTTCTAGCTTTAAATGAAAGCCGTATAGAAGGTAAAAAATACGTTACTAGCTGCTGGTATATTAAAAATTTTTCTCCTTTTTCGAGCTTACTTTGCAGCATGATGAAATTTTAGTTACAATAGCTAGGTTAGAAAATGGAAGCTTTGGCGTATTTCCACCAAAAAGGAAAGTAATGAGTTGTACTGGACCTTTTATAATTGAATCAATTTGTTAAAGTAATAATTTTCACCCAACTCGAACCGTTTCAACACTTTCAAAGCATGAATACATTAAAATAACGTATTCTGAATGAATTAGTTCAAGCTTTCGGCCTTTTCTTGATCGCATTATCCTTCACCGATTAACTGGAATATTGCGATGAAAGAATAACATCGGACCATCGCGGAAAAACATTTCGGGTCAAAAGATGATTGCGTTTCAACTTGCGAGAAATGTCTGGGGATTTGTACTGGTAACAAAAACAAAACTCGAATTTAGGTGATTATTTCGGGATAAGTAGTGTTTCTGTTGATTTTTGGTGGTCGCGTTGAGGGACAATCCGCCGCGTCGCTCGATAGCAACGAAGCCAAAACACGGTGTCATTAAAGTGAGAATAAACAGCCCTATAGACGCCGGACACGAACGCTTTATTACTTAACGGCCAGAGCGGAATTAACATACAGGAAGATTAATGATCTCCAATATGTACACTTTCCAACGGGATTTTACTCTAAAGGATTACACTTGATAATCTTATTAAATTTTATGTTGCAATTATGCTTACATACCCGAGGTGCAGTCTGGTTTTCAACCCTTTGATTAGTTGCTTTTTTGCTGCTTTAAAAGTTTTCTTGTTTACTGTACCACATTCTTTCCTCCGATTTACCCAGCTGCTGTGTCTAATGAATGAAATAGTGTCTTGTTCTATTTGTAGACAAGAAAGAATTTGAAAGTAATTGACCCCTTAAAAAAATCATAATTTAATCATATTGCATTTGAATTCGAAACCCGAATATTTTGAAATTCACACTCATTATCTCGATATTTCAAATTTTTTTCACGAAATGTCAAGATAAGTCGAAAGTTAAGCCCCACCAACCCTTAGCATATAAGACTATTCTAAGCACCAACTCTTTTACAATTTAATGTTGACACTTAGTTCAGTGAATTCAATTTTTTATTACCAAAAATTTCGACTTTTTCTTGACATTTCAAGGTTAAAGTAGAATTTTCGAGAAAAAATTCGAAATTTCGAGTTCAAAGTCCACATTTTACAAAAGCGTGGAAAGGCATTGATTAAAAAAAATTATATTTTGAAATTTCGACATTTTATAAAGGCGTAAAAAAGACATTGATTTAAAAAAAATATTTTAAAAGATTTTGACTTTTTTCTCAAAATATCGATTTTTTTCGAAATTTCGATTTTCTTCTCGAAATTTCGACTTCAATCTCGAAATTACGGATTTAAACTCGAAATTTCGGCTTTAAACTCAAAATTTCGACTTTACACTCAAAATTTCGAAATTTCGACTTTAATTTCGGAATTTTGACTTTGATATCGATTTTTTCTCGAAATTTCGAGAATAAGTCGCTCTGTAATAAGCACACTCTATGGTTAAGTTAGGCAGACGACAGTTACGTCCCGCCACTCCTCTTTCCCAACAATCTTGACTGTTGGTAGTAGGGTGCGATCAATAATTGCTATTTTTAATTAGCAAATTTTGGTCTTTTTCTTAGAAATTAAATTTCGAGATTAAAATTGAAATTTCGAAAAAAAAGTCGAAATTTCGAGTTCTAGATCGAAATTTCTAGAAAAACGTCTGAATTGGAGAAAAAAGTCAAAATTTGAGAAAATGTCGAAACTTCGACCTTATAAGCTCGAAATTTCGAGAAGAAGGTTCGAAATTTGAGAAGAACGTAAGTCGAAATTCCGAGAAAAAAGTAGAAATTTGAGAAAAAAAGTCGAAATTTCTAGAAAAACGTCGATCAATAATTGCTATTTTTAATTAGCAAATTTTGGTCTTTTTCTTAGATATTAAATTTCGAGATTAAAATTGAAATTTCGAAAAAAAAGTCGAAATTTCGAGTTCTAGATCGAAATTTCTAGAAAAACGTCTGAATTTGAGAAAAAAGTCGAAATTTGAGAAAATGTCGAAACTTCGACCTTATAAGCTCGAAATTTCGAGAAGAAGGTTCGAAATTTGAGAAAAACGTAAGTCGAAATTCCGAGAAAAAAGTAGAAATTGAGAAAAAAAAGTCGAAATTTCTAGAAAAACGTCGATCAATAATTGCTATTTTTAATTAGCAAGTTTTGGTCTTTTTCTTAGAAATTTCGAGATTAAAATTGAAATTTCGAAAAAAAAGTCGAAATTTCGAGTTCTAGATCGAAATTTCTAGAAAAACGTCTGAATTTGAGAAAAAAGTCGAAATTTGAGAAAATGTCGAAACTTCGACCTTATAAGCTCGAAATTTCGAGAAGAAGGTTCGAAATTTGAGAAGAACGTAAGTCGAAATTCCGAGAAAAAAGTAGAAATTTGAGAAAAAAAGTCGAAATTTCTAGAAAAACGTCGATCAATAATTGCTATTTTTAATTAGCAAATTTTGGTCTTTTTCTTAGAAATTTCGAGATTAAAATTGAAATTTCGAAAAAAAAGTCGAAATTTCGAGTTCTAGATCGAAATTTCTAGAAAAACGTCTGAATTTGAGAAAAAAGTCGAAATTTGAGAAAATGTCGAAACTTCGACCTTATAAGCTCGAAATTTCGAGAAGAAGGTTCGAAATTTGAGAAAAACGTAAGTCGAAATTCCGAGAAAAAAGTAGAAATTTGAGAAAAAAAGTCGAAATTTCTAGAAAAACGTCGATCAATAATTGCTATTTTTAATTAGCAAATTTTGGTCTTTTTCTTAGAAATTTCGAGATTAAAATTGAAATTTCGAAAAAAAAGTCGAAATTTCGAGTTCTAGATCGAAATTTCTAGAAAAACGTCTGAATTTGAGAAAAAAGTCGAAATTTGAGAAAATGTCGAAACTTCGACCTTATAAGCTCGAAATTTCGAGAAGAAGGTTCGAAATTTGAGAAGAACGTAAGTCGAAATTCCGAGAAAAAAGTAGAAATTGAGAAAAAAGTCGAAATTTCTAGAAAAACGTCGATCAATAATTGCTATTTTTAATTAGCAAGTTTTGGTCTTTTTCTTAGAAATTTCGAGATTAAAATTGAAATTTCGAAAAAAAAGTCGAAATTTCGAGTTCTAGATCGAAATTTCTAGAAAAACGTCTAAATTTGAGAAAAAAGTCCAAATTTGAGAAAATGTCGAAACTTCGACCTTATAAGCTCGAAATTTCGAGAAGAAGGTTCGAAATTTGAGAAAAACGTAAGTCGAAATTCCGAGAAAAAAGTGGAAATTTGAGAAAAAAAGTCGAAATTTGTAGAAAAACGTCGAAATTTCAAGAAAAAGTCGAAATTTGATAAAAAGTGGAGATTTCGAGAAAAAAGTCGACATTTCGAGAGAAAAAAGTTGAAATTTCGACAAAAATTCGAAATTTTGACTTTAAAGTCGAAATTTTCAAGAAAATGTCGAAATTTCTATATTAAGGTCAAAATTTCGAGAAAAAAGTTGAAATATGAGAAAAAAAAAACGAAATATTGCGAAAATGGTCGAAATGTCAAAAAAAGTCAAAATTTTGAGAAAAAAATTCGAAATTTAAGAAAAAAGCCGAAGTTTCAAGAAAAAAGTCGAAATTTCGACCTTTAAATCGAAGTCTGAGGAAAAAAGTCGAAATTTCTAAAAATAACATTTTTTTGAATCGGTGTCCTTTCTACGCCTTTATAACATTTCGAAAAAGTTGAAATTTTCAAAAGAAAGTCGAAATTCTGAAAAAGAAACGCAACGTAAGTTAATGCAACGTAACGTAATGTAACGTGACGTAACGTGACGTAACGATGAATCGGTGTCCTTTCTACGCCTTTATAACATTTCGAAAAAGTTGAAATTTTCAAAACAAAGTCGAAATTCTGAAAAAGAAAAGTCGAAATGTTGAGTTTAAAGTTGAAATTTCGAGAAAAATGTCGAAATTTCGATACTAAGGTCAAAATTTCGAGAAAAAAGTCGAAATTTGAGAAAAACTTCGAAATTTCGACAAAAAAGACGAAATTTCGAAATATTTCGAGAAAAAAGTCGAAATTTGAGAAAAACTTCGAAATTTCGACAAAAAAGACGAAATTTCGAAATATTTCGAGAAAAAAGTCGAAATTTGAGAAAAAAAATCAAGATTTCGAGAAAAAAAGTCGAAATTTCAATTTTAGACTCGGTGTACCGTTTGTTCGGGAGTCCTTGACTTACCTCAAACCAAAAATGCCTTTTCTCTTTCTTTGTAAAGCCTTGTCTACTCGAAATGATGGTTCATTAGTATTACATTTTTGATTACCTCTACCTTTCTTGATGGGTTATCTAACGTAGAAAATTTAAGGAGCTTTCTCCGCCGAAGGGACAATCGGTGGAAGGTAGAGGGCGACCGTAGATCGAAAGGTTTAGAAATTTTATTCTAATAGTTAATTACCAACATAGATTCAGGTGCTCTTGTCTAAAGTTGGTTTTGTATTAATACTAATTTTGATCCAAGATTTGAAAAAAAACGTATTTTAGAATTAAAATACGTTTTTTTTCAGGTCCTGCCTGCAGATCGGTCAGAGAGCCAATAATTTCCAGTAAAATCTCAGCCAAATGTTATTTGGTGCGCCCCCAATTAGCAAATGTATCCTGGAATCTTGTCCCGATTGGGTAATAATTCGGTTTTGTCCCTCATGTGGCAAATTTTGATTAATCCACAGAGTTATACGAATATAGGCGACCGCGTAAAGTATCCATTAAATATAACATCAGTACAATTTCCGTTAACTCAATTTTATCCGACCTGGATGCAATCCCTTTTCCGCCTCCGCTTTTATTCCATTCATTTGCAAATAACAAAAGCCCGTTGTCGGTTCTAATATATTAATATCCAATTTTAAGTCTATTGTAACTAAGTCGAATGCTTTTTGTTACATGAGCTAACGATATTCAATTTCTGTGGCCTCGAGGTACAATTTTCATTGTTGAGTAAAAACCATATCGGTGAAAGTTCCAGACTTTCTTTTGGATTTTGTAATAATTGCCTCTAACAAATGTGTGCATTTGAAAATTCGCCGATGTTTGTTTACAAAAGCTGGAAAAATATTGGGAGGAGAAGGAGCGAATTGAGGGTTGTTGTTTATGTGGGTGTAGCGTGCCTGCGCTACGTTGATGTTACAAAATGTTAGCCTAAGACATTACATTCCATTACTGGCTAAGGTAAAAAGCATAATAAATGTCTAACACAGAGAAACAGCAACTCAGGCAAAGAGCTATGTCGGCAGGGAGAAGCAACTTCTATACGCCGAAATGATTTAAAGGACATATATTCTAGACAATGGGGATTCTAATGAATATATTTGCATATCTTGCTCGTTGCTTTGTGTTTGCATTCGGTCGGTGTCGGAACTCTTTCAGTATTCTTCGCGTTTTATGCCATTCATAATTAAGTTTGTCAAACGCGATAAACTGCATGACAAATGCATCATAACCTCCTAAATTTACCAACCGCCTTGAAACAATTTAATTTACTCAGTCTTTTTTGCCAACGAAATCACAGAACCCACTACTTTTCTAGGATCTCAAATCTAGCTTAAACTCAATTGTATTTATTGAACATACGCACCAGTTGCATCAATAGACGTTTTCCAGTAAGAGATAACTCTCTTTATTTGTCAGGAGACCGATTCAGTCACCGCAGTCACTTTGAGCAGCTATTTGGTCAAAAAATAGTGTTTGGAGTATTATTATAGTTAATAGTTTCATCACACTTGAAACTAATATGAAACTAATTGCATCCATTTTAAAACTTTTTCGAGATTCTCCAATTAATAAGCATCACTTCCTTCTAAAGACATAACTTAAGTAATGTTTTGTTTCTCCCGGTTGCAAGGTGTGGCGCAGCAATCGCATTATCTAGCGATGTCCTAGTTTGAGGCCAATGACATCCTGACTATTTAAATTATGGTTTAAAAAAGTTATTTCAGCGTTAATATATCGTACTACGACTACGACACCCTGTACAACTGAGCTTCTATAAAGATCAAAACAACCAATCTTCTTATTATCATCATATTAGCTTCCAACTTCCGGTACAAAACGATACATTAGCAAAATTGGAACATTGGTAACTACAGGTATCTTTGGTGAGAATTCGTGTTTCCATGTAGTATCGTTTACGGGGCCCCACTTGCGGAGGACCAAGCTGGGTAAACACAGATAGGCCGTCGCGTCCCCATTGTTTGATCATGTAAATTGTAGATTAAAACCAATTTCAGATTCAAAATTATTCCAAACTAACACGTGATGGTTCAAATATATTGCCGTCTGTCCGATCGGAACATCGCGGCATATCAATGAATTATTATTAGTAAAAACAATTACGCGTCTAAACAATGACATTCGACCGACGCACAATAATTTGTATTTATTTATTAAACACGATAAATATTAATAAATCATTAACCACAAAAACCGAAACAATAACAGAATGGATTTTTCTATTGAAAGATTTATGAATTTCTATTAATGTTAAATTCTCTGGGATTTAAATTGTGATCATAGCGGTGATACAACGGTGGGATTTCACGTAGGAAATCTTACTTTTCCTCCCTTACAAAAACAAACTTTAAAGACCAAATTGAAATACTTCGTTACATTCGAGTTGAATGAAAACAGGATCCATATGCGTAGAAAACGCGCTCTGGGAGTTTCGCCCGCTTTTATTTATTCACTCTTTTACAAACATTCATCCAAGAAGATATTTGCAAAGTTTAATACAAAATATAATATGGTAACTTTCTCCTCGTAATAAGTGTATTCAGATATCTCACTTCCTAACTAGCTTTGTTGTCTAACTTTCGCAAAGGAACAATAAATCTTCTCATACCTATTTTACCAAAGGTACAAAGGGGTACACTTTCAGTTTATAGTGAATTTTAACGTCGCTTAAACCGTTTAACGATCGCCTAAACAATGTTTTGTACTCGCAACGCAAAGTTACTAAGTGCAACATGCACAAAGTTGGTTTTGCTACTAATTTTAGATCATTCAAACACTTGGTTTCGTTCTGAATCGACAAACTGGAATACGTCCACACACACTGGTCAACAAAACCAGGCCCCATACCAGTTGGCCAATGTTGTGACGTAACTAAGATTGCAAAGGTCACTAGTAGTGTAAAATGTAATCGAAACGTCGATTGATCTGAAAAGTATATTCTGATTGTGATATCTTGAAGCCACTTTTTGCAAACGTACGGTTGGATAGCTGCGAAGCTTAGGTAAAACTTGGACGGAGTTCAAGAGAATAAAATTCTCTCAGCTTATTGGCGATATTTTCCAGGAGGTTTTCAATCGACCTGAGAGGCAGAGCCCCGGAAAGATTATCATTGGAACCAGGGAAACTACTTGGGGAAAAATGGTGGGGGATTTCATAAATTATTTGAATAAATATTAAAACATCTTCCTATTACATCGAAGGTATGGAAGTTATTGGTTTGGAAAATAGTAAGAGGATAAATCGTCATAGTATTGCAGTCTTATTTAAAAGAATATTTTCTCTCGAGTATCGTCTCACTATAACTCCCATGACACTTTTTAAATTCAAAGAAAATGTGTCAGCCGTATATGTAAACGAGGCAGAGAGGCAAACGAAGAAGTAAGCCGAGACGAAGTGGTAATAATATATTTATAACATAAGTTCGCAAAGAAAGGGAAGTTGAAAGGCCTCCTACGAGCACAGATGCGTCGATATGATATTCATATCAGAACAGGGAAACGTATAACGATAGCGATCACTCAATGGTGACATACACTTTGGCCATTTCTTGTGTATTGCCTATCTCATTTTATATTGCTTTTATGTTTTACCACCAATTCCATTTGTCTCTGAAGTTTAAGTCCAATAACTGTATCCTCATTTGTTATATTTCGCATATGTTTTCAACCCTCTTAACCACTAGGTATTTACAACAAAAAAATCCACACCACAGCTTGACACGTTTTTTTTTGTCCAGTGGTATTCTGATTGGTAAGCTTAAATAGTTTTTAATATGCGAAATTAATATGTCAGGTGATTTTTCGCTTTTGGAAGGCTGCAACATTTTTAACATTTCCAGGATAAATGGTGTTTAAAATTGCCGAGACTAATTTATGAAAAACATTCCAGTTGTAATTAAAACACTTCACGTGCCTCTGTAATTACATATCTCCAGCAGAAAGTATTTCACACTAAAATATCACGAATAAAATTAGAATACATAACCAAATATTTTGGATACCGATGGCATCAACCAAATAGCAATATGAGGAATTTTTTAAGCCCTCATTTATAATTAAAAATTTAGGTATGCTACCTAGCATAAATAAATAATAAAAACTTACTCTACCGATTTAAAAAAATAAAATCACCGCGATTAGATCAACGCCTTATTATTTTTCGTGTCAATTTTTTTGTAAATTATAGTTAACTCTTTTTGGTGGAACGAACTGGTCCTTGGTTATCTTAAAAATTGATATACAAATCTCGTCCCCTGAAACCAAAAAAGATTAAAAAACATAACAGTTGCTCTTTAAAAAATAGAACAGTTTCTCTCAGAGCAACTGCTCTGTTTTTTAATCTTTCTTGGTTTCAGGGGACAAGATTTTTATATCAATAACTAAGTCTAACTTGAAAAAGGTTCTAATCTAATTCATAGCTTTGATACCTTTACTGGCAGACATTCAAATAATCAAAAGTAGTCATCAAATGGTATATGCAAGTAGAATGCAACCTAGACTACAAATTCATGCAGCCCTCTAGGCGTGTGAATTTGTAGTCTAGGTTGCCTTCTACTTGCATACGACATTGTTGGGGCGATGGCCATAGTTTCTCTATGGACCAATAGGTGGTAGTACTAAGAGTCACGCACTTGACGTCTGTGAATTTTTTAGTACTTACTTGTCGGAACATTTGTTAGCATTCGAGTAGGATATACCAATCTGTCGAGATCTAACAAGATCGGTATTTGGTTTCCAAACTTCGAATCTAATAAATGTTCAAACCTATTGGTCTGTGCATTAGAATCATATGGTATATTAAACAAATAATAGAGAATATTCATAAACCATAAAATGTATTAAACGTTCCCAACCTTCTGTTAGTAACACACTTGTATATTAGTTTCGCCATACATGAAAATTTTTTGTCTAAAAAACGTACCACAATCATCAATTTTCACAAACATTTTTACCTGACAAAGTTTGACCAAAGAAAATCAAATTCCCAATCATTCCCAGCAAACTGTGCCGACTAAGAATCACGTTAGTGTAGGTTTAAAAGCAAATCTTTTTCATAAATCAGTTTCTTTTCAAATTTTCAATTATTTTCTATAAGTGTGACATTTTCTATTCAAAATTTCAATTTTCACGTAACGTAACGTCACGTTACGTAACATTACCGTACGTAACGTCACGTCACGTTAAGTAACGTCACGGTACGTAATGTCACGTCACATTAGGTAACGTCACGGTATGTAACGTCACGGTACGTAATGTCACGTCACGTTAGGTAACGCAACGTTAGTTAATGTAACGTAACGTAATGTAACGTGACGTAACGATGCCATATTTTGACCACTTCAAGATGAATGTTCGATCTCTTAAAGGCATATTAATTATAGTTGCTGGGAACTTACACAGATGCTTACAACTAGAGACCGGCCGAAACTAGATTTTTTGTCGAAAACGAAACCGAAACTTATAAAAATATATATTGTTACGGGCTTATCGGTTCGAATTGATTAACACTTCAATTGAATAAGACAAACTCAACTCGGATCACTACAAACGAAACAATTAACTCACTTATTGATTTCTAACTGTTAACTCACTACTTAACTACACCGACTCTAACTAACTGACTCAAGAGAAAGCTAACCGCCTTATATAGTTTTGGCTCCCAGGTTTTAGAAAAATCCCGCAGATAAGGCTTATCGTTCTAGAAATTTCTGGAACGGTTATCTGCCATTTGTTTCGTTATCGCGACCGCTTTCCCCTTATCAGATCATTCTAGAAACTTTTCTTATGTACTAAATTCAACAATTCTATTCTAAATTCTATTCCATCTATTTACATTGCGTTACAATATATACATGTACAATGAAAATAAAACAGTAACAAGCAACAACAATTTAAATGTTTAGCTGCTTCTTTAACTACTTTATACTTTAAATTAGCTGCTTTAAGTTAAGTTTTAACTTGAATTTTTTATGTTTTCGAAGAGTTTAAATTTTAAATTTCGAAAAATGTAAAATTTTAAGAATTAAAATTTAAATTTTGAAAAAAAAGGAGCACAATGGGTCCGGAAAGGGTGACAAAAGTGCTGGCCTCAACTCTAGGCAACCCAACTCGAATCCAGAATCCAAAAGGAGCTATCTCAGGTTTGAAGGTATTTTAAATAAAAAAACCGTTTTGAAATTTTTAAAACGAGCCAGCGTTTTGAAAAAATAAGTTAAACAAAAATGTTTTAAAACTTCCACTTTTTTAAAGTAAGTTTAAGGTTTTGAGGAAAATTTTCATCTTTAATCTTAAAGTTTTCTTTTTCTAGAACCTTCCCAATGAAAGTTGTAATTTTATTAGAATTTAAAGCTATGTGATTAATCAAAATTTCGTGTTAAATGTAGAATTTAATTTGTGGCAATTTTGAGTCTCGCGCGAAATGTGAACTTTTTTCTCGAAATATGATATTAATTTTTTTTTGTGGAACGGACTGGTCCTTGGTTATCTTCAAAAATTGAAATACAAATCTTGTCCCGTGAAACCAATAAAGAATAAAAAACAGAACAGAGGTTGCTTTAACGCGTTTCGACAGCTAAGCTATCTCTCTGAAGATGATAGCTTGGCTATCGAAACGCGTTAGAGCAACCTCTGTTGTATTTTTTAATCTTTCTTGGTTTCAGCGGACCAGATTTGTATTTCAATGGCTTGTTTTTTTGATATGTTACAAGATTCGTCTAATTGTTTGACTGTAACATCCGTTTTTGAAAGTATATAATTTGTTCAGCTTACTATCAGTTCCAAAAACTGATATGAAAGTCAACTAGATTAGTGCAACCTTTCATGAGATAAAAAAAATCAGGCAATGCGTGAGTAGGTGTGGGCAAATATTGAAAAAATATTGAAAGGAGTGACCGGCGAAGAAAAAGCCAATAAAACTACATACAAAAAAATTGAAAAAAAGTGTTGTTATTGAAGCTGAAAGTTTACAAAGAACCAAACGTAAATGTGAACTTTTTTCTCGAAATATGATATTACATTTTCATTTTTTGGTGAAACGGACTGGTCCTTGGCTAACTTCAAAAATTGAAATACAAATCTTGTCCCGTGAAACCAAGAAAGATTAAAAAACACAACAGAGGTTGCCCTAACGCGTTTCGACAGCCAAGCTATCATCTTCAGAGAGATACTATGATGACATTAAAGTTTGAAGAAAAAATCAAAGTATTATTTTATACAAAAAAGCCGGAATTTTAAAGAAGTTGGCATTTTCAAAAAAGTCAAAACTTAGAAAAAAGTCGAAATTTTCAAAATGAAGTGAACGTTTGAAGAAAAAGTCGCAATTTTGGGAATCGAACGGGAAAATATGGACATTTTGAAAAGAGTGGATATTTTAAAATATCTAAATTATTATTTTTATTATTATTATCGTTATTACTATTAAATTTCAAAGAAAGTTCTAATTAAAAAAAAACAAACATTTCAAGTAAGTCGATGTTTTCAAAAATCGAAACTTTAAACAATTCAAAATTTCAAAAATGTAAATAGTTAAAAAAAATCTGATTTAAAAACAGTCAAATTTGCAAAAAAGGGGGAAATTTCCAGTTAACATTTTAAAAAAGGTGTACATTTTCCATAACAAGATGGACATTTTAAAAAAAGGCCAAAGTTTTTAAAAATAAGGTCGAAAATGTGAAAAAAGTCAAAATTTTTCAGAAAAAATTCACAACTTTGAAATAAAGTTAAAATATTTAAAAAATTTGAAACATTCAAAAGAAAATTTTTAAAAATGTTCAAGTTTTCTTTTTTGAAAATTTGAAAAAAAGAAATGATGACATTAAAGTTCGAAAAAAAAATCAAAGTATTATTTTATAAAAAAAGGCGGAATTTTAAAGATGCTTGGATTTTCAAAAAAAGTTAAAATCTCAAAAAGGTTGAAATTTTCAAAATGAAGTTAACGTTTCACAAAAAAGTTGTAATTTTGAGCATCGAACGAGAAAATGTGGACATTTTGAAAAGAGAGGATATTTTAAACTATCAAAATTATTATTATTATTAGCAAATTTCAATGAAAGATCAAATTAATAAAAGAACAAACATTTCTAGTGATTCAGTGCTTTCAAAAAGTGAAACCTAATAAATTTCACATTTTGACAAAAATTGAAATGTTTAGAAAAATGTAATTTAAAAATAGTCAAATTTGCAAAGAAGGAGAAATTTGGAGTCACAATTTCAAATAAGATATACATTTTCAATAAAAAGAGTAGGATCTTGAAAAATTTCCAAATTTTTCAAAAATAAGGTCGAAAATGTGAAAGAAGCCCAAATTTTTCAAAAAATTCAAAACTTCGAATTAAAGTCAAAATATTTGGTGCAACGGACTGGTGCTTGGTTATCTTCAAAAATTGAAATACAAATCTTGTCCCGTGAAACCAAGAAAGATTAAAAAACACAACAGAGGTTGCTCTAACGCATTTCGACAGCCAAGCTATCATCTTCAAAGAGATACTATGATGACATTAAAGTTTGAAAAGAAAATCAAAGTAAGGTTTTATACAAAAAATCCGGAAATTTAAAGAATTTTAAATTTTCAAAAAAAGTCAGAACTTCTAAAAAAGTCGAATTTACAAAATAAAGTCAATGTTTGAAGAAAAAGTCGCAATTTTGGGAATCGCACGGGAAAATGTGAACATTTTGAAAAGAGTGGATACTTCAAAAGGTCAAAATTATTATTATTATTATTACTACTAAATTTCGAAGAAAGGTCCAATTAAGGAAAAAACAAACATTTCAAGTAAGTCAATGTTTTGAAAAGTCGAAACTTTAAAAAATTCAAAATTTCAAAAAATTTTAATTGTTTAAAAAAATCTGGTTTAAAAACCGTCAAATTTGCAAAAAAAGGGGAAATTTTCAGTTAACATTTTAAAACAGGTGTACATTTGCTATAACAAGATGGAAATTTTGAAAAAAGGCCCAACTTTTCAAAAATAAGGTTAAAAATGTGAAAAAAGTCAACATTTTTCAACAAATTCATTACTTCCAAATAAAGTTAAAATATTAAAAAATTTTAAAACATTCAAAAGAAAATTTTCATAAACGTTGAAATTTTCAAAAAAGAAAATATTTAACAAGGACACAAAGGATGACATTAAAGTTTGACAGAAAAAAATCAAAATATTATTTTATTCAAGAAAGCCGGAAGTTTAAAGAAGTTGGAATTTTCAAAAAAAGTCAGAACTTCAATAAAAGTCGAAATTTTCAAAATGAAGTCAACGTTTGAAGAAAAAGTTGCTATTTTGGGAATCGAACAGGAAAATATGGATATTTTGAAAAGAGTGGATATTTTAAAATATCTATATCATTATTATTATTATTATTAATATTAATATTATTATTATTATTATTATTATTATTATTATTATTATTATTATTATTATTATTATTATTATTATTATTATTATTATTATTATTATTATTATTATTATTATTATTATTATTATTATCGTTACTACTACCAAATTTCAAAGAAAGTTCCAATTGAAGAAAAACAAACATTTCAAGTAAGTCGATGTTTTCAAAAATCGAAACTTTAGAAAATTCAAAATTTCAAAAATGTAAATTGTTAAAAAAAATCTGGTTTAAAAACAGTCAAATTTGCAAAAAAGGTGAAAATTTCCAGTTAACATTTTAAAAAAGGTGTACATTTTCCGTAACAAGATGGACATTTTAAAAAAAGGCCAAAGTTTTCAAAAATAAGGTCGAAAATGTGAAAAAAGTCAAAATTTTTCAAACAATTCACAACTTTGAAATAAAGTAAACAGTAAAATTTGCCAAAAAGGGGGAGATCTCTAGTTAACATTTTTAAAAAGGTGTACATTTTCCATAACAAGATGGAAATTTTGAAAAAAGGCCAATCTTTTCAAAAATAAGGTCGAAAATGTGAAAGAAGTCAAAATTTTTCAAAAAATTCAAAACTTCGAAATAAAGATATTTGGTGCAACGGACTGGTATTTGGTTATCTTCAAGAATTAAAATACAAATCTTGTCCCCTGAAAACAAGAAAGATTTGTATTGTAAGTGAAAATATAAAAAAATTAAAACAATTTTCTTATAATTGTAAAAATGTTAGAATCCAAAAACAGAAAGTTTGTTTGCAAGTAGAATGCAAATTAGACTACAAATTCATACAGCTCTCAGGCGTGTATAGTGAACCATAGGTAGCTGAACTACCAACAGTTGAAACACTGCCACCTAGCGAAGCGGTTGCTCTCTAGGAAAAAGTCCCCAGAAGACAAGGATTTTAATGCACAGACCAATAGGTTTGAACATTTATTAGATTCGAAGTTTGGAAACCAAAGACCGGTTTCGATCTTGTTAGATTTCGTCAATTTGGTATATCCAACTCGAATGCTAACGGTGCAACGGACTGGTCCTTGGTTATCTTCAAAAATTGAAATACAAATCTTGTCCCCTGAAACCAAGAAAGATTTGTATTGTAAGTCAAAATATAAAAAAATTAAAACAATTTTCTTCTAATTGTAAAACTGTTAGAATCCAAAAACAGAAAGTTTGTTTGCAAGTAGAATGCAACCTAGACCACAAATTCATGCAGCCCTCCTCCAGGCATGTATAGTGAATCATAGTTAGCTGAACTACCAACAGTTGAAACACTGCCACCTGGCGAAGAGGTTGCTCTCTAGGAACAATTCCCCAGAAGACAAGGATTCTAATGCAGAGACCAATAGGCTTAAACATTTATTAGATTCGAAGTTTGGAAACCAAAGACCGGTTTTGATCTTGTTAGATCTGGTCAATTTGGTATATCCAACTTAAATGCTAGCGGTGCAACGGACTGGTCCTTGGTTATCTTCAAAAATTGAAATACAAATCTTGTCTCCTGAAACCAAGAAAGATTTGTATTGTAAGTCAAAATATAAAAAAATTAAAACAATTTTCTTCTAATTGTAAAATTGTTAGAATCCAAAAACAGAAAGTTTGTTTGCAAGTAGAATGCAACCTAGACTACAAATTCATGCAGCCCTCCAGGCATAGGTAGCTGAACTACCAACAGTTGAAACACTGCCACCTAGCGAAGAGGTTGCTCTCTAGGAACAATTTCCCAGAAGACAAGGATTCTAATGCAGAGACCAATAGCTTTGAACATTTATTAGATTCGAAGTTTGGAAACCAAAGACCGGTTTCAATCTTGTTAGATCTTTGAGGATGATAAAAAAATGGGTTTAATGTTGTGTTTTCTCAATAATTTTCCGATTTGATCTGTTACTTCGTGAACATAAGGAAGAAAGGCTTTAGAAGAAATTATTGAATTTTATGAAGGATGAAGGGTAGGTTGAAGATGTCGTTTAATGACAGTTTCAATGTCGTGTGACTTTAACCATTGTTGCGGAGGTTGAAACGAATTTTGTTCAACTCGTCTGAAAGATCTATCGGTTGTGAAATTGCTACAGCTCGTGAAACCAGTGAATTTATGATAGAACGTTTTTGGGAAGGGTGATGATGGGACTCTGCATGCAAATAATGATTAGTATGGGTGGGTTTTCGATAAAGGGAATGAGAAACGCGACCGTTTGGTAAACGGGTGACCAAGAAAAGGAAGAGAACCGTTGTTTTTGATTTCCATAGTGAAGCTAACTGATCTTCCAAAAATAAATTTAGTGAATCCTTGCCATGTGGCCATACAATAAATGTGTCATCTACATAACGAAGCCAAACCTTGGGTTTTAAATCCGCAGTTTCCAACGCAGTGTTTTCAAAAGACTCCATGAAAATTTTTGCTACGACCAAGGATAAGGGTGCCGGAGACTTGTTTATAGAAGCTGCCATTGAAAGAAAAATAAGTCGATGTGAGGCACATTTCAGATAAACCAACAAGAGAATCTGCATTCTCATTGCCAGAAAGTAATTGACGTTATCATAAAAAAAATTTAATTTAAAACCAGTAAAATTTGCAAAAAAGGGGGAAATTTCTAGTTAACATTTTAAGAAACGTGTATATTTTCCATAACAAGATGGAGATTTTGAAAAAAGGCCAATCTTTTCAAAAATAAGGTCGAAAAGGTGAAAGTAGTCAAAATTTTTGAAAAAATTCAAAACTTCGAAATAAAGTTAAGATATTTGGTGCAATGGACTGGTCCTTGATTATCTTCAAGAATTGAAATACAAATCTTGTCCCCTGGAACCAAGAAAGATTTGTATTATAAGTCTAAATATAAAAAAAATTAAAACAACTTTCTTCTAATTGTAAAACTGTTAGAATCCAAAAACAGAAAGTTTGTTTGCAAGTAGAATGTAACCCAGACTACAAATTCATGCAGCCCTCTAGGCGTGTATAGTGGCGACTTATAGGTAACTGAACTACCAACAGTTGAAACACTGCCACCTAGCGAAGCGGTTGCTCTCTAGGAAAGTTCCCAGAAGACAAGGATTCTAATGCACACATCAATAGGTTTGAACATTTATTAGATTCAAAGTTTGGAACCCAAAGACCGGCGATGGCCATAGTTTCTCTATGGACCAATAGGTGGTAGTACTAACAGTCACACGCTTGACGTCTGTAAATCTTTTAGTACTTACTCGTCGTAACATTTGTTAGCATTCTAGTTGGATATACCAAACTGACGAGATTTAACAAGATCAAAACCGGTCTTTGATTTCCAAATTTCGAATCTAATAAATGTTCAAACCTATTGATCTGTGTATTAGAGGAAAGTTTGTTGTTTATCAACACAAGGCGGGGGCTTATTGTATTAAAAAAAACAGCAAACATTCGGAATCGTTCTAGGGTTTGAACGTTCCACTTAAGTTAAAAAATAACTTCTGATATAGCCATTACATAGGACCATTAAATATATCTTCCACACGGGAAGGTCTGAAGGGTTTTTTATTTAACTGACCGTGTCTCAATTTTATTTCAAATTGTTAGCAAAATATACGTTTAGGTTTACCATCAGCTAGCATAGGCGTACTTAAGTATTCAAAATGTAATCACCTCTATTTTATCTTTTAGGGGACAATAAAACATCCAGTTAAACGAAACGAGACCCTCTTCCTGAAAATATCACATTCTGGGTTTTTATTGATGTTACATGTAGATGTATCGTGTTACTCGCCAACGTACAAATCGACAATATTCCAAAACAATTTTTCAACAAGTGTTCTGCTCGAATGGGTTTTTAATAAATAATAATAAAGACTGCTGGTCAATATTGCGAAGCCATAAAACGAGAATTGATATTTTTTATCATACATGAAACTATATATTCCTATTTTATCGACATATGCCGAAGCGGCAAATTTATTAGGATGATATTTTATAACCATGAAAATGCATGTTGATTTAAAGTCATCGATTTCCAAATTGCTAAACCCAAAGTATAAATGGGGTTCATTTTGACATATCTGATCAAGCATCGATTCAAATCGCAAAACTCGATGCTGCTCTTGCTAATTAATTAGATTAACAGGATTGAGAATTCTAAAGCGCCCTCGTAATTATTACTAATTAACAATGGCGATCAACTGGTAAACTTTCGTTTAGAATGATATCGGAATTTTTATAAATTTAATGTTTTAAAATCCGAATTATTCGATATACGTAATTCGTAAACTATATTTAACGACAATTACAACAAACGAAAATTCCACAGTATTTGGCGGTTTCTGACCGGTTAATATATGGCTGTTATATGTAGGGTAGTTTGTTTGACATGTCATGCCAATTCATTACTTTCGAAGTTCCAAAAATTTTCAAATATTCCGTTTAATATGAACTCTCATCCAAAGTTTCTCTTAAAACTGTCTTCAGAAACTCCACGTGTTCTTTCATCAGTTTATTACCAAATATAGTTTACGAGTTATGAAAAAAATTCTTTCGGGCAAACACCACTCCAAATCTCGAAGTAAAAAAATGCTTATCAAGATTCCCATTCAGTTTTATTAAAACATAGCGACATCCAGCTCTATTATATCGTTTTGGACGTGACCAGAAAAGCAAGTAATTAGAGCATTTGGCGCCAGATGCCCAGATTCTGCCCTCTTCGCTACATGTGCAGCAATACTGCACTCCCTTATTGAAATTCTCTCACTTATTTTATTAACTCTGCCCCCATACACTTCGACAAACCACCCAGAAAAATCCCCAATTCGCACAAACGAGAACAATGTACAAAATTAAATATCACCAAAGGCTTCACATGTGCCTAAAATTCTGTTATGTCGTAGAAATATATTTGTAATTTCGTTAAGAGATTTAAGATATTATAGTCACGAAGAAAAATAAGAAAAGCGTGTCCGCTAAATAAATTTCCCCGATTCTAAAGCAGTAATCGGAATTCAAGACACAAGAGTTCCCAATTCTGGAAATGAATGAAAGAACATCTCCTAATTATATTAAGTTTGCCATACACCAGACAATATAGGGAGCGGCGAAAAAATGTTCCCAAATGAAAAGAGGAAACCTTATTTCTTTTATTAACATCCAGATTTATCACTGCTTTTTATTGCCGGCGTAAAATGAACGCTGCGGAAAAATGAGAAAACTGACACCTGGACTTCTCTTTTGTTGTTTATGTTTTCCATCGGGCTAACCGAAATTACGGCATTAAAAATTCTTAACTCATAAAAAACTTCCGCGCCCGGTAATTTTCATTCATAAATTTTCAACCTCCAGATTTGGAAATAAGTATGCGGAAAGCAGAAATGTAATACAACTTTAAATTGAGGGAATTGTTTTTGACTAGTTTTCCTTGAAATTGAATTCGATGGAACTAAATTGAATTAAATTAAAATTTAACACAAAATAAATTGATCGCGCTTTCACGGCCAGAGGCAAATATGCGTTTTCCAGGATTGGACCTTGTCAAGAGATTACCTACAGTACAAAAAAATGCGCTGAAAAAATAACCAAAAATGGCTCCAACGGTTACTCCTAATTTAAGATCTTGATTTATTTTTTTAATCGAAAATTTCTTCATTTCCAAAGTAAACTTAATTTACAGAATATACAAGAAATTGCAAGAATAAATTTCGAGCTTTTTCTGGAATTACTTCCCTAGATTTTTTTTTTTTTGGTGGAACGAACTGCTCCTTGGTTATCTTTAAAAATTGAAATACAAATCTTGTCCCCTGAAACTAAGAAAGATTAAAAAATATAACAAAGGTTGCCCTAACGCGTTTCGACTGCCAAACTATCATCTTTAAAGAAATACAGCCCTCCAAGCGTGTATACTGAATCATAGGTAGCTAAACTACCAACAGTTGAAACACTGCCACCTAGCGAAGTGGTTGCTCTCTAGGAAAGTTCCCAGAAGACAAGGATTCCAATGCACAGAAATACAGCCCTCCAAGCATGTATAGTGAATCATAGGTAGCTGAACTACCAACAGTTGAAACACTGCCACTTAACGAAGTGGTCGCTCTCTAGGAAAGTTCCCAGAAGACAAGGATTTCAATGCACAGACCAATAGGTTTGAACATACACGCCTGGAGGACTGCATGAATTTGCAGTCTAGGTTGTATTCTACTTGCACACGACATTGTTGGCGGTAACCACTGTTTTCTCTATGGACCAATAGGTGGCGGTAATCTGAGAGTCACACGCTTTAGTACTTACTTATCGGAACATTTGTTAGCATTCGACTTTGATATACCAAACTGACGAAATCTAACAAGATCGAAACCGATCTTTGGTTTCCAAACTTCGGATCTAATAAATGTGCAAACCTATTAGTATGTACATTAGAATCCTTGTCTTCTGGGAACTTTCCTAGAGAGCAACCGTTTCGCTAGGTGGCAGTGTCCCAACTGTTTGTAGTTCAGCTACTTATAATTCCACTATACACGCCTGGAGGGCTGCACGAATTTGCAGTCTAGGTTGTATTCTACTTGCATTAGGAAAAGTTGGACTGCTTTTACTGAAACTTCGACCATTTTCGAAATGTCGACTTGATTTTTATGAAATTTTAAGCTCATTACTATTAAACTTTATCAACGATTAAAAAGCAACAACTATTCAAAAATTCCACAATGTTTCAATAAATATTTGCTAACACCAGACCAGGTTTCATCGGCGATTATGCCAGCAATTTTTTTAGTTTAATAGTTATGAATATTAAAGAATTCCACGAAGTAAGGGTTGAAAATGTCAATTATTTGAAATTTTAAGTGATTTAATATCAAAATTTCGAATTTCCTCTATTCTTTCTTAAAGTTGTTTCTCAAGAAACTTTCAAAATGTTCGCTTTTTTATTGCTATTTTGAAATTTCATGCAACAATCTTATCGAATTTTTGTTTAATCGTGTGTTGGTCCTCTGTCTACTACTGGTTATCGCCAACAATGTCGTGTGCAAGTAGAATGCAATCTACACTACAAATTCATGTAGCCTTGAGGCGTGTGTGGTCTGTGCATTCGAATCCTTGTCTTCTGGGAACTTTCCTAGAGAGGATCGCTTCGCTAGGTGGCAGTGTTTCAGCTGTTGGTAGTTCAGCTACACCACAGTTCACCACAATTAAACAATTAACTCACTTATTATTAACTTCTACTAACTCACTAATTACACTGACTCTAACTGACTGGCTCGAGGGAAAGCTGACCGCCTTTTATAGTTTTGGCCCCCGGCTTCCAGAACTTTTCGGCTGATAAGACTTATCGTTTGCCGAAATTTTTGGAACGCCTATCTGCCATTTGTTTCGTTATCGCGGCCGCTTTCCCCTTATCAGATCCTTCTAAAAACTTTTCTTTATTCACTAAATTATACAATTCTATTCTAAATTCTATTTCATCTATTTACATTGCGTTACACTATTTTGAAATCTCATGCAACGATCCTATCGAATTTTTGTTTAATCTGGTTGGTCCTCTGTCTTCGTACGTTTGTGTTTTATGTAGTAAAATAATTTACGTATCGGCTTGTTAAAAGACAATTTATTTTGTTCCATTTATGCCTTTTGTAATATATAGGATTTACAAAGCAAACGTCATTTTTGTTTCTAACTTTATGAAGCTCAAAGTCGCTTCGTTTCATTACGTAGTTTTTATAAAAGCGTCCGCTCTTTAATAAACAGTTTTTACGCTAACAGCGAATGGGTTGAAAAGCATTTAAATTCAATATAAATCTCGCTCCCAGTTAAAAAAGTGTTTTGCGGTTGAAAGGTTCTATATCTTTTAATGAATAGTCCGCCACCTTCTCTAGAAAGCAATTTTCTCCATGCAAAGCATTTTTTCTAATTGCACGAAATTGTTTTAAAATGTGTTCCGCGGCGATGGCGAAAGTTGACAGTTAAAAAGAAGCGTGCTATATTTTACCCTTTGAATATTCATAGTCTAATATAAACGAGCAAAAATGTATCAGGCGGCGCACGAAGCACGAAATTCTGGAACGATTGGGGCGACGCTCTGATTAAAAAGGGGCTAACCCGTCGCTTAAGTCAGTTAATTCGTCTCACTAACATGAAGCTCTAGAGCCAAAGAATCAAAAAAAGTCTTGCTTGCAATGAGAAAATATTAGAAAAGAGAATTATCCAATGGTCAAGTTTTTTTAATGAACCTCTTTTTTCATCTAAAACCAAACCGAGAACCGCAAATTTCGAAAAAGAGCCAGATAGTTTCAATTTTTTGCTCCAAATTTTCAAAACAAGTCGAAATTTTTTTAAAAAGTTTCAACAATTGAAATTTCGAGAAAAAGTTGACTTGAAAAAATAAAAATTCATCAAAAAAAGTCCAAATTTTTAAAAAGGTTTAAATTTTTAAGTAGAAATATTGAGCAAAAAGTGATATTTAGAAAAGAGATAATTAAAAAAAAATTCAATTTAAAAAAAGGCGAAATGTTGGTATAAATTTTATCAAGAATAATTCGAAATTCCAAAAAGAGCTGAATTTTCGAAAAACTTGGACATTTTTAAAAAGGGGTTAATTTAAAAAGGAGTTAAAATGTCTCCAAGAAAACTAAATATTGGAAAAAATCAAATTTTCAAACATAACCTTCATTTAAAAAAGTCAAAACTCTTAAACAATAGAACTCACTCAGAATTTCGAAAAAGAGCCGGATATTTTGAATTTTTAGCTCCAAATTTACAAGAAAAATCGAAATTGTGGGAAAAAGTCGACTTGATAAAACTCAAGTTTTTCAAAAAGAGTTCAAATTTTTCAAAAGCTTAAAATTCTCAAAGAAATACCGAAATTTTCAAAACATTCGAAATTTTCAAAAGTCGATATTAAGAAAAGTAGTTTTTAAAAAAGTCTAGGTTTTAAAAAAAAATTAAGTTTTTAAAAAGAGATGAATTTTTAAACAAAAACCAAAATAAAAATAAATAAAAGTTATAAGTAAATACATGAAAATTTGTAGAGAAAATATAAATTTTCAGAAAAAGATGAAATTTTAAGAAAAACATGAAAGTTTAAAAAAATCTATTATTTTTAAATTCCATTTTCAAACAAAGTCGAAATGTTTGAATCAAAATTGTCAAAAATAATCCAAAAAAGCAGAAAAAGCTGAACTTCTCAAAAAATAAACATTTTTAAAAAGGGGTTAAAATGTCCCTAAAAAACTAAATATTAGAAAAAATAAAAATTTTAAGTTTCCATTTAAAAAAGTCGAAAAAACAATAGAGATTACCGTACAAATTTTCAGTTAGAACTCCGAAAAAAAGCCGGATAGTTTTAATTTTTTGGTCCAAATTGTCAAAAAAAGTCAAAATTTTCTAAAAAAAATGACAAAAACCGAACTTTTGAGAAAAAGTTGACTTAAAAACAGTCGAACTTTTCAAAAAAGTTCACTTTTTTAAAAACGTTGAAATTTTTAGGTAGAAAATTTGAGCAAAGGGTGAAATTTTGAAAAGAGGTAATTTAAAAAGATAATTTAAAAAAACATCTAATTTTTAAAAAAAGGCGGCGAAATGTTAAACAGTAAATTTTGTCAAAAATAATCCGAAGTTCCAGAAAGAGCTGAATTTTCGAAAAAGTTGGACACTTTTAAAAAGGGGTTAAAATGTCCCAAAAAAACTAAATATTAGAAAAAATTAAGTTTTCAAAAATAAATTTCATTTAAGAAAGTCAAAATTTTTAAACAATAGAGATTTTCGTACAAATTTTCACTCAGAATTTCGAAAAAGAGCCGGATAGTTTAATTTTTTTTGCTCCAAATTTTCAAAACAAGTCGAAATTTTCTAAAAAAAGGTACACACATCGAAATTTCGAGAAAAAGTTGACTTGAAAAAATAAGAATTTATCAAAAAAAGTCCAAATTTTTAAAAAGGTTAAAATTTTAAGTAGGAATATTGAGTTAAGGGTGAAATTTTGAAAAGAGATAATTTTAAAAAAATCCAATATTCAAAAAAAGGCGAAATGTTGGTATAAATTTTGTCAAGAATAATTCGAATTTCCAAAAAGAGCTGAATTTTCGAAAATCTTCGATACTTTTAAAAAGGGGTTAAAATGTCTCCAAAAAAACTAAATATTAGAAAAAATCAAATTTTCAAAAACAACCTTCATTTAAAAAAGTCAAAATTTTTAAACAATAGAAATTTTCGCACAAATTTTCACTCAGAATTTCGAAAAAGAGCCGGATAGTTTGAATTTTTTGCTCCAAATTTACAAAACAAGTCGAAATTCTGGGAAAAAGTCCACTTGATAAAACTCAAGAGTTCAAATTTTTAAAAAGCTCAAAATTCTCACAGAAATATCGAAATTTTCAAAAGTCGATATTTAAAAAAGTATAGTTTTTAAAAAAAGTATAGTTTTTAAAAAAAGACGAATTTTTCAACAAAAACCAAAATCAAAATAAATAAAAATTATAACTAAATACATGAGAATTTTGAGAAAAAATAGAAATGTTGAGAAAAATCTATTTTTTGAATTCCATTTTCAAACAAAGTAGAAATGTCTAAATCAAAATTGTCAAAAGTAATAGAAAATGCAGAAAAAGCTGAATTTTTAAAAAACTTATTTAAAAAGGGGTTAAAATGTTCCCAAAAAACTAAATATTAGAAAAAAAATCAAATTTTTAAGTTTCCACTGAAAAAAGTCAACATTTTTAAACACTAGAGATTTCCGTACAAATTTTTCGTCAGTATGTTAAAAAAGAGCCAGGTAATTTTAATTTTTTGGTCCAAATTTTCAAAAAGAAAAAAAAATTACAAAAATCAAACTTTTGAGAAAAACTTGACTTGAAAACACACGAATTTTTCAAAAAAGTTTACATTTTTAAAAAGGTTGAAGTTTTTAAGCAGAACATTTGAGCAAAAGTTGAAATTTTGAAATGAGATAATTTAAAAAGCTATTTTTCAAAAAAAGGCGGAATGTTAAATGGTTAATTTTGTCAAAAATAATCCGAAAATCCAGAAAGAGGTGAATTTTCGAAAAAGTTGGATACTTTTAAAAAGGGGTTAAAATGTTCCAAAAAAAAACTAAAAAATTTTTAAACAATAGAGATTTTCGTACAAACTTTTAGTCAAGATTTGGAAAAAGAGCCGGATAGTTTCAATTTATTAGTCCAAATTGTCAAAAAAAGTCGAAATTTTCTAAAAAATATTACAATAATTGAACTTTTGAGAAAAAGTTGACTCGAATTTTTCAAAAAAAGTCCACATTCTTAAAAAAGGTTGAAATTTTTAAGTAGAAACTTTGAGCAAGGGGTAAAATTTAAAAAAAATATAATTTAAAAAGATAATATAAAAAAACATCCAATTTTTTAAAAAAGGCGAAATGTTTACATAAATAATAGGAAATTTCAGAAAGAGCTGAATTTTCGAAAAACTTGAACACTTTTAAAAAGGGGTTAAGATGTCTTAAAGAAATTAAATATTAGAAAAAATCAATTTTTAAGTTTTCATTTAAAAAAGTCAAAGTTTTTAAACAATAGAGATTCTTGTACAAATTTTTATTCAGAATTTGGAAAAAGAGCCGGATAGTTTCAATTTATTGGCCCAAATTGTCAAAAAAGTCGAAGTTTTCTAAAAAGTATTATAAAAATCGAACTTTTGAAAAAAAGTTGACTTGAAAACACTCGAATTTTTCAAAAAAAGTCAACATCTTTAAAAAGGTTGAAATTTTTAAGTAGAAATTTTGAGCAAAGGGTGAAATTTTGAAAAGATGTAATTTAAAAAGATAATTTAAAAAACATCCAATTTTTAAAAAAAGGCGAAATGTTTACATAAATTCTGTCACAAATAATCCAAAATTCCAGAAAGAGCTGAATTTTCGAAAAACTTGGACACCTTTAAAAAAGGGTTAAAATGTCCCCAAAAAAATTAAATATTAGAAAGAATCAAATTTTTAAGTTTTCATTTAAAAAGTCAAAATTTTTAAACAATAGAGATATCTGTACAAATTTTCAGTCAGAATTTCGAAAAAGGGCCGGATAGTTTCAATTTTATGGTCCAAATTGTCAAAAAAGTCGAAATTTTCTAAAAAGTATTACAAAAAATCGAACTTTTGAGAAAAAGTTGACTTGAAAACATTTGAACTTTTCAAAAAAAATCCAGATTCTTAAAAAGGTTAAAATTTTTAGGTAGAAAATTTGGCCAAAGGGTAAAATTTTGAAAAGATATAATTTAAAAAGATAATTTGAAAAACATCCAATTCTTTAAAAAAGAAGAAATGTTTACATAAATTTTGTCAAAAATAATCCGAAATTCCAAAAAGAACTGAATTTTCGAAAAACTTGGACACTTTCAGAAAGGGGTTAAAATGTCCCCAAAAAAACTAACTAAATATTAGAAAGAATCAAATTTTTAATTTTTTATTTCAAAAAGTCTAAATTTTTAAACAATAGAGATTTCCGTACAAATTTTCAGTCAGAATTTCGAAAAGCCGTATAGTTTCAATTTTTTGGTCCAAATTGTCAAAAAGTCGAAATTTCTTAAAAAATATTACAATAATTGAACTTTTAAGATAAAGTTGACTTGAAAACACTCAAATTTTTCAAAAAAAGTCCACATTTATAAGAAGGTTGAAATTTTAAAGTAGAAATTTTGAACAAAAGGTGAAATTTTGAACAAAAGGTGAAATTTTGAAAAAAGAGAATTAAAAAACATCCAATTTTTAAAAAAAAGGCGAAATGTTTACGTAAATTTTGTCAAAAATAATCCAAAAGTCCAGAAAGAGTTGAATTTTCGAAAAACTTAGAGACTTTTAAAAAGGGGTTAAAATGTCCCCAAAAAAATTAAATATTAGAAAGAATCAAATTTTTAAGTTTTCATTTAAAAAGTCAAAATTTTTAAACAGTAGAGATATTTGTATAAATTTTCAGTCAGAATTTCGAAAAAAGCCGGGTAGTTTCAATTTGTTGGTCCAAATTGTCAAAAAAGTCGACATTTTCTAAAAAGTATTACAAAAATTGAACTTTTGAGAAAAAGTTGACTTGAAAACACTCGAATTTAAAAAAAAAGTCCACATTTTTACAAAGGTTGAAATTTTTAAGTAGAAATTTTAAACAAAAGGTGAAATTTTGGAAAGAGAGAATTTAAAAAGATAATTTAAAAAAACATCCAATTTTTAAAAAAAGCTGGAATGTTTACATAAATTTTCTAATATGCACAGACCAATAGGTTTGAACATTTGTTTTATTTGAAGTTTGGAAACCAAATACCGGTTTCGATCTTGTTAGATCTCGTCAGTTTGGTATATCAAACTGGAATGCTAACAAATGCTTCGACAAGTAAGTACTAAAGAATTTACGGACGTCAAGCATGCGACTTCTTAGTACTACCACCTATTGGTCCATAGAGAAACTATGGCCATCGCCAACAATGCCGTATGCAAGTAGAATATAACCTAGACTGCAAATTCATGCAGTCTTCCAGGCGTGTATAGTGAATCATAGGTAGCTGAACTACCAACAGTTGAAGCACTGCCACCTAGCAAAGCGATTGCTCTCTAGGAAAGTTCCCAGAAGACAAGGATTCTAATATGCACAGACCAATAGGTTTGAACATTTATTAGATTCGAAGTTTGAAAACCAAATACCGGTTTCGATTTTGTTAGATGTCGTCAGTTTGGTATATCAAACTGGAATGCTAACAAATGTTTCGACAAGTAAGTACTAAAGAATTTACGGACGTCAAGCATGTGACTTCTTAGTACTACCACCTATTGGTCCATAGAGAAACTATGGCCATCGCCAACAATGTCGTATGCAAGTAGAATATAACCTAGACTGCAAATTCATGCAGTCCTCCAGGCGTATATAGTGAATCATAGGTAGCTGAACTACCAACAGTTGAAACACTGCCACCTAGCAAAGTGGTTGCTCTCTAGGAAAGTTTCCAGAAGACAAGAATTTTAATATGCACAGACCAATAGGTTTGAACATTAGACATTCAGACGTCAAGCGAGTGACTGTTAGTACTACCACCTATTGGTCCATAGAGAAACTATGGCCATCGCCAACAATGTCGTATGCAAGTAGAATATAACCTAGACTGCAAATTCATGCAGTCCTCCAGGCGTGTATAGTGAATCATAGGTAGCTGAACTACCAACAGTTGAAACACTGCCACCTAGCATAACGGTTGCTCTCTAGGAAAGTTCCCAGAAGACAAGAATTTTAATATGCACAGACCAATAGGTTTGAACATTAGACATTCAGACGTCAAGCGAGTGACTGATAGTACTACCACCTATTGGTCCATAGAGAAACTATGGCCATCGCCAACAATGTCGTATGCAAGTAGAATGCAACCTAGACTACAAATTCATGCAGCCCTCCAGGCGTGTACTGTGAATGTTTTAGTACTTACTTGTCGGAGCATTCATTAGCATTCGAGTTGTATATACCAAACTGACGAGATCTAACAAGAGCGAAACCGGTATTTGGTTTCCAAACTTCGAATCTAATAAATGTTCAAACCTATTGGTCTGTGCATATTAGAATCCTTGTCTTCTGGGAACTTTCCTAGAGAGCAACCGCTTTGCTAGGTGTCAGTGTTTCAACTATTGGTAGTTCAGCTACCCATGATTCCACTATACACGCCGCCTGGAGGGCTGCATGAATTTGTAGTCTAGGTTGCATTCTACTTGCATACATAAATTTTGTTAATTTTGACTTGAAAGCACTCAATATTTCAAAAAAAGTCCACATTTTTAAAAAGGTTGAAATTTTTAAGCAGAAATTTTGAGCAAAAAGTGAAATTTTGAAAAGAGGTAATTTTAAAAGATATTTTAAAAAACATTCAATTGTAAAAAAAAGGCGAAATTTGTACATAAATTTTGTCAAAAATAATCCAAAATTGCAAAAATGAATTTTCGAAAAACTTGGACATTTTAAAAAAGGGTGATCATGTCACCAAAAAAGAACAAACTTTTATAAAAAATCAAATTTGCCTAAGCAGAATTATTAAATAATTTAAAATTTTGTAAAGTTTTTTTTTGTTAGTCAGAATTTCGAAATAGAGCCAAATCGTTCAATTTTTTGGTCGAAATTTCCGAAAAAATCGAAAATTTTAGTTACACTTTTTTAAAAAAAGCGCAAAAAGTTGGTTTTCTAATTTTTTGAGAAAGAGTTAATATTTTGAAAAATCTTAAATTTGTTCTACCAAACAGTTCAAATTTACAATAGATTTAAAAAAAATTGAAATACAGAACTTGTTCCCTAAAACCAAGAAATAATAAAAAACACAACGAAGGTTGCTCTAACGCGTTTCGACAGCCAAGCGACGTTTGTTGCGTTTTTTAATCTTTCTTGGTTTCAGGGGACAAGTGCTGTATTTCAATTTTTGAAGATAACCAAGGACCAGTCCGTTCCATCAAACAAAAATAGATTTTTCAAAAAAAGTTGAAATTACAAAAAGATCTAATTTGGTCGAAAATAAGTCGACGTTTTCAAAAAAAAATCGTAAAACATTTCAATCATAATTCAATATTTTGAAAAGAGCGTCAATGTTGTCGTCTGGATTTGTAAAAAGGTAGAAATGTTCAGAAAAATCAAAATTTTTAGAATGCTGAAATTTTCAAAATAAATTGTTATTGCACTTTTTTGAGAAGTAGCCAATACTGTCAACAGAGTCGAATTAAAAACAAGTTCAGATTTCCAGCGGAAGTAAATTTTTTCAAAAAAGTAGAAATTTGCAAAAAAACGAAAGAACAAATTTCAAGTTATTAAAATTTTGAATTTATTGAATTTTGAAATTCGAGGTTTTCAGAAAATCATAATTTTAAAAAGAATACATTTTTATTTAAAGGAGGGAATAGCCAAAAGGTTAAAACTAGATGTGTTTGGTATCGCGACCCCCTTCCCCAGAGGCCTAAATTATTTTTGCGTCCAAAAAAAAAACCTGACGTCTGTGACTTCCCTTTATACGATGGCGACCCCCTTTATGTGATGGCGACCCCCCTTTATACGACCCCTAGGAAACCCCGAGCTAGAAATAGGGGTGGTTTCTTGAAAAGTGAAACAACCTGTTTATTTCGTGCTGATATAACCTGTTTATTTTACTCTAGATTAGGGTGAACTTTGTTAAAACGCCGCAGGGCAGATATTCAATATTTTAGTACAATCGAAGGAAATATCGTCCAGGATTTGTAGCTATTTTATGTATTAAACTATTAATTAAATCATGTTTTATTTTCCAGAAACGTGGCATAATAAAATATGATGTCAGAGTATTGTTTTCAATAAAATAAACGTAGGCGAAGCTTTTATATCATGTAAAGTTAATTCGGTATTCTACTTTCTGCATAATAAGCGTTTTAGGGAAGGCATAAAATTTTAATTGAAACATCGCCGCCGTAATAAGCGAAGTCTGAAGGCATTTTCGTGTGTGCTGTCGTTAACGTGCTGGAAGCCGGAGTTAAGACACTAGCTCGAGTCCCCGCTGCCATTTCCAAACTTTTTAACGAAATTGTCGAAATTTGTATTCCCTTCAGTGGTGGAGGGTTAAGATTTTCCAATGCAGCTTCAACCATTCACCACTTTACAAAGTTATTTATGTTGCTCGATCCCACTTAACTTGCATGAGATATTAACTATATATTCATGAGATGTGTTTCTATTCAAGACTTTACCCAGGAGCTGAATTAATAAGCATTGCATTAGACGCATTTATAACACCTTATTTTGAGTACTGGCGCATCCGCCAATTTTTAAATGTACCGCATTTCAAAATTTTTCTAAATTAGTTCTTCCAAGCCGGGGAGCAATTACCAAATCTTAAAATCAATTCAGCAAGAGGCGTTTTTGTTAATTAAAAATCATCCATTACTTTTCCAAGAGCAATGTAGATAATAAATAAAGCCTAGTGCGGGGCTAATCAAAACATAATGGGGTGCGCAGCGACTTTGATAATTAACTAACTCATTTGCAGGCATCAATGTTCATTTCTCAAAGTTCATACGGGCTCATTATTCGTTTTAACTCTTTGCCCGTTTGCCTGCATTGAGATTTGCGCCAGTTGTTCCACACTTCGGCGGTCAAACTATCCCCACTCTGCATTCCACCGAATTTTACTACCCGAACCACTTTGCTTTGATAGTCTCACACCATTTGGATAATGCAATTTGCCCTTGCTCCAACTCCTTTACAACAAGCTATTTATCAAATTAATGCCAAGTTTTAGAAACTATCAAACTGAAATGTTTCATATGTGATCTACGAATTCGTTGCCGTTCTTATACCTGACTAGACAAATTAATTTATTAGACAACCAGCATCGCTTGTGGTCGAAATTCTAAATACCAAATTCTTACCTTGACGATTTAAGAAAAGGAATGTTAGTATGATATGTTGACTCGTTTGAAAATTTCGACTTTTATCAATAATTTTGGCTTTTTCAAAAATTTCGCCATTTTTTGAAAACCTAAGTTTTCCTCAGAATTTCAATCTTTTCTCGAGGCTTCGACTATTTTTAAACATTGTGTAGGACGATAGAATTCAAATTTGAATTTGGCGGTCAATCTCGATGACAGATGGCAGCCCCTACTGTCACTAGCAGCTCCCGCGTTTTTTACACAGAGTAGTCAGACAAGTCTATGCGAGTGGTTGTCATAAGATGTGTGTGTTCGAGTTAATAAATCTTAATAAAAATCTCAAGTATTATTCACGGGTTTAGTAGCTCCCCCTTACAATTGTGAATTTTTATTATTGAAAATGAGAAGTTTTTTTGAGGCTTGCTACTTTTTTGAAAATTTCAACTCAAAAAATGAGGTTATTTAACGTCTTTAATAATTTCGACTTTCTTTTTCAAAATTTAAGTTAGTTTTTTAAGTCTTCTGAAAACGTTGATTTCATAATTTAACTTTTTTTTCGAATTATTGGTTTTTTCAAAGCTTCAACGTTTTCTCAAATAGTTAAACATTTTTTGAAAATTTCGACCACTTAAATATTTCAATTTTTTTTGAAAATTTCAGTTTTCTAAAACACTGGACTCTTTTTACAAATTACTATTTTTTTTTGAAGAATTCGATTTTCTTTCTAAAAATTTCATTTTTTTACTTCAGCTTTTTTTTAAGATATGGACTTATAAAGAAAATTATGAGATTTCCACTCATTAACTCAACTCGATATTTCCCCTTATTAACTCGATATTTCCACTTATTAACTCGATATTTCCACTTATTAACTGGATATTTTCACTAACTTAATTTCGAAATCAAAGCTTCATTTTTTTAATTTAGATTTTTTCTTTGGAATTTTGACTTATAATCTAAAAAGTCAGCTTTAAAATTTCCATTAAAAAAATTGATATTTTTTGACACATTAGACTTTTTTCGATTTGTTTTGTCAAAATTTTAACTTTGTTGTAAGTCTCGACTTTCTTTGAAATATTTTGCTTTTTTGAAACTTTCAAAGTTTTTAACAACGTAGACTTTTTAAATTTTCGACACTTTCAAATTCACCTTTTAATTTTTTCTGAAAAATTCTCTAAACATCCAAAATTATTTTCAAAATTTTAACTCTTTTTAAAGATTACAATCTTTTATAATTTTTTCCTTTTTTTTGAAAATATATATCTTTTGTTTCAACAATATTTTTTAAAAAATTGCGATTTTTCAAAATTTTCACTTTTAAACAAAATTAACTTTTTTTTTTTTTTTTGTTAAAGTAGGGGAAAATGCTTTACGCACACCTGGGAAGATAACCCAGATAGTGTCGGACTTCCGCTCAAACTACGGGTACCGACTAAAAACCCCTACTTCTTCGGGCCGGGCCCTTGGCCCCCAATCCCTCCGTCGGAACAGTACAATAGTGCTGGAGCACTATTGTAAGCTGTTTTGCCTGAAACAGAAGAACAAACAATACAGATAATTTTTACGATGAAAGTCTCAGCCTAGAGGACCATCCTTGGTCTCCTAATCCTGGTTGGGATGTCTGGATCGTAATCCACTGCCTGTCGAACTAGTTCGTTGGGATGCGTTTCCGCTCTCACCATTGCCCTGGAATTAATTTCCCTAAGAAATTCTCTTACCGAAGGTAGTTCAGCTTCTCTGTGGAGCTGATTGTTTCTCACAAACCATGGAGCGTCCATGGCTTGTCTTAGAAAGACGTTCTGGAACACCTGGAGTTTCTTCATCTGATTATCCGTCGCCTGTGACCAAGCTACAGATGCGTAGATCATCGCTGGTCTTATGATTGATTTGTATAGTAACACTTTAAGTCCAATGGACAGGTTACTATTTCTACCAATCATCGCTTGCAGCAGTCCCTTCAGCATTTTAGCTTTGGACACTGCATAATCGATGTGTGCCTGGAATGTTAGTCTTTTGTCTAAAATGACACCTAGATACTTTGCCTGAAGTCTCCAGTCGACGTTTTGCCCATGAACATTTACATGTCCATATGGTTGGAGTCTTTTTCGAGTGAAAAAGCCTGCTTGGGTCTTGTCTGCGTTGACTTGGATTCTCCATTGGCCGAAGTAATCTAGTAGACTGTCTGTTGCCTCCTGAAGTCGTCTGGTGACCACCTCTGGGCTGAAAGAGTACGCCACTAAAGCTGTGTCATCTGCGTAAGTTGCCAATAAGGTGTTGTCGGTTGTTGGATTGGTTCTCGGAATGTCTGCTGTGAACAGAGAATACAGCAGAGGCAGAACCTTGAGGCACTCCATACTGTAACCTAAACTGGTTTGATAGTTCCTGTCGCACCTTTGCTCTAAAAGAGCGCTGGTCCAGGAACGAGCTTACCATGTGAACCATTGTTAGAGGTATTCCAAACTGGTGCATCTTGTAGACCAATCCTTGGTGCCAAACTGTGTCAAATGCCTTGGAGATATCGAAGAAAATAGCTCCCACTACCTGATTCCAGTTCATGCGTTGGGTGATTGTTTCAACCACTCTCAGCAGTTGGTCTGAGGTAGAGTGCATCGGTTGGAACCCAAATTGTTCCTTTGGAATTATGTCGCGATCGCTGATGATATTCTGCAGACGTTTTCTTAAAATCCTTTCCGCCACCTTACCCAAATTGGATAAGAGGCTGATTGGCCTGTAATTTTGGGAAAATTTTCCATCCTTACCTGGCTTAGGAATGAAGATAACGTTTGCAGTTTTTCATCTTGTTGGAAAATACCGGAATTTAAACATAGAATTGACTATTGCTCCAAAGTATTTGACAGCTTGGTCCGGAAGAGACTTCAGAGCTTGGTTTGGAATGCCATCTGGACCTGGAGACTTTTTGACATTTAGCTTGCGCAGAAAGCTTTGGATTTCCTCCTCGTTAGTTGGCTGGATGACGTCGTCTTCTTCTGGCACTTCCTCCTGAAGAATTTGCACCTCTTCTTCCACCTCATCTACAAAGTCTAAGTCCACTTCTTCAAGTGTGGCCTGACAGTGTCGTTCAAAGGTCTCAGCAAAAGCTGCGGCCTTTTCCTGATCTGACTAAGCCATTCCTTGAGGTCCGTGTATCGGAGGGAAAGGTTTCCTAACTCCTCTTAGAGCTTTGGCTGTGCGCCAGAGATCTGATGGAGTTTCGAGGTTGCAACTTCTTAGGTGTTCCTGAAACTTAGAATTTTTGTGCTCTCTGAGTTCATACCTGAGCTCGTGGATGAGCCTGTTGACTTTCGCCTTATCTGCTTGCAGATTGGTCCGTCTTGCTCTCTTCCTGGCACGATTTTTCCTTCTAATCAGCTCCACCAAGTGATTTGGCAGTGGTTCCCTTCCTTCTATACGCCGGAAAGTTTTGGTCGCTGCCAGAATTGAATCTGTTATGGTGATTTCCAGTCTTTCCACCGCTGCGCTGATGTCATCGTTTGTATTGATCTCTCCAGGCTCTTCCAGGTTTTCTGCTAGATACTCCCTGAACTGTGTCCAGTTTGTTTTCTTGCAGTTGTCTGGAGGCTTGGGTCCACGATCATCTCCGATGGTCATCATCACTGGGTTGTGGTCTGAACTGAGCTCACTAACTGATGTTAACTCAACAGTGTATCGAACATCCTTCATCAGTGCAACGTCCAGGACATCTGGAATTCCTGTGGCGTGATGATGATGGGTTGGTTCTTCTGGAGCCATTACATCGATTCCGTTCTGTGCTGTGAACCTTTGAAGTGTCCTCCCGTTTTTGTTGTTGACTCTGCTGCCCCACTCGACGTTTTTGGCATTAAGGTCTCCAGCCACAATAACATTGTTATTGTTTATTTCGAAGATGCGTGCCAAATCTGTCTGTGTGAGGGCGTTGGTTATGGAGTAACAAGACACCAGCGTCAGAGGTCCCTGCGCCATTTGAATTGTTACTCCAATTCCTTCCAGCTTTTCCAACTCCGGGGTGCCTGCAGCAAAATGAGTTAGCTTTCTACTTACATAGATAGCCGTACCTCCTCCTGGGCCAGTTGGTCTGTCTCTGAGGTGAAGAACATATCCTCGGATTTTGGGATCCTTAGATCTGAACGTCATCCTGGTTTCGCTCAGTATCAGTACGTCCAGATCGTTTTCCTTTGCGAAAACTTCGAGTTCGTTCCTGTTGGCTTGGAGTCCGTTGCAGTTCCAGAAAACTGCCTTGAGATGCTGGTGACGAGCAGGGTTTCCTTCGTTAACTCTCCTTTCCTGGCGTCTCCCCATTATTGTTTCAGAGAGATTATCTTGGGAAGCAGCATCATGATGCTTACGATGGCCTCTTGGCTGTTCCCGGCTTCAGAGACGGCCCTAATCAAGTCCAATACGACTTGATTTGTCGTTTCCGAAGTCTTTTTGGGGATCTTCTTCGCGCCACCTACGACTGAGGCATAAGTGTTTCCACTTACCTTTGGGTTGGAGGTTCCGACCGGTTTCGGCACAGCCTTTGGAGGTTTGACTGTTGTTGTTGCCTTTACTGTCGGTTTGGCTTTTGAAGTTGGAATCTTCTCCTGAGTGGCCTTTTGCTTCCTACAAAATTAACTATTTTAATTTTCTTAAATTAAAATACAAATTTTGTCTTCTGAAACCAAGAAAGTAGTATCTCTCTGAGGATGATAGCTTGGCTATCGAAATGCGTTAAAGCAACCTTTGTTGTGTTTTTTAATCTTTCTTGGTTTCAGGGGACAAGATTTGTATTTCAATTTTTGAAGATAACCAAGGACCAATACAGGATATACTTTTTCCAGGATTGGAACATGTCAAAGAACTACTAAAAGTGTTCGACGTTTCGCCCATTATCGTAGGGGGCTTCTTCAGCAGCAAAATAAGGAAACAATAAATGAAAAGAAAAATATAAGGGAATATGCAAAAATGAAAGTTCAATTTCAGTTCTTTAACACGGTCCAATTCCGGAAGAAGTATATCCTGTACTGACTCTGGCCGTGGAAATCTTCGTTATCAAACCAAGGACCAGCCATTTCCATTAAAATTAATTTTTGAAAATATTGCCTCTTTGTGAAATTTTGATTTCTATTAAAAATTGCCACTTTTTAAAATATTTTTACTTCTTTTTAAATTTCAACCTTTATTTTTCGAAATTTCTACTTTTCTCAAAAATTTTAACTTTTTCCAAAAAATGCTACTTATTTAAAATTGTTGATACTTTTAAATTATCAGTTTTCTTCAATATTACAATTTTTCTTGTAATATTCTTCATGGTGAACTCTTATTGACCCGAAATATTATGTTTATTAATTTTATTTAACATTTCTTCGGCCCGGTTTGGAAATATTTAAATTTTTATTTTTGTTGACAATAATCTAAACAATTTTTAAAATATGACTACGTGATATTTAAATTCATTTAAAACTGTCATGAGAAAATTGAACTATTTGGCTATTTTTCGAAATTCTGACTAAAAAGTTTTACAAAAATTTTAATTATTTAATAATTCTACTTTTGCGAATTTGATTTTTTCAAAAAGTTTGTTCTTTTTTGGAGGCATTATCACTGTTTTTCAAAAAGTCCAAATTTTTCGAAAATTCAGCCCTTTCTGGAATTCCGGATTATTTTTGACAAAATTTATGTAAACATTTCGCTTTTTTTTTAAAAATTTGATTTTTTCAAAAAGTTTGTTCTTTTTTGGAGGCATTATCACTGTTTTTTAAAAATTTCCAAATTTTTCGAAAATTCAGCCCTTTCTGGAATTTCGGATTATTTTTGATAAAATTTATGTAAACATCTCGCTTTTTTTTTAAATTGGATTTTTTTTTAAATTATCTTTTTAAATTATATTTTTTCAAAATTTCACCTTTTGCTCAAAATTTCTACTTAAAAATTTCAACATTTTCAAAAATTTGGACTTTTAAAAAAAAAAACTTGAGTGTTTTCAAGTCAACTTTTTCTCAAAAGTTCGATTTTTCTAATATTTTTTAGAAAATTTCGACTTTTTTTGTCAATTTGGACCAAAAAATTGAAACTATTCAGCTCTTTTTCGAAATTCTGACTGAAAATTTGTACAAATATCTCTAATGCTTAAAAATTTTGACTTTTTAAATGAAAACTTAAAAATTTGATTCTTTCTAATATTTAGTTTTTTTGGGGACATTTTAAACACTTTTTAAAAGTCTCTAAGTTTTTCAGCTCTTTCTGGAATTTCTGATTATTTTTGACAACGTTTATGTTAACGTTTCGCCTTTTTTTAAAAATTGGATTTTTTTTTAATTATGTTTTTAAATTATCCCTTTTCAAAATTTTACTTTTGCTCAAAATTTCTATTTAAAAATTTTAACCTTTTTAAGAATATGGACTTTTTGAAAAATTCGAGTGTTTCAAATCAATTTTCACTTCTTTTTAAATTTTAACCTTTATTTTTCAAAATTTCTACTTTTCTTAAAAATTTTAACTTTTTCTAAAAAATGCTACTTATTTAAAATTGTTGATACTTTTAAATTATCAGTTTTCTTCAATATTCCAATTTTTTTGTAATATTCTTCATGGTGAACTCTTATTGACCGGAAATATTATGTTTATTAATTTTATTTAACATTTTTTCGGCCCAGTTTGGAAATATTTACATTTTTATTGTTTCTTGACAATATTCTAAACAGTTTTTAAAATATGACTACGTGATATTTCAAAACATGACTACGTGATATTTTAATTCATTTAAAACTGTCATGAGGTGACATTTAAAATAAATTTAAATATCACGTAGTCATATTTCAAAAACTGTTTAGAATATTGTCAACAAACAATAAAAATTTAAATATTTTCAAACTGCGCCGAAGAAATGTTAAATGAAATTAATAAACATTTTCTTGTAAAGTTAACTCTTTCTTCAAATTTGATGTTTTTTTCTACATTTTGTTTTAATTTTTGTGAAAATTGCTAATTTCTATTTTTGTTTTGAAAATATTGACTTACGTTGAAAATTATGACATACATTTTCACTTATTAATTTAATGTTTTCAGTTACTTAACTTCAAAATCAAGATTTGTATTTTAATTTTTGAGAAAAAGATTATGTTTCGAATAAAAGTTGAAATTTTTTAAAAAGTCAATATTTTGAAAAATATAAAGAAGTTTTGAGTAGAAGTTTTCAAAAAGTTCTAGGAATAAAAATTTTCCATAAAGTTGAATTTTGCTGAAGTAGAATTTTTCAAAAAGTCTAAACAAAGATTTTTGACGGGAAATCTACTACGTACTGAGATATGAGTTGGACGAAATGATCGACAGCTGGGGAAAACATGTCGCCCAATGGCTTTGGGTAGCTTGTTGCGGCTGATTAATCCCACATACTACAACTTCTACCAGAAGCTTCCATAAGACCTATAATAGAAGCCGTGCATCTTCAAAATTAATGTTCAATGCTCGATCATCTGAAATATTTAGTTTCGGAGCATATCTGTCTCCTACTTCTGTTTCACATAAACGATCTCTTAGCTCTTAGTTTTATAAAAATATTAAAATTTCGAGAAAAAGTGAAAATTTCAACTTTTTTAAGATTTAAAAATTCAAAACTGAATTTGAACGATTTTACATTTTACAATTCTTTTAGAAAATTTGCAAAGTTTTTAAAAAGGTGGCATTATTTTTCAAAGCGTTTGTCTCATTTTAAATTGTGAATATCAAAATTTCGATTTTGAATTTTCAAATTTTTCCAAAATTAAGGAGAAATGTTTCACTTTTGTCGAGAGTTTAATTTCTTTGTAAATAATTTTTAAAAAAATCTACTTATTTAACAATTTTTGATTATTTCCAAAATATCGTTTTTTCAAGATTACTTTTTTTCCTGTAATTTTTTGAAAAATTTGATTTTAAATTTCATTATTTTTAACAAATTTCTTTTTTAACTCGTTTTGATTTTGTAAAAATCCCTTTTTAAAAATTACAATTCAAACTTTGAAGTTTTTGTAATTTTGACATTTTTAAAATTCTTTTAAATAACATTCTATTTTCAATCATTATTTTTTTCAACACTTTTTTTAATTTTAAAATTTTGTGAAATTTCTATTTATTACTTATTTGAAATTTTTGAGATTTCCAAAATATCGGTTTTTTTAAGATTACTATTTTTTCTTGTAATATTGAATTTTATTTTAAATTTCATTATTTTTTTACATTTTCGTTTTTAACTCGATTTTGATTTTTGTAAAAATTTTTTTTTGAAAATTACTAATTCAAACTTTGAAGTTTCTTTTACATTTTACATTTTTACAATTCTTTTAAAAAAAATTCTATTGTTTAAAAGTCGGCATTTTTTTTCAAACATTTGTCCCATTTTAAAATTGTGCAATATTCAAAATTTCGATTTTGAATTTTCAAATTTCAAAAAAGGAGAAATGTTCACTTTTTGTCGAGAGTTTAATTTCTGTGTAAATAATTTTAAAAAAATTCTACCTATTTAAAATTTTTGATATTTCCAAAATATCGGTTTTTTTCAAGATTACTTTTTTTTCTTGTAATGTTGAATTTTATTTTAAATTTCATTATTTTTTTTTACATTTTGTTTTTTTAACTCGATTTTGATTTTTGTAAAAATTTTTTTTTTTGAAAATTACGAATTCAAACTTTGAAGTTTTTTTACATTTTACATTTTTACAATTCTTTTAGAAAAAATTCTATTGTTTAAAAGTCGGCATTTTTTTTCAAACGTTTGTCCTCATTTTAAAATTGTGCAATATTCAAAATTTCGATTTTGAATTTTCAAATTTCAAAAAAGGAGAAATGTTCACTTTTTGTCGAGAGTTTAATTTCTTTGTAAATAATTTAAAAAAAATTCTACTTATTTGAAATTTTTGATATTTCCAAAATATCGGTTTTTTTTCAAGATTACTATTTTTTCTTGTAATATTGAAATTTATTTTAAATTTCATTAATTTTTTACATTTTCTTTTTTAACTCGATTTTGATTATTGTAAAAATTAATTTTTTGAAAATTACTAATTCAAACTTTGAAGTTTCTTTTACATTTTACATTTTTACAATTCTTTTAGAAAAAATTCTATTGTTTAAAAGGTCGGCATTTTTTTTCAAACGTTTGTCCCATTTTAAAATTGTGCAATATTTAAAATTTCGATTTTGAATTTTCAAATTTTAAAAAAGGAGAAATTTTCACTTTTTGTCGAGAGTTTAATTTCTTTGTAAATAATTTAAAAATATTCTACTTATTTGAAATTTTTGATAGTTCCAAAATATCGGTTTTTTTTAAGATTACTATTTTTTCTTCTAATAATGAATTTTATTTTAAATTTCATTATTTTTTTACATTTTGTTTTTTAACTCGATTTAGATTTTTGTGAATATTTTGTTTTTGAAAATGACAAACTCAAACATTGAAGTTTTTTTACATTTTACATTTTTACAATTTTTTTAGAAAAATTCCTATTTTCTAAAAGTCGACATTTTTTTTCAAACTTTTCTCCCATCTTAAATTTATGCAATATTCAAAATTTGAATGTTCAAATTTCAAAAAAGGAGACCTTTTCACTTTTTGTCGAGAGTTTAATTTCTTTGTAAATAATTTTTAAAAAATTCTACTTTAGCAAATATTTAAAAAAATATTGACATCTCAAAGTTTTAGATTTTTGTTAGTTTCGACTCTTTAAAATTTACTCTTGTTGAATCAAAATTGTTTTTTTTTGGAAACCTAATATTCAGCTTATAAAGAAAAATTAACATTTTTTTAATATTCGATTTAATACCAAATACTGAAGAAGAGTTCCTCAATAAAATGTAAAAATAATTGACAGTTATAATTTTACACCCGTACGTTATTTCGATGGTGATAACGCATTTAACCCTCCCCCAATTACCATGCTTATTTGTGTCTTCAGTGGATATTGTTTTTTGGATCGCCAGATTGTCTAAACGCCCGTTTATGACATTTGCTGCAGGCAGTTGAATAGAGATGGAAAAGTAAATTGAGCATTTGGCAGATGGTGAAGACCACAGCGAGACGAAACGATACGAATAACGGGTCGCATTGCCGTCAAAGGGTGTGTGGAATGGCGTTTACGAAGTGAGCAAGTTATGAGATGTGAACTAACTAAATTTTATTGGCCTTTTGGATGAAATGTAATTAAAATCTAGATAGAAACGGAATACCAGTCGTTAATGAAACCGTTTTTGCTAAACTTTTACCTAACGATGGCACACTGTCGACTCTTTTTAAAAAAATGGCGGATGCGCCAGACCGCACAAGAAGGAATTGTAAAATTCTAGTAGGGATAAAGCAGTTGCTAATGAAATCGTTTTTATTAAACTTTTACCTCACGACGGAGCACTGTCGATTTTTTTTTAAATGGCGGATGCGCCCACAAAAAGGAAATCTCTTCACCAATAAAGTTTTGTAAAATTCTAGTAGAAATAAAGCAGAGAACGTGGGGGCGTATGAATAATTTAATGCTGTAGTTGAGCAATCTTGCAAAACATCGGTGGCCAGTGGAGATTGTGGAAATAGTACAGCAGATAGTCCAGTGCTTGAGGCTACACATCTCCATTTGATGTATGCATTCAGTTTTACGAGATGTGTAGAATTACGCTATAACTACAACTTCCTAACAAAACTATTCGCCGTGAATTCAGTCTAAGCTATCAGGGCAAGTTAAACTTTCATCATATATAGAATCAGTAAACTATTGAACTTTCGGCAGTTTAGTTGGCTGTGCAACTAATTTGCTAGCGCAAATTTAACAATATAAGCTCCTAGCTTCTGCTGTTTTGCGGCAATTATTTATCGCCTTGTCTTTGTTACTGGCGGATCAACAAAAGCTCGGCAACACTGTCGAGGACGCTTATCAAAGCTGCCACCTAAGTATTTTTTGTATAGGAACTTTTTAAACAGGGATTTTAATGCATAGATCAATAGGCTTGAATATTTACTACATTTGAAGTTTGGAAACCAAAAACCACAGCGAATTGTTTAAGCCTATTGGTCTCTGCATTAGAATCTTTGTCTTCTGGGAACTTCCTAGGGAGCAACCGCTTCGCTAGTTGTTTGTGTTTGAACTGTTGGTTCAGCTACCTATGATTCACTATACACATTTAGAGGGCTGCACGACTGTGGTCCAAGTTGCATACTTTTTAGACACTTTAAAAAATATTGGACTAATGGGATATTTTATGAGGCCGAAGATATATACGCAAGAAAACGGTAAATATGGTTTCCTGATTAGAAAAAAACTCTTGCTCAGGATTTTAAAATGCATCTTAGGCAAATTTTTGAGGATATGTGCAAAACTTTTATCCGATTACCTTTGTGAGAAAAAAACTCTAAATTTACTGAAGCAACAAATATCAAAGTTCGAAGTAAAATGTGAATTTTTCAGAAAAAGTCGAATTTTGAGAACAATGAAAAGATTTCGAAAAAATTGAGAAAAAAAAGAGACTTCGAAAAATTGAGAAAAAGAAAGAGATTTCGAAAAAATTGAGAAAAAGGGAGAGATTTCAAAAAAAACTAATTTATCAAAATTCTCAAACAAATGTAAAATTTTAGAAAAAAAACGTCGAATTTCGACAATAGATTGAAACCCAGAACAAATTAAAAACCTGAAATTTTTAGACAAATTTGAATTGTTTGAAAAATTGTGAAATATTAAAAAGAGAAATTGGAAAAATAAACTGGAAGCCTAAAAAAACTGTCGAACTTTAAAAAAGTCGAAGTTTTTTAGAGAAGAAGAAAAAAGTCAAATTTTAGGAAAAATTTCAAGGAAAACGTCCAAATTTTATGGAAAGCTCGAAATTTCGCCAAAAAATTTGCAATTTTCCAAAGATATTAAATTGAGGAAAAGAGACTTCAAAAAAATTAAGAAAAAGGAAAAGATTTCGAAAAAATTGAGAAAAAGGAAAAGATTTAAAAAAAACACTAATCTACCAAATGTTCTCAAAAAAGGTAAAATTTAAAAAGAATACGTCAAATTTTGACAATAAATTGAAACTCAGAGCAAATTAAAAACCTGAAATTTTTAGACATTGAATTGTTTGAAAAATTGTAAAATATCAAAAGGAGAAATTGCAAAAATGAAAGCTTAAAAAAAATTGTCGAATTTGAATAAAGGCGAAGTTTTTTAGAAAAGAAGAAAGAAGCCAAATTTTAGGAAAATTTTCAGGAAAAAAGTCAAAATTTTAAGAAGAGTTCGAAATTTTGACAAAAAATTTGGAATTTTCCAAGAAAATTTAATTTTTGAGAAGAAATTTGAAATTTCGATAACAAGACGATTTAAAAAAAATCAAATTCTGCTGATAAATTCAAATTTTAAGAAAATTGGTAAAATAATTTCGAATGAAAAGGGAATGTGGATAAAATCTTCAGTTTCGAGAAAAGTTTTAAATTTTAAAAAAAGATTCCAGAGAAGGTCAAATTTTAAATAAAAAAAATTAAATTTTGAGATTCAAAAATAGATGAATTTAGTTCGAAATAAAAGTTGATATTTTCAAAAAAAACGAATTTTGTAAGAAATTTCTAAAAATGATTTTGCCAAAGGTTTTTAAAATAGATAAAATTTTAAAAAAACGTCGAATTTTAACAATTAGACTCAAACCCAGAACAAATTTAAAACCTGAAATTTTTAGACAAATTTAAATTTTGTGAAAAATTGTAAAATTTCGAAAAGAAAAATTGTAAAAAATTGAAAGCTCAGAAACAATTCTCAAACTTTTTAAAAGTCGAAGTTTTCCACAGAAGAAGGAAATAAAAAATTGCATTTTTCCAGAGGAAGTTAAATTTTCAGAATAAATTCGAATTTTAATAGAATTGGTAAATAATTTCGAAAGAAAAGACAATGCTGACACAACTTTCAGTTTCGAGAAAAGTGTTGAACTTGAAAGAAAGGTCAAAGAGGTCAATTTCGACAATAGATTGAAACTCAGAACAAATTAAAAACCTGAAATTTTTAGACAAATTTGAATTGTTTGAAAAATTGTGAAATATTAAAAAGAGAAATTGGAAAAATAAACTGGAAGCTTAAAAAAATTGTCGAACTTTAAAAAAGTCGAAGTTTTTCAGAAAAGAAGAAAAAAGTCAAATTTTAGGAAAAATTTCAAGGAAAAAGTCAAAATTTTAAGGAAAGCTCGAAATTTCGACGAAAAATTTGCAATTCTCCAAAGAAATTAAAATTTTAACAAGAAATTTGTAATTTCGATAACAAGACGATTTAAAAAAAAACCAAATTTTGCTGATAAATTCAAATTTTAAGAAAATTAGAAAAATAATTTTAAAATGAAAGAGAATGTGGATAAAACTTTCAGTTTCAAGAAAAGTATTGAATTTTAAAAAAGATCAAAATTTTTCAGAGAAAATCAAATTTAAAGAAAAAAAAACAAATTTTGTGATTTGAAGATAGATGAATTTTGTTCAAAATAAAAGTTGAAATTACCAAAAAAAGCTTAATTTTAAAAAAAGAGATATCGACAAAAATTGTGAAAATTCTCAAACAAACAAAATTTTAGAAAAAGACTTTGAATTTTGACAACATATTGAAATTCGTAAAGACCTGAAATGTTGGGACGAATTTAAATTTTGTGAAAAATTGTATAATTCCGAAAAGAGGAATTGTAAAAAATTAAAAGCTTAAAAAAAATTGTCGAACTTCTTTTCAGAAGTCGAAGTTTTCCAGAGAAGAAAACAATAAAAAATTTGCAATTTTCCAGAGAAAGTAAATTTTAAAAATAAATTGAAATTTCCAGAACAAGACTAATTAAAAAAGAACTTCAAATTTCCAGATAATTCAAATTTTGAGAAAATTGGTAAAATAATTTCGAAAGAAAAGAAAATGTTGATAAAACTTTCAGTTTAGGGAGAAGAATTTTAAAAGGTCAAAATTTCCCAGAGAAAGTCAAATTTTGAGAAAAAAAAACAAATTTTGAGATTTGAAAATAGATGAATTTAGTTCGAAATGAAAGCTGAAATTTTCAAAAAAAACCGAATTTTGAAAGAGATTTCGAAAAAAATGAATTTGTCAAAAGTTCTCAAAAAAGACAAAAAAAGTTACGATTTCAAGAAATATTATTCCGAAATTTTTGATTGATTTCTATTAACATTTAAAAAAAAACACATGAAAATTCAAATTTTTAGAAAAAGACCAATTTGGAAGTCGAAATTTGAAAAAAAATATTTTTCTCACGATTTTTACTTTTTTATTTGTAAATTTTCTACGGCCTTGAAATTTCGTAAAAAAAAGTTAAATTACTTTGTGAGAAAAAAACTCTAAATTTACTGAAACAGCAAATATCAAAGTTCGAAGTAAAAGGTGAATTTTCCAGAAAAAGTCAAATTTTGAGAAAAAGAAAGAGATTTGGTAAATATTGAATAAAAAAAGAGACTTTAAAAAATTGAGGAAAAGAGACTTCAAAAAAATTAAGAAAAAGAGACTTATAACAAATTAAGAAAAAGGAAAAGATTTCGAAAAAATTGAGAAAAAGGAAAAGATTAAAAAAAAACGAATCTACCAAATGTTCTCAAAAAAGGTAAAATTTAAAAAAAAAGCGTCGAATTTTGACAATAGATTGAAACTAAAAACAAATTAAAAACCTGAAATTGTTAGACATTGAATTGTTTGAAAAATTGTAAAATATCAAAAGGAGAAATTGCAAAAATGGAAGCTTAAAAAAATTTTCGAATTTGAATAAAGGCAACGTTTTTTAGAGAAGAAGGAAGAAGTCAAATTTTAGGAAAAATTTCAGGGAAAAAGTCAAAAAGAGTTCGAAATTTTGACAAAAAATTTGCAATTTTCCGAAGAAATTTAAATTTTGAGAAGAAATTTTAAATTTTGATAACGAGACAATTTAAAAAAAACACATTTTGCTGATTAATTCAAATTTTAAGAAAATTGGTAAAATAATTTCGAATGAAAAGGGAATGTGGACAAAACTTTCAGTTTCGAGAAAAGTATTAAATTTAAAAAACAAATCCCAGAGAAAGTCAAATTTAAAAAAAAATCAAATTTTGAGATTTGAAAATGGATGAATTTAATTCGAAATAAAAGTTGAAATTTTCAAAAAAAAGGATTTTGTAAGAAATTTCGAAAAATGATTTTGTCAACAGTTTTTAAAGTAGATAAAATTTAAAAAAAACGTCGAATTTTAACACTTAGACTGAAACCCAGAACAAATTTAAAACCTGAAATTTTTTAGACAAATTTAAATTTTGTAAAAAGTTGTAAAATTTCAAAAAGAAAAATTGTAAAAAATTGAAAGTTTAGAAAAAATTCTCAAACTTTTAAAAAGTCGAAGTTTTTCAGAGAAGAAGAAAATACAAAAATTGCATTTTTCCAAAGGAAGTTAAATTTTCAGAATAAATTCGAATTTTAATAGAATTGGTAAATAATTTCGAAAGAAAAGACAATGCTGACACAACTTTCAGTTTCGAGAAAAGTGTTGAACTTGAAAGAAAGGTCAAAGAGGTCAATTTCGACAATAGATTGAAACTCAGAACAAATTAAAAACTTGAAATTTTTAGACAAATTTGAATTGTTTGAAAAATTGTGAAATAATAAAAAGTGAAATTGGAAAAATAAACTGGAAGCTTAAAAAAATTGTCGAACTTTAAAAAAGTCGAAGTTTTTCAGAAAAGAAGAAAAAAGTCAAACTTTACAAAAATTTCAAGGAAAAAGTCAAAATTTTAAGGAAAGCTCGAAATTTCGACAAAAAATTTCTCCAAAGAAATTAAAATTTTAAGAAGAAATTTGTAATTTCGATAAGAAGACGATTTAAAAAAAACCAAATTTTGCTGCTAAATTCAAATTTTAAAAATTGGTAAAATAATTTCGAATGAAAAGAGAATGTGGATAAAACTTTTAGTTTCTAGAAAAGTATTGAATTTTAAAATGAGGTCAAAATTTTTCAAAGTCAAGTTTAAAGAAAAAAAACAAATTTCGTGATTTGAAAATAGATGAATTTTGTTTAAAATAAAAGTTGAAATTTCCAAAAAAGGCTAATTTTGAAAAAAGCGTCATCGACAAAAATTAATTTGTGAACATTCTCAAAAAAGCAAAATTTTAAAAAAAGACTTCGAATTTTGACAATATATTGATATATAGATTGACCGATTCTCTCGAAACACTAGAGCACAGGCGCATGGTTGCTGATTTGTCTCTTTTCTACAAGTTCTGTCAAGGAAGATGCTTGCAGGAACTAATAGGATTGATACCTCCAAGGGGAAAATTCTTGAGGCATACGAGACAGTCGGAAACAGCAAATTCCTGTGCGGTCCAGCTTGACATAGTGAGGACTTCTGTCTGTTTCTCAATTTGTCAGCTTCCTATTTTGAAATCCCATTTTATTCCAAATTTAGACTTTTTCTTAAAATCGTCTTTTTTCGAAATTTCTGTTCCCTTGAAATTCGACATTTTTTCTCAAAATTTGGCTTTCTCGGATGTTCTGATTTTTTTGTTGACAAATTGCTGCCTTTCCAGGATTTAACTAATTCAGAATATTTCGATTTTTCTTAAAATTTGGCTTTATTTTTCAAAATTTCGATTTTATTGTCAAAATTGGCTATTTTTTTAAATTTCAGATTTGTTGTAAAGTTTTTTTTTGGAAATCCGCCTCTCAGAAGCTAGGCTTTCTTTTTAGAGCTTAAAAGTACTTCACATCTCATCAGCTATTAACACTATACAAAGCTCAAGTTAGGGCAACACTAGCCAATACTGTTCTTATGTTTGGAGTTCAGCCCCAAAGCTCTCTTGAATTCTATTCAAAGAAGAGCGACTCGCCTAATTGATGATGAGAGTCTGACTGATTCTCTCAAAACACTAGAGCCCAGGCGTATGGTTGGTGACTTGTCTCTTTTCTACAAGTACTATCATGGAAGATGCTTGCAGGAACTAATAGGATTGATCCCCCCAAGGGCAAGATTCTTGAAGCATACAAGACAGTCGGAGACAGCAAATTCCTGTGCGGTCCAGCTTGACATAGTGAGGACTTCTGTCTACGAAGATTATTTTTTCTATAGAACTTCCAAGCTATGGAACTCATTACTAAAAGGAACATTCCCCAAAGATTACAACCTATCCTTGTTTAAGAAGGCGGTTCATCGCCATCTATCCTTGTTTTTGCATCCTACTCACAGTGCTTTGAAGGCATAATGGGACTACCCTTTTCGAGTGGATTAAACTTAAAGAAAAGCACAGAATTTTTCGGAAGAAGTTGTAAGGAAAAATAGGGTTGATAACTTTTTTTTTAGTGGTTGATTAACTAGTTGATGTAAAGAAAGCCCATGCAGAGTAATTGTTTTGTCTACAGGTCACCAAAATTTTTCTTGAGCTCCGTCGAAACCAAAAATTGTCGAGACAGTGTGATGACCTTTTTTCGCTCGGTAAAATAAATTTAATATTATTATTATTATAATTATTATTATTTAACGAGCCAAATAAATTTTATATTGGCAACACTGGCCCCATATCGCAAATAGCATAGGGCCTAATCAAGTCTAAATCCGGCCCTGTTCATTCTCGCCTTCAACTCCCAGTGCCCCAGAAAGACCTAAGAGGTCTGTCCTTTGGTAATGGATTATACTTAAAAAAAGTTATAATTAGGATATAGATATAATATGCTTTTACTTAAGTGATCAATATCAAAGATCATATTAAATTCGATTAGGTAAATGCTTTCAATTATAGTTGTCGCTGTCACATAAATTTCCCATCAATTGTGCTCCTGTAATTGTGGTAATACACGCAACGAAAATTCGTATTTTCTTTTTTTGTCATTTTTTTATGTCAATATTTTTATCTTTGTAATCGCATTTACCACTGAAATATTCAAAATAGAAGTTATATTGACCTCCTAAAATGAATTATGATCCGATTTCACTCTTCCAGTTTGAAGGGTAATGGTAGACTCAACCACTTGAAATAATTTTATAAATGATACTGCTTACGTTAATGATTTAGAAATTTAATACAATTAAATAAGCAATTCTACCGGGTGTTTTTTTTAGTTGGGAGGTTACCTTTATATGGAATACTACTTACTATAAAGGCAAACTGATTTTGTCGATGGGACTAATCAGGGTTAAACTATCTTCTAAAAATATTTTCAACTTCCCCCCACTACCGATTATACCGGAAGTAGACATCAACTTTCTTATTTTAAATAGTAACCCACAAATTTTATGTTTTATTTGGATTTTACGTAAAAAAATAAGGTGAGTTTATGTATACATGTTTATCGCTACCTTTGATTGTTTTAAAGATATTTCAATTTTTCGAAAAAAAATGACAGAAAAGAGGGTTACTTTGACTCTTTGTATCTTTTTTATTATTTGCACTAAAAACATGAAATTTGGGTTGAAGTCAGCAAATATTATAAAGACTATAATAACTTAAACAGATTTTACATTTATTATACAGAGTGATGGAAAATTTATAATCTTTGCTGTTTTTGTTTTATTCAAAAAAACTCTGTTTTTTTAAATAGGAACTATATGTTTTTTAATCATTTTTGAATTCTTCACATAAAAAGAAGAAAAAAGTTTTATTACTTATTTTTTTAAATTTTGTGCCATTACAGAGGTATTTTACATAAATCTCAAAATAAAAAAAATCAAACATTTCTTGTTTGTTCAAGTAGGAAATTAACTGTGGGCAATAAAAGCTTAAAGAATTAATCATAATAAGTAATAGGAAACAAAAATAATTGACAAAAAATTTACATCAAGAACAACAAGGGCGATATTCTCTTTCAATACATTTAAAGACATATTTTAAGATTTCGAATTGAGTAACGTTTTTAAGCACATTCGATTGTTCCTAGCAAAATGCTTGTCATGCAGTATTCGTAAAAAAAATTACTAAAAAATTTCCATCTTAATTTTCATTGTAAAATTTAACGCTTAAAAATCCTGAGCTCTAATTTAACAGCATAACAGTTAAAAGACGAATTTTCTTAAACATTTGTTGTTGATTTTGATTACTTCAAAAATGAGAAGTCTGTTTAACAAACCATTTTTACGAAACTTACATTCGTGGCTACCTAAACATTTTTCAGTAAGTATTCTAACAATTAGCCAAAAACTTATTCGTCTTGTGCGGTTATCTTTTAAATGTTATTTAGCCTAAAATTTGTAAGCCTTGTGGTTGTATTTTTTTTTTTAAATTTTGTTGACTACTACCAAGTTGCCACTAAAAAAAAAGATATATTTTTCTTTTTCATTTTACATTATATCTTTGTAAAGGTGCAGAATTTTAAAAAATTAGTAATATAACTTTTTTCTTCTTTTTACGTGAGGAATTTAAAAATGTTTAAAAAACAAATAGTTTCTATTTAAAAAAACAGAGTTTTTTTGAATAAAACAGAGTTTTTTTGAATAAAACAAAAACAATAAAGATCACAAAATTTCCATCACCCTGTGTAATAAATGTAAAACTTGATTACGTTATTACAGTCTCCATAATATTTTATGACTTCAAACCAAATTTCATGTTTTTATTGCAAATAATATAAAAGATACAAAGAATCAAAATAACCCTCTTTTCTGTCAGTTTTTTCCGAAAAATTGAAATATCTTAAAAACTACCAAAGATAGCAATAAACATGTATACATAAACTCATCTTATTTTTTTACATAGAATCCAAATAAAATATAAAATTTGGAGGTTGCTATTTAAAATAAGAAAGTTGATGTCTACTTCCGGTATAACCGGAAGTGGGAGAAAGTTGAAAATATTTTTGAAAGGTAGTTTAGTTTTGATTAGCCATATCGACAAAGTCAGTTTACCTTTATAATGAGTGATACTCCATATAAAGGTAACCTTCCAACTAAAAAAAAACACCCGACTAGCACCAAAAAGGACAATTTGTCCAATTTTTAAGTTAGGAACATTTTAGTAGTGAAATTTTAAATTACCAATTAGTTATATTCATAACTATTAAATTTTATCAACAATAGTTATGTGGTTTTTTTTATATATAATTTTTTATGTACAAATATATTTATAAAATATTTTTACTATTCTAAAAATATAATTATAAAAAAAATAAATAATTAAAAAAGCTAAACAGTTAAAAAATATAAAAAAAGAAACATCAACTGAAAACTTTTTGAATATTATATCATTCATGTGTAAGTATCTGAAATTATTCATCAATTTCTCGCAATTCGTATTTTTGTTACAAACCTAAAAAGAAAAAGCCGATCAAATATGAATGAAAATAACACCACTTCGCAAAGAAAATACAGAAAATAGCCTAAAGGAGTTTAGCTGTGGTCAATAAGTTAGCTCACCATTCCTAATTGATAACATATTCCCAATTGACCGGTTAAGCGTAATAGAAAGTCCTCAGTTTTACCAGGAGAGTAAATAAGCAGAATTTGGGAAAATGCAACCGAACATGAATCGTTTTAGAATAGTCATAGCCAAGGCTCTTTCTTTCAGGAAGCTCCGTCCCTTTTATTGGTGCCGTGACCGATCCTTATACAGCCGTTTTGAGAGCATCCTTAGCAGACTAGGGGCCATATATCTCAAAGTACGAGCATTGTTTCTTGCCTGACAGTTTTTGTATTGTTCCCTTAGCTTCTAGGGTGACCGCTTTGTAAATGATACGAAGGCCACAATTCATGCCTTTGAGTTTCAGAAGCGGACACTTTTTGTAGCGCTGGATACACAATTAAAGTAGATAACACACTGGAGAGATGACACTAATTAGAGAGAATTTTAAAAATCGATTTTTTATTTTTCTCGATTTGGCCCTGTAAGTTCAAGACAATGTTTATCTTTAAATATTTTAGTCCAAGTTCGCTTGGAAAAGTGCCAAAATTTACGCTGAATTTTAAATTTATTTATTAAGGAACAAAGAGGAATTAATTTTATTTCACATTACAGCTTACTAATGCTCTAATAAATATAAGAGTTTCCTACGGTTCTAAAATAAACATGCGCCTAATTATAAGATGTACAGCGCCATTTGGGATGCTTTTTAGTTTGCAGACGAAATTATATCTTTCAGTTTTGCGCTGAATAAATTGCAAAACACAAAAGAGTACAAACATAAATGGCTGCACTTAAAATAATATTCTTGTTTTCAAGCCGAAACAAGACAAATTTTTCAGTTGCAAACCGTCATAACGATAAAATGTTGCTTTCCCCTAAATTCTGCTTGTTCAACTCTAGAGCACATCGCTAATATTTCGTTTTGAATGGTTGCTTAGATGCATATTGTAGAACTGCATTACACACCAATATCTCAACTTGCGTTGGGGTTACGTTCTAAAAAAATACGACGCAAATTGAAACGACGCAAAGTAAATTAAGATTTTCTAGAGCAAACCATGTCAAGATCGAAGATAGGTGCCAGGGTTACAAAAATACTACTTTTTTAAAAGAAAATTGAACAAAGTAAACATTTAAAAAACAAAAATATTATAAAATTTTATTACATTCATACAAAAAACAAAAAAAAACGTATTCAAGTAAAACAAAATAAACTATTCAATTAATTTATGAAAAACAAAATTAAAATTAATCGCTCTCTGATGAATCCATAGGGGCTGCTGTCGTAAGTCGGCTTTCTTTCACAAAAAATTGGTCCAATGTTTGCTCAACAGCTTTTCCTTTCAACGTAAAATAAATTTCCTTGTAGCAATTGATATTCGTAGCTACCGCCTGGGACACTTTAAAACTCCTTTCGCTGTCAGGATCGCTTTTAAAAAAAAATTCACAGATTTCGCAATCCTTGCAACCAACGGAGACATTGGAAATGATAACACCAAATAGAAACATAATTAACACTTTATTTAACATACAAGGTTATACAGGGTATTTACAAATTTCAAAGACAACGTTGGCAGTTGATTCGGAATGATAAATAAATACGAATTACGAAAAAAAATTAATAAAAAATGTTTACTTTTCGAATTGCAGACTTTCAAAGTTGTTATAAAAAATAATTTAATTAATCATTTCATAACCTCTTTACCGATCGTGTTGAAATATGAAACCTTTATTTATTTAGATTATTAAGGCTAGAATCTTAGTGACGAAGACCCTTGTTTTATCCGACATCCCTTGTAATTCACCACGACAATTATCTATGTATCTTCGAAGTAGTAAATAATAATAATTATATAAAATATGTATTGATTTACAACAATACGTATTACGTTAATTCTGCAATAAACCTTGTGTTATTTATTATTATTATTTTGTTGTTGCTTAATTCGTGAAGTTTAATATTGTATAATCTTAAGTATAGATTTTATCTGAACATTTTTATATGTAATTATTCAGATTACAAGATGCTCTTTTTCAAAAAGTTTCGGACTATAAGGGAGAAGTACTCTATAGTTCGCCAAAATTGATTTTCCGATACCACTTTCCAAACATTTTTAGGCTAGAAATCTGAACTGCCGATGCCGATCACTATTCGGGTATTTAAATTGATTGTTGTTAAATATTCGAAGGACCAGTACACTATGAGGCGCCGTTCACAACATAATTATTTTTCATGAATATTTAATAAATCGAACAATATATGTAAAATTTTAAATTATATATTGTTTCGTTCTTGAAATATACTTCATTTCTGTAAAAATGAATATTTATATTCTCCTGATAGAAATTTTACATCAATCTATTTAAATATTTTATATCAATAAAATCCTAATAATATGATAAATAGCAAACTAATTGCAAGAAATGATCAAAATTACAGATATAAAGCTTAAATTTATAAAACAGTCTAGAGCAGTAACAATTTCCATTCTACATCCAAAAAATGAGAATTTTCCATCAGAAGGTTTGTTATGATAGCAATTCAAATGTATTAAAACCTTGCAGTTGTCAATCACTGATAATTTCTTTGGGATTTACGTTCCTAAAAATTGTTCATTGTCAACTTATTGACTTTTTCATTTGAACGAAACTCAAAATGTCGAAAATTTGTCAAAAATAGATTTGGAGTACTCTCTCCAAATTTTTACTCTTCTTTACAAAATTATGCGTTTATGCTTTCAAAATAATTATAAACACAAATTTTGGACTTTTCCGAAATTTAATAAATTTTTTCCACAATTTCGACTTTTTTAAATTTTTACATCAAACTTGCAATTTTTGTGTTTTTTCTTAAAACTTCGGATTTCAAACGGATTCAAAATTTGAACATCAGTCTTGCGAGTCTAACCCAAGTTGTTGCATTAAAAAAATAAATATAGCGTATTTTCTTGAAATTATGACTTTTTCACAAAATTCCTCAACCTTTCAAAATGTCATTTATTTTAATTGAACTGTCAATAAATATTTATGTTTTGTTTAAAATTTTTATGTTAAATAATAAATTCTAAATATTTCTAAAGATTTTGACTTATTTTCGAAATTTTGACCTCAGCCTAAAAAATTCTTTAAATTACAAATATATAAAATCGAAAACTCAAGATTTTTTATCGAAATTTTGAAACGTCAACTTTTTTTTTGAAATTTAAGAACCCATTTTTTATTAAATCATGGGTGATGAGTTTCTTCAAATTTTCAAATCCCAAAATTTTTTCTACTCTTATTTCCAACACCAATAAAGGTTTCAACCAGTTTTAAAGCTTTGGTTTTTTATTTTTAAGGTTTTAAATTTAATCTAAACTCTTTTCTTAAGAACACAAGCCATTTATTTAAAATCTTGACTTTAAATGAAATATTTTAATTTTTTTCCAATAATTTTGATTTAGTTGCAAAATTTTATCTTCAACCTCAAAATGTTGACATATGTTTTGAAATTTTAGAACATTATTAATTTTTTGAAATCCTGGAATATTTTCTTAAAATTATCTGTTTTTCCCGAAACTTTTCTGAACTCAAAATGTTGGCCTTATTTAGCTATTTTTTTTTATTTTCGACCTTAATATCGAAGTATTCGACTTGAGATTTCGAGTGAAAACTTGAATATTCAAATATTTTTCTTTCGAATTTTTTCTATTTTTAAGGTTATTTCTGCAATGTTTATCTTTTCTAAATTTACAGTTTGCATTAGCCAAGTTTCTTCTGAAAGATTATTTTTTAAATTGAAATATACTCGTATAACCAAATAGACTACGAAATAATTTAAATTAAAATAATATTAAGGCATCTATGCTCATGGCTCTTGAAAGAAATATTTTAATACAAAGCGAAAACAATGAAATATTAAAATATATTTAATCTACAAGCAAAAATTTGTCAACTTTATTGTAAAAGTAATTTACATTTATTTGAGCCCTAAAAATTATAAGTGCAGATATTTTACCACATTCGTTTACTGAGTACTTCAAGGTTTTCAAGACAGTACGGGAATTGGATTAAGAGTAAGAGTTTACAGCATAATAATGGAATTATAACCCGTCACTTAAGGGCCGCTGACTTGGGTAACCCGTGTAAACTTCAGAACCTTTAAGTTTGCGCATCTTTACGTGCTCACGATACCGCCTACTGTGTTCAGTTTTTGTTAGTGGTGTTTTCGTACTTAACTCACTAGATTCTCTATTTTCAATCTCTCGTAAACGTTTTTTACGCTCTCAATATGTCTTACACTTTTAGCTATTTTTCATACTCTTAATATCCATAGCTGATAGCCTTATCCAATGAAACGTCACTGGATTAAACGAATATGGTGCACTGCGGTGAACTGTAAACTTAACATTCTCTCATAGTTTTTATGCCGGCCTCTCGACGCCGAGAGCGCTCGACTGGCGATCCGAATATATCCGACCGACCGACACCTTGTTCTTCAAGCTTGAACGAAAACCCGAAACTTCACCCCATATCTCAACATAAACATTTCCAATGTTAAAATCTCCATAGCTTCGTCAATCAAACACATCGCTTTGGAAATTTGTTTGGAGGTTAAATTTTGTTCTTCGGGGATTTTTATTGAACGGTCACTGTCATCTTCTTCATTAGCAAATTGCAATTCCAGTTGCAATAGTTCTTCATTAGAGAATTCTTAGTTGTGCGAGGTTAGCAATTCTGTCAGTCTTCTCCATACCTTCAAAATCTTTTGAGCTAAATTAGAAATTTCATGACGAACATCTGGTGCACCATCAATTTCTACAGCGCATATTCGGTGAACACATTCAGGCCATATTTTGCGCCAAACACCATCCATGTAAGATGGTTTAATCTCCTCCCACGAATCGGAAATAATTTCTATGGTTTTCATAATGTTGAACTTTTTCCAAAACATTAGCATGGTAGGCTTATCTTGTCCATCAGTCTCACTTAAAAAAAGTTTAAAAGTTCGGCGAAGGTAATGACTTTTAAAAGTCCCTGATCCATCGGCTGAATAACTGGTGTCGTATTAGGCGCCAAAAATACAAATTTCACGTTTTCTGACAACTCATCAACATAAACTGGGCGGCCAGGAGCATTGTCTACTAGGACCAAAGCCTTGACGTTTAAGTGTTCCTTGTTGCAACAAGCTTTAATTTCTGGAATAGCACAAGTTGAAACCCAGTTTTGAAATAATGATGTTGTCATCCATGCTTTTTTGTTTGCTCGCCAGTGGACAGGAAGCAGACTCTTTGAACAACCTTTCATAGCTCTTGGATTTTCTAATTAATAAATGAGAAATGGTTTTAATTTGAAATCACCATTTGCATTACCACCAAGAAGAAGAGTCAGTCTATCCTTGCTAGCTTTAAATTCTGGTGAAGATTTTTCTGTTTTAGATATGAAAGTTCTGTTAGGTAGACGTTTCCAAAATAACTCAGTCTCGTCAACATTAAAGACTTGTTTCGGATCATAGTCACCTTCATGAATTAATGCTTTTAACTATGTCGGGTAGCTCTGTCGGGTAGCTCTGTCGGGTAGCTCTGTCGGGTAGCTCTGTCGGGTAGCTCTGTCGGGTAGCTCTGTGGGGTAGATCTGCCGGGTAGCTCTGTCGGGTTAACTCTGTCGGGCAGCAGTTAAATCAGCGCTAGCTACTTCGCCTTTAAGAGCAATGTTGTGCAGATTTGCTCGAACCTTGAATCTCTCGAACCAGCCCTGACTAGCTTCAAATGTTTCGTTCTTGTCTGTATTACTACCACTAGCATTATCATTGGATACTGCTTTACTTTTTGTGTCATAAAATAAGCTTTTTGCTTTCGTCTGAATTACCATTTTACTTAATGGTATTCTCGGCGCAATTTGATTATCAATTTAAATAGAAAGCAATGACTCCATTTTGATTATCAAAGCACTCCTTATACGGGTCATCGTTTTAGCATCTAATGATGTTGCAGATTTTGCAGCCTCTCTCATTTTATCCCCACCTCGATTTCTAATAGTTCTGACAGTTGTTGCAGCCAGACCAACAGCCTTTGCTATCTCCACAGCCTTCTCTCCCTTATTAAATCGTCGCAGAATATCTAGTTTTGCCTCTAAGTTGATAGTTTATTTTTTATTTTTGGTAATTCTACCAGCAGCTCCCTTTTCACTCATTTGGCTTAAAAAATTACAAGTGTATGTAAAAAAAAATAATATAACTCTGCCAATAAATAAATTGGAAAAATATTTACCTTTTTTGTAATTAGAAACAACCCATGTAGCAAAAATGTTTGCCTAATAAACAGTTAAAAGTCAGTTACAAGTCACCCGTTGGAGGTTTTCTCTCTTGGATACTTATAAGACTGACTAACGGCTTTAAGTTGGAAGTGTATACAACCACCGTACCATGCTGATGAGGCCAAGGAAGGCCGAAACTAGTCTATGGTTGCGGTTGTACATATTTTCAATTTTAAGCACGTTTAACTGTTTAATTACAGAACATTTAATTGGTCATTTGTCAAAACTAGATGAAAGTAAAGTCACGCCGAGGACGTTTGTATCAATGGATGTTGCGATGCAACCCGTGATACAAGCTTTGCCTCATCTACGTGAACTTTGCAATTGCAGTCTAATTTTCATTAGATTCTAATGAAATTAGATTTCAATTGCATCGTAATAAACTTGTATAAATTCGTATATACAAGGCTTATTATCTCAGTAGAAACAACCCGTAAAAATTTATAAAAAATTATTATTCTTTTTTTAAAAAAGCACAACACACTAATTGAAACATTACAAAAAGCACAACACACTACATAAATGAAACTGAACTCTAAAATTAGCAAAACAAAGTGAAAATAAAACTGTATTAAAATTGCGTTGATTTTCGGTTAGAAAGGGAATCCCCATGGCGCAATTAGAAACAAAAGTGGTGCCACCTTGTGGAAAAAAAGAATATTTCAAAAAATTTCAAAACAAAAATTAAAGGCTCGAACCTAAAACAACGCAATCTTGAAAATCTATCGACGCACAGTGAAAATTAGTACTAATTAAGCAGCGACGCAACTTCGAAAAAATGCAAAACGAAACGACGCAAAGCGAGGTACTGATGTATTGTAAAACTACAAACCTTTTTCCAACCCTATAAATTTAAATAACAATATTTTTTTTTTTAATATTAGATGATCATCTAAGAATTAGTAAGTACTGAACAAAGCGACTACTGCTTCCAATATCAATCAATGTTGCTTATAAAAATCCACAATAAAAGTGATATTAAAATAAGTTTTTGTTTTTTTTTCTCCTTTTCGTATTGCTTTACTATACAGGGTGTTACAAAAGTCCGGGCCGCTACTTCAGGAGCATATTCTACACATTAAAATATGAAAAATGTTGAAATACATTTTTTTCTTTAAATTGCCTCCTAACGGAGATATGACCATTTAAAGATGGCGCCCCTAAAGTGTTTTTTTTACTACAAAAAGTTAACGGTTAGTAGCAAAGTCATGAAATTGGGCAAGCAGTTAAAGAATTGGATTAGGCATATTCTCACGTAACATATTTTTTAAATAAGCAGTAGCGTGGTGTGTAGGGGGTTGCCCGCGATTATTTTTTGCCGTAACTTTTTTGTATTGCAATATTTCGACACAAAAGTGCCATAATCGTAAAAAGTAACATTTTTTATACAAAAAAGATACTCCTTCTCAAAGTCGCTAAAAGTAACCGTTTCCGAGAAAAAAGCATTTAAACAAAATTGTTGCATTTATTAGAATTCGTTTTGCAAATTTCTATTTTATCCACTACTAACTGCATTGATATAAAAATAGTATAAAATTAAGAAAAAAAAAATCAAAGCAAGTGTTCGAAATTACTGCCCCCTGCAGCAATACATTGCTCGGCTCGTCTTCTAAGGGAACTCCTTACTCTTTCGCAAATGCCTGGTGTATTGTGAATCTGGTTGAACCCATTTTCAATTCGTTCACGAAGATCATTGATATTGTCAACTGGTGTGGAGTAGACGATCTGCTTTAGATGTCCCCATAAGTAGAAATTGAGTGGGTTGAGGTCAGGAGACCTAGCTGGCCATGGTATCGGACCTCCTCGACCTATCCATCGTTGATGATAGTTGTTATTCAAAAATTCCCTAGCAACTGCACTAAAATGGGCAGGTGCCCCATCGTGCATTAACCACATTCGCTGTCTTGTTATGAGTGGAACATTTTCAAGTAACACGGGTAACTCTGTTTGCAAAAAATGTCTATATGATGCTCCTGTTAACCTATGAGGTAAAAAAAATGGTCCAATTATAGAGTCCCCTATTATTCCTCCCCAAATATTAAGCGAAAAATGTTGCTGATGTCTCGACTGAATAACTGCATTGGGATTTTCAACTTGCCACTGATGCATGTTGTGAAAGTTAAGTATCCCGTTTCTGGTAAAACCCGCTTCGTCCGTAAATAATATGAGCGATGGAAAGTTCTCATTTTCAGCGATCTTATGCAATAGCCAGTTGCAAAATTCTATTCTTGGAGGATAATCAGCAGCAAGTAACCCTTGCACTCTTTGAAAATGATAGGGGTAAAATTGGTAAAATTTCAAAATTCGCCAGATAGTTACGTGATTTACTCCTTCGGCTAAAGCAAGTTGTCTAGTGCTGACACATGGATCTTCTTCAACTCGCTGAAGCACACGCTCCTCTAAATTAGCAACTTCTGCGTTTGGCCTTCCAACACGTTCGCCTTTGAAAACAAAATTTCCTGTTTCACATAAACGAGCATGAATTTTCTGGAACAATTTTTCTCCTGGTAGGTGTCTATTAGGAAAACGTTCAGCATAAAGCCGTCTTGCTTCAGCACGATTACAATTTGCAAGCCCGTACATTAAATGCATATCGGCCATTTCTTGATTTGAATAGTCCATTTTATCAAAATAATGAAAAGTTAAAAAACTACTACACTTACTATTGACAACAAAAACTGCTAAAGTTTACAGCTTACGACCAAATCTTATCAGTGACACAACGTCAATCTCTGGCAGATATTGTCAAGTACAATTGTTTTCTCCTGAAGTAGCGGCCCGGACTTTTGTAACACCCTGTATAATTTTTAAGTGTTTCAATCAGTTTGCATGACCAACTTATTTTTTCTTATACAAATTAGTTAGAATTTCGAAGACGGGATAGGATTATTTAAACGCCTTTTTCTCGGAAACGGTTACTTTTAGCGACTTTGAGAAAGAGTACCTTTTTTGTATAAAAAAGGTTGCTTTTTACGATTATGGCACTTTTGTGTCGAAATATTGCAATACAAAAAAGTTACGGTAAAAAATAATCGCGGGCAACCCCCTACAAACCACGCTACTGCTTATTTAAAAAATATGTTACATGAGAATATGCCTTATCCAATTCTTTAACTGCTTGCCCAATTTCATTACTTTGCTACTAACCGTTAACTTTTTGTAGTAAAAAAACCACTTTAGGGGCGCCATCTTTAAATGGTCATATCTCCGTTAGGAGGCAATTTAAAGAAAAAAATGCATTTCAACATTTTTCATATTTTAATGTGTAGAATATGCTCCTGAAGTAGCGGCCCGGACTTTTGTAACACCCTGTATATGTATGACCTTAAAGTGCGGTTTTAAGTGAGAATTTCTTAGGATTCGCGTCAGAGTTTAAGGCTTAAATTTTAGCGGTTCATTCCCTCATAGCGGCCTATGTGAAGAAAATATAATTTCCCGCGAGAATGATTTGGAAACACTGGAATATGAGTCTACTTTAAATTCCTTTCTACAGCTTGTGCTCCTTTGAAATACGTATGATATCTTTAAATTCCTTTGTGAGCTTTTTGGACATATTTTATGGTGGTTAAGGCATTTTCCTGTTTTATCCTCTTAATGCAATTCTTGCAGCTTTGCACGGGGAGAAGGCAATAAATAAATCACTCTGAGTATTTATTGTTCGACGACAAGTCCCAATTTAAAAGCAATTTCATTAAATACGGGAGCAGAACGGTGAAAATTAACGTTTTATGTGAAATGTGTATTGAATTTTATGTTTTATTGGCCATATCTTTGTGCGCGACAAAATTAGATCAATACGGTGTATGGTTATGCAGAACACTTCCAACAATTTTGGCCGAAAATAGCCGGAATTGATACGCCAAAGTTAACCCTTGCAGCCAAATATTCGTGAAATAATTTGAAAACCACGCAACCTGCAAATAACTATATACCACCCTTATTTAATTAAGGTTAGCTGCATTAGGTACCTTCACGAGAAATTATATTTAGATAACGAAGAATCAAAAATTGATGGTTGGTTAATACTTGGGCGAATCCATTCGAAAACAGCTCTTATTTATATAAGCGGTCTTAGTTATTATGTCGTGGAATTTAACTAGATATCCTGAAAGGTTAATAAGGACAAAATTTTGGTCCTTGGTTATCTTAAAAAATTGAAATACAAATCTAGTTAGTATCGCTCTGAAAATGATAGTTTGGCTATCGAAACGAGTTTGTTGTCTTTTCCAATCTCTCTTGGTTTCAGGGGACAAGATTAGTATTTCAAGGACAGAATATCGAAAAAAAATCAATTTTTAAAATGAGGAGCAAATTAACCCATAAACTCCCTCTAAATGAACGCTCCTGGTTGGCAACAAATTCCCTTATGTAATAAACGTTGTTTGCAGCTGTCCATGCAGCCAATTAAATGTTTATATTAAACTTGGAAAGCGTTTCCCAGCTCTATCTTTAAAATTCGTCCTTCCCTTGAAATTTCGAATTTTGTCCTAAGGAAAAATGGCTGCACTTAAAATAATACTCTTGTTTTCAAGCCGAAATAAGACAAATTTTTTAGTTGCAAACCGTCATAACGATAAAATGTGGCTTTCCCCTCAATTCTGCTTGTTCAACTCTAGAGCACATCGCTAATATTTCGTTTTGAATGGTTGCTTAGATGCATATTGTAGAACTGCATTATACACAATACCTCACTTTGCGTCGGGGTTTCGTTTTAAAAAAACACGACGCAAAGGAAATTAAGATTTTCTATAGTAAACTACTGAGATAATAAGCCTTGTATATACGAATATATACAAGTTTATTACGATGCAATTGAAATCTAATTTCATTAGAATCTAATGAAAAATAGACTGCAATTGCAAAGTTCACGTAGATGAGGCAAAGCTTGTATCACGGGTTGCATCGCAACATCCATAGATACAAACGTCCTCGGCGTGACTTTACTTTCATCTAGTTTTGACAAATGACCAATTAAATGTTCTGTAATTAAACAGTTAAACGTGCTTAAAATTGAAAATATGCACAACCGCAACCATAGACTAGTTTCGGCCTTCCTTGGCCTCATCAGCATGGTACGGTGGTTGTACACACTTCCAATTTAAAGCCGTTAGTCAGTCGTATAGGTATCCAAGAGCGCAAACCTCCATTGGGTGACTTGTAACTGACTTTTAACTGTTTATTACGCAAACATTTTCGCCACATGCTAATTGAAGCATTACTCTCTGCTGAGATACAAGCTTTGCCTCATCTACGTGAACTTTGCAATTGCAGTCTATTTTTCATTAGATTCTAATAAAATTAGATCTCAATTGCATCGTAATAGATTTGTATATTGTTAGAAAAGAGCCGATTATAATAGTTTCATTATTGGATGTTTGTGTTGCTGGAGCCGCCGCCGGTCGCCTGAATTGAAGAGGACAACAACGTTATCGCTGAAGCGTACTTTTGGTACCTTTTTTTGCAAGCAGATTAAAAAGTTGATGTTGTCATTCAATTCGAGGCTCTCGGATAACACGCTGCTCATATGTTATTTGGCGATATTTCATTAGTTATTGAAGCGAAATATAATTTGATATCGGTACGCGTGTATTTTCTTATATATTTCTAACATCAGAAGTCGGGATCGTACTGACGCCGCGTTTGTGGACTATTGCCCATTGTGTAGGGCATTATTTTGTGTCGATTTAATAAACAATAAACTGAACGGTTACCTGAATTTGGATTACATTTTAACCATGGCATCATCCGAGAATGTGAGTGACCCGACTCAAGTGCTTGTAAGTGAATTAGTGAAAGCTTTGCAATCTCAGCGTTCCAATGAAAACGTCGACTTACCATTTTTCCGGCCCGAAGTGAACGAATCCGCCAAATGGTGATGCAAAAAGATGGTTCAAACAATGGGATCCAGAAATTCGAGTCTGGGCCACTTTTTGCAAGGACTTTCTCGAATTATTTCCTGCTAAAAGAAATTTAGGCCGTTTGTTTGATGACGCAGCAAGATTTAATAGTTCGCGCGTAAACACGTTTGAAACTTACGTTCATGAAAAACTAACCAAGTTAAAAAGTTTACGGGCGAAGTGGTCAGAAAGCGATTTAGTCGAACTCATTGTGCATGGTATTTCTGAGCTTAATGTTCGTAATGCCGCGACGAACGCCAATTGTCAAAGCGTTTCTGAACTTATTTTGTTTTTGTCATCGTTTGTAAAACCATTAGTTAAGAGTATTCAAGATATGCCTAATAAAATAGATGATATTTCGATTCGTTAACGAAAGTTTTTCGCCGGCGAGAGACAATTAAACAGTCCGGGAAAATCGAATCAGCAATGTTTTCAGTGTGGTAAATTAGTCAGAGCAGGCTGTCGAGTGAAGGGATCCAGATTTCTTCCAGATGCTCCGTCATTATCGGGAAGCAACCACTTGGGTGAGTCATCCTCTCGGCAATTGTCATCTGCTGTCACCTCGCAAGGGTAAGGTGATGTATGCTCGTTCTGTGCTGAACCAGGCCATAATATTTCGAACTGTCTTGCCAAAGCTGCGGTTGACAAACGCAGAAGCATCAGTTTTTGCTCTGCATTAAGGCCATTTGGAGCCGCTAAAATTTGCATAGATGGACATCCATTTTGGGGACTTGTCGACACCTGCGCAGATAACGGAACTGAAAATTTACAATGGTACGTTCTAAGACAGAATCGTTTGGGAAATTTTGAGGATTTTCCACTACCAGCAATGCCATGTAGGAATTGAGAAAACTTGTGAATCAATAGCCGAACACTTCTGATTCCCTCGTATGAGAAATTTTGTAAAACGCTACAACAAACATTGTGTGGTGTGTGCAGTAAAGAAAACAAGGACATGTCCCTTACAAGGATTTATAAATCTCATAGAAAAACCCACTGATCCCTTCGATACATTGCATATGGATTGTCTAGGGCCCCTTCCTCTTTCATCTGATGGTCACGAGCACATACTGGTAATAGTAGATGCATTTACCAAATATTGCATTCTTTTGCCCATGAAGTCGGTCACAACTTCCGAGACTCGTGAGAAGCTTCAAAATGTATAAGCCTTGTTCGGTACACCGAAAAGAATAATTATGGATGCTGGGACATCTTTCAAAACACGACATTTCCGAAATATTTGAGTGAGTGGAAAATTGAGTATCATTTCGTCACGCCGGATATACACCGTGGTAATGGCCAGGCTGAGAGATACATGAGAACGATAAGAAATCTTTTGAGAATCGAGACAAGAGTTCAGTCAGAATGGCCAAGTGGACTATGGAAGATTCAGTTAGTTCTGAATACGACAATACAAAAATCTACACAAGCTGCACCTTTGCAACTTTTGTTAGGAATCAAGAGCTCGATGCCTTTAATTCAAGCTCTATTGAAGACAGTTAGTTTGAATATGAATCCAGTACGCAGCCGAAAGTTAGACAGGCAGCATGTAGCTGAGAGGTTATCATCAGCGCCTAGTCTAGAAGGCGTTAATCGGAAGCGAAGGGATACTGTCAGTTACTCTGTTGGCGACTTTGTGCTGATGCACAGAGATTCCCAAATGCACATAAGCAAGAGCGATTATGAGTTCTTAGGCCCTTACGAAATTGTTAAATGTTTGGCGCAAAGCCGTTATGAGATTAAAAAGGTTGGAACAAATGTAGTCACCAAAGCCGCTAAGGAGCAGTTAAGGCCGTCACAGTGGTCACTAACTTGTGATATGAAGAATATTTTAGAGTTTCTGGAAGAGGACAATGATGTAACTCAGAATGTATTAGGTGAGTTACAATGATGAAAATCTTTGTTTGTTTATTTGGTCTCTGTCCCGATAGTGGTAGAGCCAAGTGGATGGCTGCGGTCTCCACGATGTTTTTTTTATGTAATTGTTTGTTTATTTGGTCTCTGTCCCGATAGTGCTAGAGCCAAGTGGATGGCTGCGGTCTCCACGATGTTTTTTTTTATGCAATTGTTTATTTATTTGGTCTCTATCCCGATAGTGGTAGAGCCAAGTGGATGGCTGCGGTCTCCACGATGTTTTTTTTTATGCAATTGTTTGTTTATTTGGTCTCTGTCCCGATAGTGGTAGAGCCAAGTGGATGGCTGCGGTCTCCACGATGTTTTTTTTTATGCAACTTTACAACTTAATTTACACATTTTCTGATACCTCGGTGAAATAGCGTTGGGTCGCTTGTCTCTCTTTGACTGGAGCAGTCTGGAGAAAATGAATATTTAGGCGACTTTTGCTTGAAATTTCGTTTCTTTTTCAAAATTCGCAATTTTTTACAAATTTTGATTAAATTTGAGCGTTATTGAGAAATTTCGAATTTTAAATATAAATTTCGACCTATTTTTAAAAATTTTGATATTTTTTTCAAGATATGGTTTAGTTTATTCTAATTTTTGTCAACTGTCATGAGGTGACGTTTTAAATAAATTTAAATATCACGTAGTTATATTTCAGAAACTATTTATTGTCAACAAACAATAAAAAATTTAAATATTACCAAACTGGTCCGAAGAAATGTTAAATAAAATTAAAAAACATTGGATTCGTTTCTCAAAATTTGGATCTCTTTCTTGAAATTTCGATCGTTTTCTCATAATTTCCTATTTTTTAGAAATTAGTCGTTTCTATTTTACAACACTTACAACACACATACACTTACAATTTGCTAACAATTAAAATATTATTCTTAAAATTTGTCTTAATTTCGATTTTTTCCCATTAAATTAGCTTTTTCCCTAAAATTTCGAAATTATTCTCAAAATTTGTCTTCTTTGGAAACTTCGACTTTATCCTAAATTCCTATCCTTTATATTCCTGGGAACTCAACTTTCTCCTCAAAATTCGTCTTTTGTTCAAAATTTGGAGTTTTTTTTTCAAAATTTGTTTTTTTCATAAGCAACTGTTCTTCAAATTTGAATAGTTTTTCCAAATTTTGGGTTTCTTTACGTAGTTTGCATTTTTTCCCGAAATTTTCATTTTCTGAGATTTCGAATTTTAAATATAAGTTTCGACTTTTTCCTACATATTTCGATCTTTTTTTCGAAATTTGGATTTGTTTCCCGAAATTCGGATCTTTTTCTTGAATGATCTTTTCCTCAAAATTTCGTATTTTTTGGAAATTAGTCTTCTTTATTTTTTGTTTTATTTATTTACCAGGATAATGAAATTAATACACTTACAATTTGATAAACATTAAAATATTATTCTCAAAATTTGTCTTCATTTCGATTTTTTCCCAATAAATTAGCCTTTTCCTTAAAATTTCAAAATTATTCTCAAAATCTGTCTTCTTTGGAAACTTAGACTTTCTCCTAAATTTCTATCTTTTATATTCCTGGGAACTCAACTTTCTCCTCAAAATTCGTCTTTTTTTTCAAATTTGGAGTTTTTTTTCAAAATTTGTTTTTTTCATAAGCAACTGTTCTTCAAATTTGAATAGTTTTTCCTAATTTTGGGTTTCTTTGCGTAGTTTGCATTTTTCCCGAAATTTTCATTTTCTGAGGTTTCGAATTTTAAATATAAGTTTCGATTTTTTCCTAAATATTTCGATCTTTTTTTTGAAATTTGGATTTGTTTCCCGAAATTCGGATCTTTTTCTTAAATGATCTTTTCCTCAAAATTTCGTATTTTTTGGAAATTAGTCTTCTTTATTTTTTGTTTTATTTATTTACCAGGATAATGAAATTAAATCACTTACAATTTGCTAAACATTAAAATATTATTCTCAAAATTTGTCTTCATTTCGATTTTTTCCCATTAAATTAGCCTTTTCCTTAAAATTTCAAAATTATTCTCAAAATCTGTCTTCTTTGGAAACTTAGACTTTATCCCAAATTTCTATCCTTTATATTCCTGGGAACTCAACTTTCTCCTCAAAATTCGTCTTTTTTTTCAAATTTGGAGTTTTTTTTTCAAAATTTGTTTTTTTTAAGCGACTATTCTTCAAATTTGAATAGTTTTTCCAAATTTCTTTGCGTAGTGTGCATTTTTTCCCAAAATTTTCATTCTTCAAATTTGAATAGTTTTTCCAAATTTCTTTGCGTAGTGTGCATTTTTTCCCAAAATTTTCATTTTCTGAGATTTCGAATTTTAAATATAAGTTTCGACTTTTTCCTAGATATTTCGATCTTTTTTTCGAAATTTGGATTTGTTTCCCTTAATCCAGATCTTTTTCTTGAATGAACTTTTCCTCAAAATTTCGTATTTTTTGGAAATTAGTTTTTTTTATTTCTTGTTTTATTTATTTATCAGGATAATGAAATGAATACACTTACAATTTACTAAACATTAAAATATTATTCTCAAAATTTGTCTTAGTTTCGATTTTTTCCCATTAAATTAGCCTTTTCCTTAAAATTTCGAAATTATTCTCAAAATCTGTCTTCTTTGGAAACTTAGACTTTGTCCTAAATTTCTATCCTTTATATTCCTGGGAACTCAATTTTCTCCTCAAAATTCGTCTTTTTTTCAAATTTGGAGTTTTTTTTCAAAATTTGTTTTTTTCATAAGCGACTATTCGTCAAATTTGAATAGCTTTTCCAAATTTTGGGTTTCTTTGCGTAGTTTGCATTTTATACCGAAATTTTCATTTTCTGAGATTTCGAGTTTTAAATATGTTTCAACTTTTTCCTAGATATTTCGATCTTTTTTTCGAAATTTGGATTTGTTTCCCTTAGTCCAGATCTTTTTCTTGAATGAACTTTTCCTCAAAATTTCGTATTTTTTGGAAATTAGTCTTCTTTATTTTTTGTTTTATTTATTTACCAGGATAATGAAATTAATACACTTACAATTTGATAAACATTAAAATATTATTCTCAAAATTTGTCTTTATTTCGATTTTTTCCCATTAAATTAGCCTTTTCCTTAAAATTTCAAAATTATTCTCAAAATCTGTCTTCTTTGGAAACTTAGACTTTATCCTAAATTCCTATTCTTTATATGCCTGGGAACTCAACTTTCTCCTTAAAATTCGTCGTTTTTTCAAAATTTGGAGTTCTTTTTTAAAAAATTTGTTCTTTTGCTCACGTTAGAGCAACCTTTGTTGTGTTTTTAATCTCTCTTGGTTTCAGGGGACAACATTTGTATTTCAATTTTTGAGACAATCTGTACATTTAAAATTCAGAATCTTTTGTCGCTTGGATCGGAGTTATCTACAAGGAGGGTAGTTATCGATAAATATCTCACAGGCAGAGTTCCCCTCTCGACAAATGTACTTTTTAAGGCAGCATTCGTATTACGACAGTTAATCCAGGCGTTCAAGCTAATTAAGCGCTGACAGAATTCCCTATTCCCGCTAATTGCTCCTGAAATTAGAGACGGATGAAAAACGTCATAGGTAAAATATGTCTAACCTTGCCCGGCTTAATATTGCCTAAAATCACAGAAGTGGACACATGGGCATGATTTATGCCCACTTGAATCTCGTCAGATGATTTCGCTGCTAAAATACAAGGGGGAACGCGTAACGTCAGCAGAAAAATTCCATTTTTGATGTCATCATTTCACTTTCTACAGTATATTGTCTGCCAAAGCAAGCTTATTATAAATTGTGAAAAAGTAACGAATTTGAAAATGTTGAAATCGATTCTGACACCAGTAACAACTCTAAAGTAGAAATTTTGACTCAGGATCGAAATTTTGACTCAGAGTCGAAGTTTTGACCCAGAGACGAAATCAAAATTTTGTCTTTGAGTCAAAATGTCTACTCTGGAGTTATTACTGGTGTCAGAATCGATTTAAACATTTTCAAATTCGTTATTTTTTTACAATTTATAATAAAGTTGCTTTGGCAGACCAAATACTGTAGGAAGTGAAATGATGACACCAAATATGGAATTTTTCTGCTGACGTTACGCGTTCCCCCTTGTACTTTAGCAACAAAGTTATCTGACGTGTCAGAATCGATTTCAACATTTTCAAATTCGTTACTTTTTCACTATTTATAATAAGCTTGCTTTGGCAGACAATATACTGTAGAAAGTGAAATGATGATACCAAAAATGGAATTTTTCTGCTGACGTTACGCGTTCTCCCTTGTACTTTGGCAACAAAATTATGTGACGTGTCAGAATCGATTTCAACATTTTCAAATTCGTTACTTTTTCACAATTTATAATAAGCTTGCTTTGGCAGACAATATACTGTAGAAAGTGAAATGATGATACCAAAAATGGAATTTTTCCGCTGACGTTACGCGTTCCCCCTTGTACTTTGGCAACAAAATTATCTAACGTGTCAGAATCGATTTCAACATTTTCAAATTCGTTACTTTTTTACAATTTATAATAAGCTTGCTTTGGCAGACAATATACTGTAGAAAGTAAAATGACGATACCAAAAATGGAATTTTTCTGCTGACGTTACGCGTTCCCCCTTGTACTTTGGCTACAAAATTATGTGACATGTCAGAATCGATTTCAACATTTTCAAATTCGTTACTTTTTCACAATTTATAATAAGCTTGCTTTGGCAGACAATATACTGTAGAAAGTAAAATGACGATACCAAAAATGGAATTTTTCTGCTGACGTTACGCGTTTCCCCTTGTACTTTGGCAACAAAATTATCTGACGTGTCAGAATCGATTTCAACATTTTCAAATTCGTTACTTTTTCACAATTTATAATAAGCTGGCTTTGGCAGACAATATACTGTAGAAAGTGAAATGATGATACCAAAAATGGAATTTTTCTGCTGACGTTACGCGTTCTCCCTTGTACTTTGGCAACAAAATTATGTGACGTGTCAGAATCGATTTCAACATTTTCAAATTCGTTACTTTTTCACTATTTATAATAAGCTTGCTTTGGCAGACAATATACTGTAGAAAGTGAAATGATGATACCAAAAATGGAATTTTTCTGCTGACGTTACGCGTTCTCCCTTGTACTTTGGCAACAAAATTATGTGACGTGTCAGAATCGATTTCAACATTTTCAAATTCGTTACTTTTTCACAATTTATAATAAGCTTGCTTTGGCAGACAATATACTGTAGAAAGTAAAATGACGATACCAAAAATGGAATTTTTTTGCTGACGTTACGCGTTCCCCCTTGTACTTTGGCAACAAAATTATCTGACGGGTCAGAATCGATTTCAACATTTTCAAATTCGTTACTTTTTCACAATTTATAATAAGCTTGCTTTGGCAGACAATATACTGTAGAAAGTGAAATGATGATACCAAAAATGGAATTTTTCTGCTGACGTTACGCGTTCCCCCTTGTACTTTGGCAACAAAATTATCTGACGTGTCAGAATCGATTTCAACATTTTCAAATTCGTTACTTTTTCACAATTTATAATAAGCTTGCTTTGGCAGACAATATACTGTAGAAAGTGAAATGATGATACCAAAAATGGAACTTTTCTGCTGACGTTACGCGTCCCCCCTTGTATTTTAGCAACGAGATCATCTGACGAGATTCAAGTGGGCATAAATCATTCCCATGTGTCCACTTCTGTGGTTTTAGGCAATTTTAAGCCGGGCAAGGTTAGATATATTTTACCTATGACGTTTTTCATCGGTCTCTAATTTCAGGAGCAAAAAATTTCGACTCGGAATCAAAATTCGGAATCAAAATTTCAACATTACATGTCCACCATGAAAAATTCAACATAACAGCCGAAATTTTATTATGTGTCAAAATTCTAACAAAATATTCGGGTTCAAATCTTTAGGAGTCAAAGTTTTGAAAATTGTCCAAAATTTTTGGTCTAAAGATGGAATCTGAAGTGGTAAATTTAAGGAGTAAAGTGAAAATTGCTATTGAATTCAGAATTTTGAAAAAAACTAAACATTTGGTAAAAACTTCTTGGTACAATTTTTTTTAAATTATGATTTAATTTTTTTTAATCTTCTTACAATAATCTTTTAGGGAAAGGTTGAAATTTTGAGAAAAAAAAACAACTCGAAGTTTTAATAAAAATTAAAAAACGGCTGAGAAGTATTTTAACATTTTGACTTCTCTGGAAATATTTGTAGCAACTTTGATGTTGTAAACTAAAAATTTTACAAAAAAACTAAATTTATTAAAACTTTCTTTCAAATTTTTAGTTTTATCTATTTTTTGTCAATTTTAAAACGCAGTTGAAATTTCGTCAAAAGTTTTAGAAAAAAATCAAAATCTCTAGAACTTCTTGAGGGAAAAAGTCGCATTTTAAGAAAATAGCCGTAGACTTTCAAAACGCAGTTGAAATTTCGTCAAAAGTTTTAGAAAAAAATCAAAATCTCTAGAACTTCTTGAGGGAAAAAGTCGCATTTTAAGAAAATAACCGTAAACTTTTTCGAAGTATTTTCTTATATAAATATATAAATAAATATAATATATTATTATGTAAAAATTTTGTTTTTCCAACATTTCGATTTCTCCAATTTTGTTTATAAGCAAATGCAAGGTTAAGTAACAAAGAAGTCATTATTTTACTTTTTTAGACTGTGGGATTGTCGTGTGTTTTCCTTTTCAAATGATTGGAGAAATTGCTCGCGTAAATGTTAAGTTTGCTCTTGAGGAAATTGTCCAAATTGAAGTGGCTTTATATCATGTCGTTGATATTAGATAAAAAATGATGTAGTATTTCCTGCTGTTGAGAAAACAAGATGTAAGCAAATAATATGTATAGAAGGCAAAAAGTAAATAAATAAATAGGGATCGAGGTAAAAGCTTTGTATTTACTTTTCAATATTTACTTGCCTTCTATCCGTTCCTTAAAATTCCATTCGATTTTCCAGATGAAAGGTGCAGAAGCTATTATATCAGTTAAAGGATACTATTCTATTTGTTTCGTTGGTTTGCTGCTTCAAATAAATTTGGCGATACAAAGCACTCTCCCGAATTAAATTTGATCGAACTATGGAGCGATAATGAAGTTTTTTTTATATCGGGGGAAATTCAAATTCAAATAATTAATATGTTTTCGTAAGCAAATTCGTTCTGTTGGGAATAAAAGGGAGGGGGTGGTCTGGTTAAGCGCAGGAAGATGAGGGCAAATTTCCAAGTATGAAAGGCTGTTGGCGACCTATGTCACATTTAGCTCCGATTTGTGAGACCAAATTCAGTCTCTGGTATACGGTTGGTAATTTTCAAGCGCTACAGTGCCTTTATTCTTTTGCGGTCGTCGGCCCCTCTATCCCCAGGGAATGAATAAATTAATAATGTCCCTCACTCACCCGTTCACTTGCCCCAAATGCGTCTGCATGTATTTGCATTAAACTTTTCTTCTAGAAACTGCATTTTTAATAGAGTTTTATACGGTTCTTTATTCAGCTTAATCTCTAAATAGACCCGTGCTGCTAATAACATAACTGCTACAGAACAACCATTTGCATATTCATATATATTACAGATAATGACCTCTTTTTTAATAGCCTTAACAGCATTTGCATTAGATTTAGATATAAACTATATCGTCTCGTAGCAAAATACGCGTGATTTAAATCTGAATAAAGACGTTAAAAATCTTCAAAAAAAAACTAATGGCTTCGTTGAAAGATTAAGTTCTCTATACCCAATATATGAATTTTGATGGAACGGACTGGTCCTTGGTTATCTTCAAAAATTGAAACACAGAACTTGTCCCCTGAAACCAAGAAAAATTAAAAAACACAACAAAGGTTGCTCTAACGCGTTTCGACAGCCAAGCTGTCATCTTCAGAGAGAGAGTTTCTCTCTGAAGATGACAGCTTGGCTGTCGAAACGCGTTAGAGCAACCTTTGTTGTGTTTTTTAATTTTTCTTGGTTTCAGGGGACAAGTTCTGTGTTTCAATTTTTCAATATATGAATGTTTTTATTTCCTGAAGCGGAAGAGGATGGAAAGAAGAATTATATAAGCGATAACCTGCAGACAAATGCCAGTTTATAATACTTATATTAATACATTTCTTATCTCGTATCAGGAGTTTGCAGGCCCTTCAAATAAAAGTGAAAACCTGTGGAGTTGGATCGAGGAGGCCGAGTTGACCGATGTCAAGCGTCCACTTCTGTCCTGACGATTACGACAGATCGCTTTAGTGGCCTATCAATCGTCCCGTTAATAGTTTCCTTCAGACTTATCGATCTTGTGTATAAAATAAGAAAAGCACCCGTTCATTTTTATCATCTTTATTCTCCTCAAAATAACACGCTCCCAGTTTTTATCGCAAAAAACCCATTAGAAGCATTCAGTGAAATCACAATTTGATCAATGAGTAATAGTTATGATAAGATTTTTCATAGACTCACCCTTTCTTGACTCTCCTTGGCTTCTGGTTTTAACTTCTTGGCTCTCAGGATCCGGGGAGGTGATACCGAATGTCCACGACTCACTTGTTCTTTTTTTATTCTTTCTTGGTTTCAGGGGACAAGATTTGTATTTCAATTTTTGAAGATAACCAACGACCAGTCCGTTCCACCAAAATTATGGTTTCAAAATTAAAATATTTAATTTTTGTAATAACTTATAACACAAAATATCGAAATCTGTGTCGAAATTTTGATCTCTTTGGGGTAATTTCAAATTTCACTTTTTTGCTCAAATTCTGGCGTTGAATTTAAAATTTTGACGTTTTCTCAAAGATTCGACAATAGTTTTTTAAATAAAGATTTGTCTTAAACAATTTTTTTCCCGAAGTTAAGAAAATAATAAAAATAAACGCGTAAATATAAATTTTTTCAAATAAAAAAAAAAATCACGAAATACTTTTTAATTTAATTCTATCATTAAGGAGTTGTTTTAATCAAAATTTAAACTTTTCCTCGAAATAAAAGATAACACAGTTTTTACAAGTTTATCTAAAATTTTGATTTTAATAGCAACATATAGATTTTTTCCCGAAATTTTATAAACAGTCTTTTGTTATTCGTATTTTAGTTTCAAAATCATTCCTGAAATGTTGGGTTTTTTATTTATGTATTACTAGCATCGCTTGTGGGGAAATTCGACCAAAATTAAATACATCCCAATTCTTTCCTCAAACATCAAATTCCATAAATTTGGCGGAACGGACTAGTCCTTGGTTATCTTCAAAAATTGAAATACAGAACTTGTCTTCTGAAACCAAGAAAGATTAAAAAACACAACAAAGGTTGCTCTAAAGCGTTTCGACAGCCTACGGGATTTATCGGTCCGAATTGATTACACGTGAAGGATTATAACCAATTTATTATTGAACTTAGCTTTGATCACCACAATTGAACAATTAACTCACTTATTATTAACTTCTACTAACTTACTAATTACACTGACTCTCACTGACTTCTCGAGGGAAAGCTGACCGCCTTTTATATTTTTGGCCCCCGGCTTCTAGAACTTTTCGGCAGATAAGGCTTATCGCTTGCCGAAATTTCTGGAACGCTTATCTGCCATTTGTTTCGTTATCGCGGCTGCTTTCCCCTTATCAGATCCTTCTAGAAACTTTTTTTATTTACTAAATTATAAAATTCTATTCTAAATTCTATTCCATCTATTTACATTGCGTTACACTGCCTCCCCCTTAGGAATGATCGTCCCGATCAGTTTCAATCAATCACTTTGCCACTAAATTTGGATAGTCTGTTCAGGTGTACCGTTTTCATTTTACTCCTGGAGCTACGCTGGATCCCGTATACCAAGTCGTTGATCCTCTTCAGCACTTTGTACGGCCCTTCCCAAGATGGCGTAAACTTCGGCGTAACTCCTTTCTTTCGCTGAGGGTTGTATAGCCATACCAATTCGCCTTTACTGAAACCACCATGGTTGGCATTTATGTCATAACTTGTCTTCATCCAGTCCGTCGCCAAGTTGATCTTTGTCCGCACAAGGGCATGTGTCGGATCAAAGGACATTCTGGGAAAGAGGGAAACGAACGCGCTGAGAAACTGGCGAGGAAGGGTTCGGAGGGACAATTCGTTGGACCAGAACCAACCCTTCCCCTGGCAAGATCAACCGTAAGATCCCTACTTAACGAAGAAACTTATCGTAAACACAAAGCCTTATGGGCATCAATAACAACATGCCGACAAACTCACGCATTCATTAGAATGCCGTGCAGGGAAAGAGCAAAACTATGCCTACAACTCTCAAGGAATAATCTCAGGAAACTTGTAGGGATATGGACAGGTCACTGTCGATTAAACAAACACCTCCACAGAATGGGAATCATAAACGACCCGAGCTGCAGAGAGTGCTTAGAAGAAGATGAGAGTGTCGAGCACGTGATGTGTCACTGCCCGGCACTAGCATCAATCAGAGGATCCACGCTGGGGGACTTCTGGCCTAGTGTGGCCAGTTTTGAGAGAGGCGCATCCAAGGGACGTTCTTCAGTTTCTCAACAAGGTTGGGTGACTGAATGAATGACCAAGGACACCTCAATCATGGGGATAGCACAATGGGCCCGGAAAGGGTGGCCTAAGTGCTGGCCTAAATTTTTAGGCAACCCACAACGAATCCAGAATCCAGAAGAGCATGTGTCTCCAATATCGCTTCCCTCAAGTCGTCTACGAAACCCATCGTCTCCCTGGGGATGTCTCTTGGTGATCCAAACACCAAGTCACACGGAAGCTGCAGTTCCCTCCCGAAGATCACTTTTGCCGGAGTCTGACTTGTAGTTTCATGAATTGCCGCGCGATAGGCCATCAGAAACAGTGGTAGATGTCGATCCCAGTCTGTCTGATGTTTGGAAACGACCTTCGAAAGATGTTCCTCTAAGGTCCTGTTAAATCTCTTTACCATTCCGTCAGACTGTGGATGAAGAGGTGTTGTTTTAGTTTTCCTTATTCCAAGAAGACGACACACCTCTTGGAAAACCCCCGATTCAAAGTTCCTTCCCTGGTCCGAGTGTAGCTCCAAGGGAACACCAAATCGACAGATGAAGTTATCCACAAGAAGCTTGCGACTGTGGTGGCTTCCTGGTTTGGGATGGCATATGCTTCAGGCCATTTACTGAAATAATCCATCGCCACCAGGATGTACTTGTTGCCATCGTCTGAAGCTGGGAATGATCCTGCTACATCGATTGCAATTCTTTCGAATGAAGCTCCCACATTGTATTGCTTCAGGGCCCCTTTGGTTCTTGTACGAGGACCCTTAGATGCAGCGCAGGTGACACATTTCCGACAACACCGCTCGACGTCCTCCCGGCAGTTAACCCAATAGAACCGTTTTTGTATCTTCTCCAGGGTCTTGTTCATCCCTAGATGTCCACCAGAGGTCCCATTGTGCACTTCCCACAAGACCTGTGGAATCTTCTGCTGAGGCACCACCAACTGCAAGTTGACGCGCTTTCCATCCGCGCTTTCCCATGCTCTCTTCAGCACCCCGTCTTCTACCTGGAGGGATCTTCATTGAGCCCACAAATTCTTAAGAGCTGGACTTCTGTCGGAAACCTCTTGCCATTCAGGTCTATCTCCAGCTTCTTTTCATTCCAATATGCGTCCGATATCAGCGTCGCTCTTCTGTAGCTCCCAAAGACCTTCAACAGTCCATTCGTCTTCTGGCTGAACAGACCTTACCCTTATATTTACCATATCCTCATGGTCCTCAACTCGTTTGCAGCCTTTGTAATCTCCACAAGGTCTTCTGGACAAAGCGTCAGCGTTGTTATGCTGTCGTCCCGGTCGATGATGCACCTTAAAGTGATACTGCTGAAGCCTTTCTAACCATCTAGCCGTCTGTCCCTCCGCGTTCTTCATTCGGAGTAACCTGAAAAGTGCCGAATGGTCTGTTCTGATGAGGAATTCTTGCTCGTACAAATACTTGTGAAAGTATTCCACGGCCTTCACTATCGCAACTAGTTTCTTTCTGGTGGTGCAATAATTCCTCTCCGGCTTCGTCAGGATCTTGCTGTAATATTCGATCACTCCTTCTTCACCGCCTTGAACTTGGGACAGCACAGCTCCAATGCCGACGTTGCTGGTACCTGTGTCTAACACAAACTTCCCATTCTGCTGAGGATAAGCCAAGATAGGGCTTGTGCACAAGGCGGACTTCAGTTTCCGGAAAGCGGTATTACAATCGGGAGTCTAGATGTACGGTCTTCTTCCTTCCATTAGTTGATGTAACGGCGCAGCGATGTTGGCAAAACATTTCACAAATCTTCTGTAATAGGAACATGACCCCAGAAAACTCCTCAGTTCATGTTTGTATTTGGGACTTGGCCAGTCACGAATTGCTTGAGTATCCCGTACCACAGTAACCTTGACTCCTGGGTCCACTGGGTCCACTGTTGCCTGTACATTCCTTCCATCCCCACTGGCTTTCACCACCAAACCCTCCTTGGTCCTTTTTATCTGTTTGATGGGAAGAATTTTGGGGACTGGTTTCTTCACGTTAACTAGTGAGTTCTCTTTCTCGCCATGTTGTCTTCTTAATGTGGGGCTTGTTGACTTCTTGGGGGTTGATTTGCAGTTCTTCTTGCCACAGCTGTAACATGTTGTGCTTCTTCTGTTGGGTCTACATTTAAGAGATTCCAGCAGTTCCTTGATGCTCGCGTTCACATCTTTTATGCTAGCGTTCATGTTCGCCTTTATTCCCTCCATGTTAGCACTTATGTTCGCGTTCGTCTCCTTTATGTTAGCGCTCATGCTCGCAAGATCAGGGTTATTCGCAACCCCCTCGATGTTAGCCTTCCTTATTCTCCGTGACGCCTCTGGCTCCGAAACCTTATAAGCAGCTTCTACTTCCAAAGCTCTAATCAGTGCCTCCCTTGATGTTCGGAAGTTTGACAAGCGCATCACTCCCTGGACTTCTGAGTCTCGTATTCCTTCTATGAAAATTCTAGCTGTGTAAAGTTCCAAAAATTCAATTGGTGCTGTTGGATAAGCTGCATGAGCCAGTCTTTTTACGTCAACCTCGAATTTTTGCAGCGTTTCATTACTTTTCTGCTTCCTTACTAGTAGTTGCTCCTGGGCCACTTGTGGCAAATGATAGTTTCCAAATATTAGCTCTAAAGCCCTAACTAAATCTTCATAGTTAGCTAGTTCGTAGTCAGAGCTCGAAGTGGTTCCAAAGCTTCTCCGCGCAGGGAAACCACCAATGAGGTCGTCTTTTCGTCTTCGGTCCATCGATTGGCTCTAGCAGCAGCTTCGAACTGAATTTTGTAGGCCTGAAAAGCTGTTTGTCCATCATAGGTCGAAGGTTTCACCTTTTGGGAAAAACTAGCAGGTACACTTTCGGATTCGTGTTGTATGACTTGTCCACTTAGCAACTTCCCCATGTTTTTTTCGACGCTGCTGATCTTTTTATGTGTTGTATTTTCCAAATTAAGAAGCTTACTGTTGAATTTTTCTTTTACTTCTCCAATTTCTTCTTTGATTTCGCCAATCTCTTCTTGTATTTCTTCTCTTATTCCTGTAATTTGTTCTTTCACTTCTTCTTTCATTTTTGTAACGTCGGCTCCCATTTTTTCAGTTATATTTGCTAACAGACTGTGTAACTCTTGATTTTCTGCATTCCTTTTCTGATCTTCTTTTTGTTTTTCTTGTCGTCTTGGTTCTTCCTCCTGTTCTTTTTCTTGTCGTCTTCGTCCTTCATCTTGTTGTCTTCGTTCTTCCTCCTGTTCTTTTTCTTGTCGTCGTCGTTCTTCCTCCTGTTCTTTTTCTTGTCGTCTTCGTTCTTCATCTTGTCGTCTTCATTCTTCCTCCTGTTCTTTTTCTTGTCGTCGTCGTTTTTCCTTCTGTTTTTTTTCTTGTCGCCTTCGTTCTTCCTCCTGTTGTTTTTCTTGTCGTCGTCGTTCTTCCTCCTGTTCTTTTTCTTGTCGTCTTCATTCTTCCTCCTGTTCTTTTTCTTGTCGTCTTTGTTTTTTCTCCTGTTCTTTTTCTTGTCGTCGTCGTTCTTCCTCCTGTTCTCTTTCTTGTCGTCTTCGTTCTTCATCTTGTCGTCTTCGTTCTTCCTCCTGTTCTTTTTCTTGTCGTCGTCGTTTTTCCTCCTGTTTTTTTTTCTTGTTGCCTTCGTTCTTCCTCCTGTTGTTTTTCTTGTCGTCGTCGTTCTTCCTCCTGTTCTTTTTCTTGTCGTCTTCGTTCTTCCTCCTGTTCTTTTTCTTGTCGTCTTTGTTTTTTCTCCTGTTCTTTTTCTTGTCGTCGTCGTTCTTCCTCCTGTTCTTTTTCTTGTCGTCTTCGTTCTTCGTCTTGTTGTCTTCGTTCTTCCTCCTGGTCTTTTTCTTGTCGTCTTTCTTCTGCTTGGTCTTTAAACATTGTTAATAACGCTTGCATTTGCTGTTCCATTTTGGCCAATTTTAATCTCGTATCCATAAAGTGTATTTGAATGTACAAGATTTTACTTGACGCGCCTCGTATAACTATTTAACAGTTTAAAACGTCCGAGATAAAGTCAACTGCGGCACCTGGTATGAATTTTTCTGAGTAATAAGCACAATCCACGAATAATCCCACTTCTGACACCAGATGTTACGGGCTTTATGGGTTCGAATTGATTACACGTGATGGAATATAACCACTTTATTATTAAACTCAACTTTGATCACCACAATTGAACAGTTAACTCACTTATTATTAACTTTTACTAACTCATTAATTACACTGACTCTAACTGACTCACTCGAGGGAAAGCTGACCGCCTTTTATAGTTTTGGCCCCCGGCTTCTAGAACTTTTCAGCAGATCAGGCTTATCGTTTGCCGAAATTTCTGGAACGCTTATCTGCCATTTGTTTCGTTATCGTGGCCGCTTTATCCTTATCAGATCCTTCTAGAAACTTTTTTTATTTACTACATTATACAATTCTATTCTAAATTCTATTCCATCTATTTACATTGCGTTACAATATTTAAATTTATTTAAAACGTCACCTCATGACAGTTGACAAAATAAGAGGTTAGTTTATTTTACATAGAATAGAAAAAATAAAAAATAAAAAATAGAAGACCAAAATTAGATATGAAAAATATTTTGTTTTTTTTGATAAATTATGAAAATTTAAAAATATAAAAAAATACGTAAAAAAGGTAGCACTGGAAAAGATGTTTCGCTCTCATTTGAGCTCGTCAGCAGTGCATAACATGGAAAGGGAACAATGAGGAAGAAATTCTTAAAAATAAAAATTTTAAAAAATATAAAATGTTTTTTAACATGAATAGACGTTTCATTCCTCACTATGTCAAGCTGGACCGCACAGGAATTTGCTGTCTCCGACTGTCTCGTATGCCTCAAGAATTTTCCCCTTGGAGGGATCAATCCTATTAGCTCCTGCAAGCATCTTCCTTAATAGAACTTGTAGAAAAGAGACAAATCAGCAACCATGCGCCTGTGCTCTAGTGTTTCGAGAGAATCGGTCAATCTATATATCAATATATTGTCAAAATTCGAAGTCTTTTTTTAAAATTTTGAGTAGTTGTTTCTTGTGGATTGGACTTTAAATATTTAAATTTTTAACACAGTAAATTATTGATAAAACGTCTATTCATGTTAAACATTTTTTATATTTTGTAAAATTTTTATTTTTAGGAATTTCTTCCTCATTGTTCTCTTTCTATATTATGCACTGTTGACGAGCTCAAATGAGAGCGAGACATTGATGTCCAGTGCTACAACCTTTTTTATGTATTTTTTATATTTTTATATTTTCATAATTTATCAAAAAAACAAATTTTTTTTTCATATCTAATTTTGGTTTTCTATTTTTCATTTTTCCTATTCTATGTAAAATAAACTACCCTCTTATTTTGTCAACTGTCAAGAGGTGACGTTTTAAATAAATTTAAACATCACATAGTCATATTTCAAAAACTATTTTAGCATATTGTCAACAAACAAAAAAAAATTTAAATGTTTCCAAACTGGGCCGAAGAAATGTTAAATAAAATCAATAAATATAATATTTCCGGTCAATAAGAGTTCACCATGAAAAATTAACGTTGAAATTACGAAATAAATAGGTTTTCATTTTCTGTTTATGCGTCCCCTAACAAACAAGTTGACACAGGACTCATTCACAAAATAATCAATGTGGGTAAATCTTTCATACATCACTTGTAACCAAGCGAAACATTTATTTTCTAAAAACTTGATTACTCAAAAAACTGAATGAAAAAGAGATTTTTGAAATGAAAATTTCTTTGGCCTTGAGCGACAAATCACTATTTTGAAACTTTGTTTTTCATTTTTAATGTTTTTTAATAATCGCCAATTTAATAAAATTTTTGATTCATTTTGAACATTTTGACTGTTCTCAAAATTTTCATTTTTCTAGTTTTTTGACCATTTTTTAGTATTCTGACTTTTTAAATTTATACCAATTTTGTTCAAAATTTCGACTTTCTGGATTCTGGATTCTAAATTCGTTGTGGGTTGCCTAAAGTTTAGGCCAGCACTTAGGCCACCCTTTCCGGGCCCATTGTGCTATTATCGTGATTGAGGTGTCCTTGGTTATTCATTCAGCCACCCAACCTTGTTGAGAAACTGAAGAACGTCCCTTGGTGCGCCTCCCTCAAACTTTCGACTTTTTTGAAAATTTTGTTTGCAAATGTCGACTCTTTTTGAGAATGTTGGTATTTCACAATATTTTGCATTAACATTTTTTTTGAATATTTAACTTTTTTAAAAATCTAAACATTCTTTAAAAATTGATCTATTTTCAACATTTTGAAAATGTTTTCGAATTTTTTGAAAAAATGCACCGTTATTGTTAAGTTTTCGAAAAATTTGAATTTTTTTTCAAATATTCGTATTATTTTAAAACTTTCTTTTTTAATTTTCGACCTATTTAAAAACCCTGTTTTTTTTTGAAAATTTCGACATTTTATAAACATTTTGGGATTTGACAAAATTTTACACTAAAATTATTATTTTTTTCAAAGTTTCTGATTTTCTTAAATATTTAACTCTTTTAAAAATCTCGACATTGATCTATTTTCAAAATTTTAAAAATGTTTCAAAAATTTTTTGAAAAAATGTACTGTTTTTGCTAATTTTTCGAAAAATTTGAAACTTTTGTTCCTATTTTGATTTTTGCAATTTTTTTTTCACATTTTCGTATTATTTTCGAACTTTTTCTTTAATTTTCGTATTATCTTAAAACTTTTTTTTTTTAATTTTCGACTTATTTGAAAACCCTGACTTTTTTGAAAATTTCGAGTTTTTATGAAAATTTTGGTATTTGACAAAATTTTACATTAAAATTATTATTTTTTTCAAAGTTTCGGATTTTTTGAATATTTAAAAATCTCGACATTGATCTATTTTAAAAATTTTGAAAATGTTTCGAAATTTTTTTGGAAATATGCACCGTTTTTGTTAAGTTTTCGAAAAATTTAAAACTTTTGTTCCTATTTTGATTTTTTCAAAATTTGATTTTTTTTCAAAGTTTCGAATTTTTTGAATATTTAAAAATCTCAACATTGATCTATTTTAAAACTTTTGTTCCTATTTTGATTTTTTAAAATTTGATTTTTTTTTCAAATTTTCGTATTATTTTAGAACTCTGTTTCCATTTTGTAGTATTTTAAAACTTTTTGTTTAATTTTCAACTTATTTGAAAATCCTGATTTTTTTGAAAATTTCGAATTTTTATGAAAATTTTGGTCTTCGAAAAATTTGAATTTTTTTAAATATTTGTATTATTTTAAAACTTTTTTTTAATTTTCGACTTATTTAAAATTTTAAATTTGAAACTTTTGTTTTTATTTTGATTTTTTTGACAATTTCCATTTTTTTTTATTTTCGTATTATTTTAAGACTTTTTTATTTTTCGTCTTATTTTAAAACTACTTTTTAATTTTCGACTTATTTGAAAACCCTGACTTTTCTGTAAATTTTTAATTTTTATTAAAATTTTGGCATTTGACAAAATTTTACATTAAAATTATTATTTTTTTCAAAGTTTCGAATTTTTTGAATATTTAAAAATCTCAACATTGATCTATTTTAAAACTTTTGTTCCTATTTTGAGTTTTTCAAAATTTGATTTTTTTTTTCAAATTTTCGTATTATTTTAGAACTTATTTGAAAATCCTGATTTTTCTGAAAATTTCGAATTTTTATGAAAATTTTGGTATTTGACAAAATTTTACATTAAAATTATTATTTTTTCAAAGTTTCGAATTTTTTGAATATTTAAAAATTTTGACATTGACCTATTTTCCAAATTTTGAAAATATATATATATATATATATATATATACAGCGTGTCCCACTAGTGCGGGAAAGTCCAATATCTATGTTAAAATGAGAAATATATGGATTAATCTTTTCACGGTGTTGTCACATTTCTCAAAATGTACAAATTAAAAATATTTTCAACTACACAGGGTGTTCCACTTTTCCTGGCCAGACACCAACTTTTGTTTTTTAAATAAAAACACACATTTTTTATATTTTTTTCGGATTCTACATCAAAAATAAAGGGTACTTTTTAAAGAATAGTCCTATTTAAATATTCACGGTTTTTGAGTTATCTCGCTTGAAAAGTTTTTCTAGTCGATATTGGCTGCTTACATTATTTGATACTAACAGGTTATGCTAAGAGCTGCTATGCCCATTTTTTTATCAGATGTTAAGTAAGGACGACTCTTCCGAATCGTGCTCCAAAAACTGCCCTGCGTTATACAGGGTGACCAAAATATCATGTCAAAATTGACAATTTAAAAATTGAAAAATTTCGAAAATTTTAAATGCAACACCCTGTACATTTTCATACCATGAGATGCAGAATTAAATTTTCTACAACTTTGCTACACCTGCTTATATACCTAAATTCATTAGTTTCTCATGAAATCTCATTTTTATGAAAAAATGCGAAAATTTTGAAAATGTTTCGAAAATTTTTTTGACAAATGCGCGGCCTTTTTTTATGTTTTTGAAAAATTTGAAACTTCTTTTATTTAGATTTTTTGAAAATTTAATTTTTTTTAAATTTTGTGTTATTTCGAAATTTTTTTTTAATTTAATTTTCTTCTGAAAATTGCGTCTTTTATTACATTTTTACCTTTTTTTTGGTAGTTTTGACTTTTTTTTGTCAAAATCGGTTTTTAAAGCAGTTAATTTCCTCAAATTCAACTGATTATCAAAAAAACTAGCACTATATCATTTTCAAAGTAAATAAAATATATGATACATATTATTTTAATATTTCAAAGTTTTGTCAAGGTGCAAACTCCCTTAGTTATAAAATAAGAGTCTTTTTCGCATTTCTTCTGATAAAATCTAATAACACCGTCCGAGAGTTATTTCAATTTGGTCTAACTTTGACGGACTAAAAATTGCACATTTTCTATTCGAGGCAATAAGTTATGTAGACACCTGGGAGATTAAGCAATCAAAACAATAGAATTGGCGAAGATTAAACAAAGTTTCAAAGGGCCCAGGTCCAATATCTGCAAGTGAAATCCCACACAGAATCTAGTTGTCAGCCATAATTTAGGCCTGCATTTATAGAGGCTGTTCCCTACAGTGCAGTAACTGATTTATTGCAAAAGCCGCGTCTACCTCCAGATTTACTCGCTGTAATAATCCTGAATTTTTCAATCCGTGTATGTCACCCTTATTTTACTTTACAAGCAGGCTTATGGAATGCAACATTTTCGATCGTAAATGGGAAATCTCGATATAAATATGATTTTAGATTTCATAGCTTCACCATAAACAATGCGTAAGTGTTTTTTCCCTTTTTAATGTCAGAATCCACCGGTATCCTGCTAGGATGAAAAGAAGATATAAACTGGATTCCGTAAAAGCAAGATAAGTAAATCCAGAAATAAACAAACGAATAGATGGTTGGACGTGTTGAGAGATATAAACTCAGATTTTCCAACCTTCGAGTTTCTCTAGTGAAATATAAACTCTTGTAAAAAGAAACGAACCAAAAGTTTTACATTATACCGCGTTTAAACTTCACCTTATATTTTTATAAGGTACGTCAAACGAGTCAACAAAATTTATATTTTGTTTCTTGGTTTCTTCTGATGACTCCGGTTCATAACTGGCAGGCTTATGCGATGGACATTAAAAGTCAGAATTATTGCAGGACGTAAATACACCGTGGCCGAAATAAAAAGTAAATGGACATCAAAAGGATATTGCTCGTTTTGTTTCGACAATTCTCTAAATATGCCCGCGGATCTATCCGGACTTTTACACCTATATACGCTTTAAATTTTATTATTTTTCAAAGGCCGCCGCTAAACCGAATCAATAAACTCCCTGAAACTTTTTTAAATTAACGACGCAGGTGAACCGGCGATTCGCCACTATTAAAATGCAGAACCAATTCGAACTTTTAGAGGATTTAAATTGCGTACAAAAAATAACCGATTGAGTCCACATGTAAAACATATGAAAACAATTTCCGTTGTAAATGGCAGGCGCGTCTGATTTATCCAAAGGTTAACATGATTAATTAACCAAAAAACATTTTTGTTTGCATGTTGTGGATTTGTTGAAACTGAACAATACTTAATCCTTACACTAGTTAGAGACGAACAAAAAATGTCACGGGGACTGCCGACCGAAGTGAAAACTTAAAATGAGTTGTTTTTAATTTTGAAACCAACCGAAAAACGTTAAAATTTGAAAATTAAAATTATTCCCGCTCTTGTACAAACTACTACAACACTCACTGTTACATGGTGACACTAGGCGTATGTTTAAAGCGAATTAAAATTTATATTTAACTCAAATAGTATAACGCAGTTGGTTAATAATAATAATAATAAGCCGCCGGCTCCCGCGTAATAGTTCTGATAGGTCGCGGGTTCAAGCCCCGGCGCCAATTAAGCATTTTTTAATTTTATTATACGTCTCACTCACACCTATATACAGGGCCCGATTTAGACTTGATGGGGCCCTAAGTTAGCTGAAATAAAGGGCCAGTGTTACAAACAAAACAAAGGTCATTGCATTGCCTAGAGAATTTCTGGTTACCTAAATTTTTTTAACATTTCGACGAGACTCGAGAATTTTGATGACCAAAGAAAAAGACTCTTTACAGCAACAATTTTATCGACACACACCGACCATTATTTTTGTTGTCGTCGAATTGGTGGTTAACCTTATTTGGGGATCTCCTAGATGGTGGGGGCCCTTATAACTTATACGTAAATCCATTACTGGTTAAATATTGTAACGCAATGTAAATAGATGGAATAGAATTTAGAATAGAATTGTATAATTCAGTAAATAAAAAAAGTTTCTAGAAGGATTTGATAAGGGGAAAGCAGCCGCGATAACGAAACAAACGGCAGATAAGCGTTCCAGAAATTTCGGGAACGATAAGCCTTATCTGCCGAAAAGTTCTAGAAGTCGGGGGCCAAAACTATAAAAGGCGGTCAGCTTTCCCCTTGAGTCAGTCAGTTAGAATCGGTGTAATTAGTGAGTTAGTAGAAGTTAATAATAAGTGAGTTCATTATCCAGTTGTAGTGATCCAAGTTAAGTTTGGTAATAAAGTGGTATAACTCACATGTGGTAATTAATTCGAACCGATAAGCCCGTAACAATATTACTGTTAATATTAGAGCTTGTCAGTAACTGTAATATGTCGCTTTCCCTCGCTCAAAGGAATTTTCATTTCAAAAATCTTTTTCTTCATTCAGTTTTTTGAGTAATCGAGCTTTTGGAAAATGAATGATTCGCTTGGTAACAAGTATGAAAGACCTACACACAAAGATCATCTTGTGAATCAGTTCTATGTCAAAACTTGTTTGTTAGGGGACGCATAAACTGAAAATGAAAACTATTTATTTCGAAATTTCAACGTTAATCTCGAAATTTCGAATTTAAAAATTTTCGTAACAGGCAAATTTTCGAAAAGTTAAAATTGCGAAAATTCGAAGTTTAGAGGAAACGGTCAACACTTTCAAAAAAATGTTGGAAATAAGTTCCCTGAAACTAAAAAAAATTGGTTTCAGGGGACAAGATTTTTATTTTAATTTTTGAAAAATTGAAACACAGAATTTTTTTTGATATAACGGACTGGTCCTTGGTTATCTTCAAAAATTGAAACACAGAACTTGTCCCCTGAAACCAAGAAAAATTAAAAAACACAACAAAGGTTGCTCTAACGCGTTTCGACAGCCAAGCTGTCATCTTCAGAGAGAAAACTAACTAATTTTTGAAGATAACCAAGGACCAGTCCATTCCACCAAAACTTCTACCAAAGGTCAAAATTTTGAAAATAAGATTTGAGATTTGGGAATAATATTTTAGAAATATTCAAGTCTGCCACTGCAATATCGATCTATTTAACCATAAAAAAAAGTAAAAACTTGTGCTCTTTGTAAATGTTTTTTCTACCAAAACAGATAGAAATTTCGATCTCTGAAAAAAACCATAACTTCGAAAATAGTCCAAATTTTGATAATAAAAGGTAGAACTATTTAAAAGAGATGATAATTTTGAAAAAAATCAAGTATTTCAAAAGTGGCAATTTTGAAATACTTTTTTATTTTAAATTTGCAAAAAAGTTGAAAATTTTCGGAAAAAAATCGAATTTATTAAATCTACCACACAAAAGTTGAAAAAAAGACAAAACTGTTGAAAAATAGTCAAAATTTTCAAATAAAAAAGTTAAAAATTCGAAAAATAGTAAAAACTTTGACATAAGAAAAAATTTTCAAAAAAGTGAATATTTTGAAAAACGGTAAAGGTTTTAAAAAACACAAAATGTTTCGACATAATCAAAATTTAAAAAAGAACAAAATTTTGCGAAACGGGAAAAATTTTCCAAAAACAATTAAATTCTGAAAAAAATTATAGCTTTAAGAAGAAGTCAAACTTTTGGAAAAAGATAGAAATTTCAAAAAAATCTTCGAATTCTAAATAAAGCCATAACTTCGAAAATAGTCCAAATTTTGATGATAAAAGGTAGACATTTTTTAAAAAAGGTGCTAATTCTGAAAAAATTTAAGAATTTCAAAAGTCGCAGTTTAAAAAAAATCAATTTTTTACAAAAGTTGAAAGTTTTCAGAAAAATATCGAATTTATTATACCATACAAAATTACATACATACATTATTACCATACAAAAATTGAAACTCTGAAAAAAAGACAAAATTGTTGAAAAAAAGTCAAAATTTTCAAAAAAAGTTAAAATTCGAAAAATAGTAAAAGCTTTGACATAAGAGAAAATTTTCAAAAAAAATTAATATTTAGAACAAAGGTAAAGGTTTTTAAAAAAATGCTTCAACATAATCAAAATTTGAAGAAAAATGAAATATTGAGAAAGGGGAGAAATTTTCCAAAATAATTAACTTCTGAAAAAATATATAGCTTTAAGAAAAAGTCGAATTTTTGGAAAAAGAGAAATTTCGAAATAACTTCGAATTCTAAAATAAGCCATAATTTCGAAAATAGTCCATATTTTGATGATGAAAGGTAGAAAGCTGATAATTCTGAACAAATTCAAGAATTTCGAACGTCGCAATTTTGAAAAACAAATCAATTTTTTTAGAAAAATTGAAAATTTTTGGGAAAAGTCGAATTTATTAAATTTACCACACAAAAGTCGAAACTTCGAAAAATGGACAAAATTGTTGAAAAGTCAAAATTTTTTAAAAAAAGTTAAAAATTCGAAAAATTTCAAAAACTTTGACATGTGAGAAAAGTTTCAAAAAAAATTAATATTTTGAAAAAAGGTAAAGGTTTTCAAAAAAATGCTTCAACATAATCAAAATTTGAAAAAAATTGAAATTTTGAGAAAGGGGAGAAATTTTCCAAAAAAAATTAATAAATTCTGAACAAATCTATGGCTTTAAGAAAAAGTCGAACTTTTGAAAAAAGAGAAATTTCGAAAAAACTTCGAATTCTAAAATAAGCCATAACTTCGAAAATAGTCCATATTTTGATGATGAAAGGTAGAAAGCTAATAATTCTGAACAAATTCAAGAATTTCACACGTCGCAATTTTGAAAAACAAATCAATTTTTTTAAAAAAATTGAAAATTTTTGAGAAAAGTCGAATTTATTAAATTTACCACACAGAAGTCGAAACTTTGAGAAAAGGACAAAATTGCAGAAAAAAAGTCAAAATTTTCAAAAAAAGTTAAAAATTCGAAAAATGGTAAAAACTTTGACATAAGAGAAAAGTTTCAAAAAAAGCTAATATTTTGAAAAAAGGTAAAGGTTGTCAAAAAAATGCTTCAACATAATCAAAATTTGAACAAAATTAAAACTTTGAGAAAGGGGAGACATTTTCCAAAAAAATTAACTTCTGAAAAAATATATAGCTTTAAGAAAAAGTCGAATTTTTGGAAAAAGAGAAATTTCGAAATAACTTCGAGTTCTAAAATAAGCCATAATTTCGAAAATAGTCCATATTTTGATGATGAAAGGTAGAAAGCTGATAATTCTGAACATATTCAAGAATTTCAAACGTCGCAATTTTGAAAAACAAATCAATTTTTTTAGAAAAATTGTAAATTTTTGGGAAAAGTCGAATTTATTAAATTTACCACATAAAAGTCAAAACTTCGAAAAAAGGACAAAATTGTTAAAAAAAGTCAAAATTTTCAAAAATAAGTTAAAAATGCGAAAAATAGTGGTAACTTTGTTACAAGAGAAAATGTTCAAAAAAAAGTGAATATTTTGAAAAAGGTTTTTTAAAAAAAATGCTTTAACCTAATTAAAATTTCAAAAAAATCGAAATTCTGAAAAAAGGGAGAAATTTTCCAAAAACAATTAACTATTGAAAAACGTTATAGCTTTAAGAAAAAGTCAAAATTTTAATAATAAAAGGTCAAAACTTTCAAAAAAACGTAAAAACATTAAAAAAAGTGCAAACATATTAAAAATGTCTAAATTTTGAGAAAAATTCATTATTTTAAAAAAGTGGAAATTAAATTTAAATCGAATTTTTCAAATAAAAGTTCAGTTTACTACATAAAAGTCGAAGCCCCTAGAAAATGTAGAAATTTTAGAAAAAAAATCACATTTATTAAATTTACCACACAAAAGTCGAAACTTCGAAAAAAAGAAAATTGTTAAAAAAAGTTAAAATTTTCAAAAAAAATATGAAAATGCGAAAAATAGTGAAAACTATGTTATAAGAGAAAATTTTCAAAAAAAGTGAATATTTTGAAAAAGGTAAAGGTTTTTAAAAAAAATACTTTAACATAATTAAAATTTCAAAAAAATCGAAATTCTGAAAAAAGGGAGAAATTTTCCAAAAACAATTAACTATTGAAAAACGTTATAGCTTTAAGAAAAAGTCAAAATTTTAATAATAAAAGGTCAAAACTTTCAAAAAAACGTAAAAACATTGAAAAAAGTGCAAACGTATTAAAAATGTCCAAATTTTGAGAAAAATTCATTATTTTAAAAAAGTGGAAATTAAATTAAAATCGAATTTTTCAAATAAAAGTTCAGTTTACTACATAAAAGTCGAAGCCTCGAGAAAATGTAGAAATGTTAAAAAAAAATCACATTTATTAAATTTACCACACAAAAGTCTAAACTTCGAAAAAAAGACAAAATTGTTGTAAAAAAGTTAAAATTTTCAAAAAAAATTTAAAAATGCGAAAAATAGTGAAAACTATGTTATAAGAGAAAATTTTCAAAAAAAGTGAATATTTTGAAAAAGTATAGTTTTTAAAATAAATGCTTTAACATAATTAAAGTTTCAAAAAAATCGAAATTCTGAAAAAAGGGAGAAATATTCCAAAAACAATTAACTATTGAAAAACGTTGTAGCTTTAAGAAAAAGTCAAAATTTTAATAATAAAAGGTCAAAACTTTCAAAAAAACGTAAAAACATTAAAAAAAGTGCAAACATATTAAAAATGTCCAAATTTTGAGAAAAATTCATTATTTTAAAAAAGTGGAAATCAAATTAAAATCGAATTTTTCAAATAAAAGTTCAGTTTACTACATAAAAGTCGAAGCCTCGAGAAAATGTAGAAATTTTAGAAAAAAAATCACATTTATTAAATTTACCACACAAAAGTCGAAACTTCGAAAAAAAGACAAAATTGTTAAGAGTTAAAATTTTCAAAAAAAAATTAAAAATGCGAAAAATAGTGAAAACTATGTTATAAGAGAAAATTTTCAAAAAAAGTGAATATTTTGAAACAGTTATAGGTTTTCAAAAAAAAATGCTTTAACATAATTAAAATTTAAAAAAGATCGAAATTCTGAAAAAAGGGAGAAATTTTCCAAAAACAATTAACTATTGAAAAACGTTATAGCTTTAAGAAAAAGTCAAAATTTTAATAATAAAAGGTCAAAACTTTCAAAAAAACGTAAAAACATTGAAAAAAGGGCAAACATATTAAAAATGTCCAAATTTTGAGAAAAATTCATTATTTTAAAAAAGTGGAAATTAAATTAATATCGAATTTTTCAAATAAAAGTTCAGTTTACTACATAAAAGTCGAAGCCTCGAGAAAATGTAGAAATTTTAGAAAAAAAATCACATTTATTAAATTTACCACACAAAAGTCGAAACTTCGAAAAAAAGACAAAATTGTTAAGAGTTAAAATTTTCAAAAAAAAATTAAAAATGCGAAAAATAGTGAAAACTATGTTATAAGAGAAAATTTTCAAAAAAAGTGAATATTTTGAAAAAGGTAAAGGTTTTTAAAAAAATACTTTAACATAATTAAAATTTCAAAAAGATCGAAATTCTGAAAAAAGGGAGAAATTTTCCAAAAACAATTAACTATTGAAAAACGTTATAGCTTTAAGAAAAAGTCAAAATTTTATTAATAAAGGTCAGAATTTTCAAAAACACGTAAAAGCATTAAAAAAAGTGCAAACATATTAAAAATGTCCAAATTTTGAGAAAAATTCATTATTTTAAAAAAGTGGAAATTAAATTAAAATCGAATTTTTCAAATAAAAGTTCAGTTTACTACATAAAAGTCGAAGCCTCGAGAAAATGTAGAAATGTTAAAAAAAAATCACATTTATTAAATTTACCACACAAAAGTCTAAACTTCGAAAAAAAGACAAAATTGTTGTAAAAAAGTTAAAATTTTCAAAAAAAATATAAAAATGCGAAAAATAGTGAAAACTATGTTATAAGAGAAAATTTTCAAAAAAGGTGAATATTTTGAAAAAGGTAAAGGTTTTTAAAAAAAATACTTTAACATAATTAAAATTTCAAAAAGATCGAAATTCTGAAAAAAGGGAGAAATTTTCCAAAAACAATTAACTATTGAAAAACGTTATAGCTTTAAGAAAAAGTCAAAATTTTAATAATAAAAGGTCAAAACTTTCAAAAAAACGTAAAAACATTGAAAAAAGTGCAAACGTATTAAAAATGTCCAAATTTTGAGAAAAATTCATTATTTTAAAAAAGTGGAAATTAAATTAAAATCGAATTTTTCAAATAAAAGTTCAGTTTACTACATAAAAGTCGAAGCCTCGAGAAAATGTAGAAATGTTAAAAAAAAATCACATTTATTAAATTTACCACACAAAAGTCTAAACTTCGAAAAAAAGACAAAATTGTTGTAAAAAAGTTAAAATTTTCAAAAAAAATATAAAAATGCGAAAAATAGTGAAAACTATGTTATAAGAGAAAATTTTCAAAAAAGGTAAATATTTTGAAAAAGGTAAAGGTTTTTAAAAAAAATACTTTAACATAATTAAAATTTCAAAAAGATCGAAATTCTGAAAAAAGGGAGAAATTTTCCAAAAACAATTAACTATTGAAAAACGTTATAGCTTTAAGAAAAAGTCAAAACTTTGATAATAAAAGGTGAAAACTTTCAAAAAAACGTAAAAACATTAAAAAAAGTGCAAACATATTAAAAATGTCCAAATTTTGAGAAAAATTCATTATTTTAAAAAAGTGGAAATTAAATTAAAATCGAATTTTTCAAATAAAAGTTCAGTTTTCTACATAAAAGTCGAAGCCTCGAGAAAATGTAGAAATGTTAGAAAAAAAATCACATTTATTAAATTTACCACACAAAAGTCTAAACTGCGGAAAAAAGACAAAATTGTTAATAAAGTTAAAATTTTCAAAAAAAATTTAAAAATGCGAAAAATAGTGAAAACTATGTTATAAGAGAAAATTTTCAAAAAAAGTGAATATTTTGAAAAAGGTATAGGTTTTCAAAAAAAAATGCTTTAACATAATTAAAATTTCAAAAAAATCGAAATTCTGAAAAAGGGAGAAATTTTCCAAAAGCAATTAACTGTTGAAAAACGTTATAGCTTTAAGAAAAAGTCAAAATTTTAATAATAAAAGGTCAAAACTTTCAAAAAAACGTAAAAACATTGAAAAAAGTGCAAACATATTAAAAATGTCCAAATTTTGAGAAAAATTCATTATTTTAAAAAAGTGGAAATTAAATTAATATCGAATTTTTCAAATAAAAGTTCAGTTTACTACATAAAAGTCGAAGCCTCGAGGAAATGTAGAAATGTTAAAAAAAATCACATTTATTAAATTTACCACACAAAAGTCTAAACTTCGAAAAAAAGACAAAATTGTTGTAAAAAAGTTAAAATTTTCAAAAAAAATATAAAAATGCGAAAAATAGTGAAAACTATGTTATAAGAGAAAATTTTCAAAAAAAGTGAATATTTTGAAAAAGGTAAAGGTTTTTAAAAAAAATACTTTAACATAATTAAAATATCAAAAAGATCGAAATTCTGAAAAAAGGGATAAATTTTCCAAAAACAATTAACTATTGAAAAACGTTATAGCTTTAAGAAAAAGTCAAAATTTTAATAATAAAAGGTCAAAACTTTCAAAAAAACGTAAAAACATTGAAAAAAGTGCAAACATATTAAAAATGTCCAAATTTTGAGAAAAATTCATTATTTTAAAAAAGTGGAAATTAAATTAAAATCGAATTTTTCAAATAGAAGTTCAGTTTACTACATAAAAGTCGAAGCCTCGAGAAAATGTAGAAATGTTAGAAAAAAAATCACATTTATTAAATTTACCACACAAAAGTCTAAACTGCGAAAAAAAGACAAAATTGTTAATAAAGTTAAAATTTTCAAAAAAAAATTAAAAATGCGAAAAATAGTGAAAACTATGTTATAAGAGAAAGTTTTCAGAAAAAGTGAATATTTTGAAACAGTTATAGGTTTTCAAAAAGAAATGCTTTAACATAATTAAAATTTAAAAAAATTGAAATTCTGAAAAAAGCGAGAAATTTTCCAACAAAAATTAACTTTTGAAAAACGTTATAGCTTTAAGAAAAAATCAAAATTTTAATAATAAAAGATCGAAACTTTCAAAAAAACGTAAAAACATTGAAAAAAGTACAAACATATTAAAAATGTCCAAATTTTGAGAAAAATTCATTATTTTAAAAAAGTGGTTATTAAATTAAAATCTAATTTTTCAAATAAAAGTTCAGTTTACTACATAAAAGTCGAAACCTTGAGAAAATGTAGAAATTTTAGAAAAAAATCACATTTATTAAATCTACCACACAAAAGTCGAAACTTCGAAAAAAAAGAAAATTGTTAAAAAAAAGTTAAAATTTTAAAAAAACATTTAAAAATGCGAAAAATAGTGAAAACTATGTTACAAGAGAAAATTTTCAAAAAAAGTGAATATTTTGGAAAAGGTATAGGTTTTCAAAAAAATGCTTCAACATAATTAAAATTTTAAAAAATCAAAATTCTGAAAAAAGGGAGAAATTTTCCAAAAAGAATTAAATTCTGGTGAAAGTTATGGCTGCAAGAAAAAGTCGAAATTTTGATGATAAAAGGTCGAAACTTTCAATAAAAAAACGTGAAAACATTGAAAAAAGTGAAAAAATATTAAAAATGTCGAAATTTTGAAAAAAACTCATTATTTTAAAAAAGTGGAAATTAAACAAAAATCGAATTTCTCAAATAGAAGTTCAGTTTACTACATAAAAATCGAAGCCTCAAGAAAATGTAGAAATTTTAGAAAAAAAATCACATTTATTGTACCACACAAAAGTCGAAACTTCGAAAAAGAGACAAAATTGTTAAAAAAAAGTCAAAATTTTCAAAAAAAAAGTCAAAAATTCGAAAAATAGTAAAAACTTTGACATAGGAGAAAATTCTCAAGAAAAGTTAATATTTTAAAAAAGGTAAAGGTTTTCAAAAAACATGCTTAAAAAAATCGAAATTTTGAAAACAGGGAGAAATTTTCCAAAAAAAAAAATAAATTCTGGAGAAAGTTATGGCTGTAAGAAAAAGTCGAAATTTTGATCATAAAAGGTCGAAATTTTCAAAAAACAAATGTGAAAACATTGAAAAAAGTGCAAAAATATTAAAAATGTCGAAATTTTGAGAAAAATTCATTATCTTAAAAAAATGATTAACTAAATTTTACGTATTATTTCGTTGTAAAATAATGATTAATACAAATAGGAAAATAATTGCATCTAATTTTTCATTTTTAGTTTCTTTAATTAACCGATCTGACCACTTTATAAAATAGAAATTCCAAAAAAGTAAAAACTGTACGAAAATAGTAAACCATTGAGGCAAAATTATATCCAGAAATTGAATGCTGAAATAGTCGAAAATTGCATCACAATGGTGGAAAAAGTGAAAAGCGAAAATTAAATTAACAAATTAAATATTAGTGTGTGAAGTGCAGCGGCAGGTACAACTGCTGGCCCATAAGTTGTGACTGGAGGAGTCAGTCTTCCGCAGATGGTGAATACAGCATTTGGTCTTGTCCGACACCGCCCTGCCGCCATTTAAAACAGGCTTAACGTGGAAATACGGCCGGAGCATTTCAGCTGACAAAACCTTTCACCCATATATCATAATGCGTCTTATTTTTGAACGCCTTTATTACTGGCTTCACATCACAATTTATTCTAATTGATTGTTCCGCTTCGGTTCGAAGAATATGCGATCTGCAGCATTTTTAAGTTAACAAGCGAAAGCCCTTTCTAAGTTATGTTTCTAATCCTTTGGCAGGCCGTAAAGAGAAAGCAATGCATATAAATGTATTTTTAAGCGTTATCGATATGTTAGAAATGATTTGTACTCGAAGCCACTGTCACAAATTTATAAATGGCGCCCATTTACATTCGGCACTGGATGTACTTCGTAATAACGTATTGGTTTCTTATTTCCTTTCAAAATAACAAAGTGGAGAACTTTATATAAAGAATGAGATTCTCCTAAATTGCCTAACTCGCACGTGTTAGTAATTATTAGATATTTTCGTTTTCACTCATTTTATCCCTATCATAATGATTTTTACATCAAAAGACATCCCAGAAAAAGTCCCTAGTAACATTAGTGTCAATGGTGTTTTGTAAACTTCTTTGTTCTTAAAACAGGGTTGTTCTTATCGACCCTTTTCAATGTTCTCATTACAAAGGGGGAAACTCCACCCCTTTCATTTCTTCCGGCTAATCCATTTTTCTTTGCTCGCTATTTAATTTGGCAATTTAAAGATTTTTATCGGCTTTCACTAAGGTGCGATGCTCGTTTGGTTTTTAACATGGCCAATTAACGGGACCCTTCTTAGCTTTATTTGGGTCTGGCACCAAAATGAGCCCCCCACTAGTCATTAAATAAACATTAAAAACGGAATCGTTTTTTCAGTTCGGTAACTTAAAAAAAAAACGAAATCGTTTTCTCAGTTTGGTAACTTAAAAAAATCCGGCGCATCCGCCACGGTGAAATGCTAAGTAAATTCTGATTTCGTTCCCGCATTTTCCCATTTTTGGTAAGATACGGATTATGTCTTCAAGAGTTGGCTTATCACGATTCATAGGACATTACCCATAACCCCGGGAAAATGCAAATTTAGTGCGTTAACAATCGCGTACTGTTTTGAGGATGCTTTGGTTTGATTTCAATTTCTTAGGCATCGTGATGTAACTAGAAAATTCCCATCACAATTTTTGTATAACTTGCGTGAAGTATGAGGCAATTTAAATAATAAAATATTTTGCCAGCAAGCGAATCAAATAAATAGTGCTTTTCTTGGCACAGGAAAGTAATGAAACACAAATAGTAACTTTTATTCACTTAAATTATTAAGAAATATCCCAACAAACTTCTCAAGGAATATAAAAAATGAATAAAACTTCGGTTTGTGCGCGCTTTTGCTTCTAAAGTTTGTAAATTTTGGACTACATTAATCAATATTTCATTTGATAATTTAAATGCTAGTCAGGTTACTTTATAACTCAAAAATGTAACTAAACTCTATAAAATATTTAGCCGTATTCCAGAACTTCGCTTCGTTACCTCGAGTTAACTTAGTCTGGTACAAAATCCATATATGTACAAACGTAGTAGTGAGTGTTCCAATGAAAAAGTCATCAAGTGTGCTATGATTTGTGCTAGAAGCGAGGATGTAGCGAAAAAGGCATGTCAGTACTTATTGATCAAGTCAAGTGTCACTTGCGCCTCTTATTTATGCAAAGACGTTCAAATTTTCTAAGCCTAACTTTTAAATCTTCGGTTGTTTAATCAAATTTGGACTTTGTCTCAAAATAACTTGAAATATTTTTCGTCTGTTTCTAAAATTTCGAGTTTAAAATAAAAATTTTATGCCCTATTGTACGTGGGGCCTTCAAAGATAGGGGAATACAGCTTTCCTTAATTTTTTTTTTTGGTAAATTCGAATTTTTCTACAAATTTTAACTTTTTTCAGAAAACCTCATACTGACTTTCTTACCTAAATTTTGATTTTTCCCTTTATAATCTGATATCCATTTTTTGAAGTTATTGGTCAAAATTTCGATTTCACTAAATTATTTCTTCAAATTCCACTTTAATTTTAATATTTCAGTTTTTTTTTAAATTTTAGTCATTTTTGATGATGCCAACTTGCTAACATTTCTTATTTTAGGTTTTGATTTTTTTTCTCAAAATTTATGCCGAAATCTCGCCCTTTCGAATTTTTTCTTGAAAATTGGAATTTTAGTCAATACAATACAAATAAAACATCACTGTATTCCAATTTAAAACCGGGATTTTAAAGTTGATATCAATATTTTGACAGTAAACTTGAAATGATCTTGGAAATGTCAAATTTAAATTTTCAATTTTTTTGCGTGGTTTTATTTACGCTAAAATTTCGGAAAGCTTTGACTTTTTTTTCAGGTTGTGGTTTTAACCTTGAAGCTGTGTTTTTTTCAGATTGTTTTGAATTTAGAAGTCAAAATTAAGTATTTTCTTGAATAATAATTTATTGTTTTCAAGATACCCTGGTCTCACCTCGAAAGTTCATCCTGTTGTTCCTTGAACTTTTGTGTGAAAAATTGATTTTTATATGTTTTTTTTTAAATTTGGGTTTCTTCACAAGATTTTTAGGTACTGCTGAAATTTTTCCTTAAATTTCTTCTTTAAAGTTAAAATTTCGCGTCTCTTTCTTAAAAAATTTGTCGTTGATCCTGAAATTCCAATTTCTTTGTAGAGAATTTGAGTTTAAAAATAAAATAATATTTTTTTATATTAATTTTTACTCTTACTGTGAAAATATACTTTTTCATCAAAAGCTTCGAGTTTCTGTTAAATAGGTGAGCAACAATTCTATATCAAATGCAAAAGTCCTTGTTATTATTCTTTTATTTTAAATTTCAATTCAAAACCTTGAAAAGATGCTCAAAAATCGGGAAAAAAATTCAACATTTTTAGAAAAAGTCTAAATTTTGAGTAAAAACAAACCAAATTTAAGAATAACAATTTTTTTATAATATTTAAATTTAATCTCACAATCTAGTCCTGCAAATGTTGATTTTTTTATCAATAAGTTGAATATTCGAGTTATTAGGAAAATTCCGAGGTTAAATTTACAATTTTAAATTTCCTTTAATTCGCGTTTCAACTTGACAAAAATGCCCATATTTAGAGATTTTTTTTTATTTATTTATTTATTTTTTTGATGGAACGGACTGGTCCTTGGTTATCTTCAAAAATTGAAATACAGAACTTGTACCCCTGAAGCTAAGAAAGATAAAAAAACACAACAAAGGTTGCTTTAACACGCTTCGACAGCCAAGCTGTCATCTTCAGAGAGAAAACTCAGTTTTCCTTTGTTGTGTTTTTTAATCTTTCTCGATTTCAGGGGACAAGTTCTGTATTTCAATTTTTCATTTTTAGAGAATAAAGACATGTCGGGAAAATTGTTAGGTTACGTTGTTACAACACTTGCCAAAAATAGCTAAATTTTGTCCAAAGTCGAAATAAAAAAATACCTATAAAAAGTACAAAAAATACAACAACCAACGCGTTTTGGTAGCCAATCAACTGGTATCTCTCCGAAGAAAGCTTGGCTAGCAAAACGCGTTCGAGCAACTGTTGTTGTATTTTTTATTATTTCTTGGTTTCAGGGGATAGGCTCCATTTGCATATCAATTTTTCAAAAATAATACAAGTTCAAATTTCAAAATTCAAAAGGATAACATTATCAAAAAAGGCTAAATTTATTAGAAAACTTTTTAAAACGCTATTAAAAAACTATTAAAAAGTTTCTAGTTACCCTTTCTGGAAATTTTCAAATTTTCAGCAACATTTCCAGAAAAAGAATGAATATTTGATTTAACGTCAATATTTCTAAATTAGGTTAGAAATTTTGAGATTCTTTTAAATAAATTTGAAGTTCTTGTGTTCGAAATGATTGCTTCCCTAAAATCTTAATTCAAAACTTGAAATTTTCATTATTTTTAATTTGGTCTTTTTACCCCAAAATTCTATAAAACAAAGTTAAAAAAGTAAAACCTATTTATTTTAAAAAAGTGAGTCAAAGTCAAAAAAAGTTTTTAGCAACGTTTCCAGAAAAAAATTGAATATTTTGATTTAGGGTCAATATTTCTAATGCGTTTCGGTAGCCAATTAATTGGCATCTCTCTGAAGATGATAGCTTGGCTATCGCAACGCGCTCGAACAACTATTGTTGTATTTTTTATTATTTCTTGGTTGCAGGGGATAGGATCGATTTGCATATCAATTTTTCAAAAATAATACAAGTTCAAATTTCAAAATTTAAAAGGATAACATTATCAAAAAAGGCTAAATCTATTAAAAAACTTTAAGAAAGCTATTAAACAACTATTAAAAAAGTTTCTAGTTACCCTTTCTGGAAAATTTTGAAAATTGTCAGCAATATTTCCGGAAAAAATTGAATATTTTGATTTAAGGTCAATATTTCGAAATTAGGCTGGACATTTTAAGATTCTCTTAAATAAATTCGGAAGCTCTCTTGTTCGAAATGACTGCTTTCCAAAAATCTTAATCCAAAACTTGAAATTTTTATTATTTTTAATTTGGTCTTTTTACCCCAAAATTCTATAAAACAAAGTTAAAAAAGTAAAACTTATTTATTTTAGAAAAAGTGAATCAAAGTCAAAAAAAGTTTTCAGCAACATTTCTAGAAAAAAATGAATATTTTGACTTAGGGCAATATTTCTAATGCGTTTCGGTAGCCAAATAATTGGCATCTCTCTGAAGATGATAGCTTGGCTATTGCAACGCGCTCGAACAACTGTTGTTGTATTTTTTATTATTTCTTGGTTTCAGGGGATAGAATCGATTTGCATATCAATTTTTTAAAAATAATACAAGTTCAAATTTCACAATTTAAAAGGATAACATTATCAAAAAAGATTAAATCTATTAAAAAACTTTTTAAAAAGCTATTAAAAAACTATTAAAATAGTTTCTAGTTACCCTTTCTTTTGATTTAAGGTCAATATTTCCAAATTACACTAGAAATTTTGAGATTCTTTTAAATATATTTAAAGCTCTTTGGTTCGAAATGACTGCTTTATCAAAATCTTAATTCAAAACCTGAAATTTTCATTTCTTTTAATTTGGTCTTTTTACCCCAAAATTCTATAAAACAAAGGTAAAAAAGTAACACTTATTTATTTTAGAAAAAGCGAGTTAAACTCAAAAAAAGTTTTCAGCAACGTTTTTAGAAAAAAATTGAATATTTTGATTTAGGGTCAATATTTCTAAATTAGACTAGACATTTTGAGATTCTTCTTAGTAAATTTGAAGTTCTTTTGTTCGAAATGACTGCTTGCTTAAAATCTTAATTCAAAACTTAAAATTTTGATTATTTTTAATTTGGCTTTTTAACCCCAACATTCTATGAAACAAAGTTGAAAAAATTAAACTTATTTATTTTAGAAAAAGCGAGTCAAAGTCAAAAAAATTTTCAGCAAAGTTTCTAGAAAAAAATTGAATATTTTAATTTAGGGTCAATATTTCTAAATTAGGGTAGAAATTTTGAGATTCTTTTAAATATATTTGAAGCTGTTTTATTCGAAATGACTGCTTCCCCAAAATCTAAATTCAAAACTTGAAATTTTCATTATTTTTAATTTGGTCTTTTTACCCCAAAATTCTATAAAACAAGGTTAAAAAAGTAAAACTAATGTTTCCAAAAAAAACAAGTCAAAGTAAAAAAACAACATTTCCAGAAAATCAAATTAAAAATTTTGATTTAAGGCCAATATTTCTAAATTAGCCTAGTAATATTCTTCATGGTAGACTCTTATTGACCGGAAATATTATGTTTTTTTCAATTTATTTAACATTTCTTCGGCCCAGTTTGGAAATATTTAAATTTTTATGGTTTGTTGACAATTTTTGAAATGCGACTACGTGATATTTAAATTTATTGAAAACGTCACTTCAAGACAGTTCACAAATTAAGAAGTTAGTTTATTTTACATAGAATAGGAATAATGAAAAATAGGAGACCAAAAATTATTATTATTTTTCATTATTCCTATTCTATGTAAAATAAACTAACCTCTTAATTTGTCAACTGTCATGAAGTGACGTTTTCAATAAATTTAAATATCACGTAGTCGCACTTCAAAAATTGTTTAGAAAATTGTCAACAAACCATAAAAATTTAAATATTTCCAAACTGGGCCGAAGAAATGTTAAATAAATTGAAAAAAAACATAGCATAGCAATTTTGAGATTCTTTTAAATAAATTTGAAGCTCTTTTGTTCGAAATACTGCTTCCCCGAAATCTTAATTCAAAACTTGATATTTTCATTATTTTTAATTTGGCTTCTTTACCCCAAAGTTTTATAAAACAAAGCTGATAGAGTGCAACACATTGTCTTAGAAAAAGCTAGTCAAAGTCAAAACTTTGGTAGAAAACAATTATTATAGAAAAAGTCTCACAAATTTTCGAATTTAAGCATCAAATTTCGCATATTCTAGAAGATTTTAACTCCTGGGTAAATAATTTAAGATTTTCTTGAAAATTCCGATTTTCAATTCGAAATTTTTAAACCCGAATATTCAGTAATATTTTTTTATAAAGTTCGGTTTTTATTTTGGAATTTGGAACGGACTACTTCTTGGTCATCTTCAAAAAGTGATAAGTAAACAAATTTTGTTCATTGAAACAAAGAAAGATTAAAAAATACACCAAAGCAACTGTTTCTGTGTTTTTTAATCTTTCTTGGTTTCAGGGGACAATTTAAACCTAAAATGAACTTAGAATTTATGGTTTAAGCCTAACATTTTTTAACTCGAAAAATTAAGAATATTTTCTCCAAATTTTATTCCAATCAGAGTAGTTATATGTTGCAAATAATGTTAAAAAAGAGAAGGCAACATTTCCTAAGATATGTTAGAAAATCAATTCAAATAAAAAATTTTATCGTAAAAAACTAATTTATTTTATTAACAGCGGTATAATTAATTAATTTGAAAATCTAGCCTCAAGCACAAGAGAAAGGGGAACTAATATATTGATTTCAAAAAAACTAGGAAATAATACACCTGAAATTGAACCCAAAACCGAAAATCTAAAAAAAAAACGTTATTTTTGTCCAAACGAAAACGATATAATTTTATTCCCGGAACGAAAACCGAAACCCGGAACGAAAATAGCCGTAGTTTGGGGCCAAAACATTAGCAAAAATGCAGTTGTCATTTGTCATAATTTTGGTGAAACGGACTGGTCCTTGATTATCTTTAAAAATAATACAACTCTTATCCTCTGACACCAACAAAGATTAAAAAACTCAACAAAGGTTGCTCTAACGCGTTTCGATAGCCAAGCTATCATCTTCAGAAAGATACTGATAGCTTGGCTATTGAAACGCGTTAGAGCAACCTTTGTTGTGTTTTTTAATATTTTTTGGTGTCAAGGGACAATTCAATTTCAATTTTTAACTTTCCATGAATTTAAATTAAAAACCGAGAAGGTTATTGATATTTTATCAACATCAGATAGTAATTACATACTTAAAATATTCACTAAACAGATTTAAAGGCTTAATCTCGAGTACATGATTTATCTGATCAATTTGAACGTCTAATATCTGGATTATCACTCAAGAGACTTTTCAAAGAAACAAATTAATTCAAATTTGTTATTGATGCAAACAAGGGCGCCTTGAAGTACAATTGATTTGGTTAGAAAATCGACATTCTTGAGGGAAAATGACTTGCAAATATCTTGATTGATTTTATCAAGACAAAGTGCTTAAGCATAAAAAGAACTCGGCATTAAAGTAAACACTTAGCCGATAGACGTTTTGGCTTTTCATAGATTTTACCACTTGTAAATTGTAAATTAATAGCACCACCAAGGGAAGAATATGATGCCAAAGTAGCGAAATAAACCGACTGCAAGGCCAAAACTAAAGGTTCATGTAAATGCAGAGTGTATTGAACGATTTGGGTAATTAAGCGAAATTAATTCTGAAAGAACGTAGAAAAGCTATGCATGTATTGGGGTCGTAACGACCTTTAGAACCGACTGCAAGTTTCATCAGCATGTAATTTTCCTAGAAACGATTTACTCAATTATATTTTCTACCCTCACTTTTTAAATGGCAATTAATTAAACCTGAAAGGTTCTTACTCAGCACCTCTTGAAAAAATCAATACGCTTTTGTTATGGCAGCCGCCGATTAAAAACTTCAACACCCGTGCAAGTTCCCTGAAATCCGTTGTCATTTTTTTTAAGGCGCATTAGAGGTCATCTGTTTTTAATGAAACGTCTGCGGTCCAGTGAAAAATCGCTAAATTGCTAAATTCGCCATCAGCTCCATGACAAGCGATATGATGCGACAAAGGCAGAATAGAATTACGGAAACGTGTTATTCCTGCTGATCCCATTTGACAATGCAGTCACAAATGACAATTTGTCCTATCCGCCTTTATCCCTGATTGCCTAAAATTCCCTCTAACTACAATGCACCATGCTGCATTTCAAATGAGGTACATAAATGCGAAACGGTAAGATATTTAACGATAATCGAGGGTCTCTATGAAAAACGTTCCAAAACAGCTATTGTTTATTGCACCATACAAGGCCATCGCGGTTATATTTTAGAAACATAGTTAACTCGAGTCATTAATCAAGTTTTAAGTTGAATAATTTGAAAATAATGCGAAAATAAATTGAGCAATAGTGAATTCATTATAAAAGTATCCCAGAAAGTTTTCCCCAAGTTATTAGATTAGAACCGTGTTTTTATGCCTTTATCCTCCCCGGAAAGTTTTAAAAGAAAGAGAAAATTCGAGTTTTATTGCAATAATTGAATGTGTAAACGAAAATATGATAATTATGGTACTCGAAGCGTCATTTTTAATTTAGAGTTATAAGACTGTTGCAGTTACCATCTTCAATGGGAATATTTATGGTAATCAATAAAAGAGAAATTTATAGGAAGTTATGAAAGAAGCGCCGAAAGAACAGGGGCGATGAAGACAGCCTAATTTAATAAGGCTAAAAACAGACTCTAGCGTACACCCCGTCCCCTTTTCCCCAATCTTTTATACTTTCTCTCACTTTGACTCCCAACACTTTGCTGGGCTATATTTACCTCCAAAATTAAGCGCAATTTGCCGGCGTAGCTCGCTCGGTAACTACCCAAGAAATGGCGAATATCTAATAACAAAAATTATTTATTGCAACCGCGCCTAATTACCAACGGGTAAAATAAGGGGGTGCAGCAGCGAAAATCATCATTTGAGACATCGGAAAGGCGAATGATATCGAAAACTTCTGACATTCTTGTGTTATACAATCTTCAAAATTTTGAACAGTAGGTAACAGCGGGGAGAGCATTTTTCGCAGACTCTAAGGGGGTGAAAGTATGTATAAAAGTTTTAAACAGATAAATTAGTTAGGGTATCCCTTGAATTCTTTGATGTTGCTCTGAAATTTGTTTACATTTGTTCCTCTGAAATTTGTTTACATTTTTTCTTCTAAAATTTCTTCATATTCTTCCTCTGAAATTTCTTCGCATTTATTCTCTGAAATTATTTCGCATTCTTCCTCTGAAAATTCTTCACATTATTAAGAAAAAATTTAAAAATGTAAGTCTTTTCTGTTAACGTTTACAATGTCACCGAGTTTAAAACAATTAAAATATATATATAATGCATTAGTTTTTTTGCAAGTTTTTTAATTAAACATTTTTTGTATCGATTATTTTCACTACGTCTTACGTATGCAATATTTTTTTTACAACTATCGAAATTTCGCTTTTTTCCGCTGTTTTCCAAATTTTTAACTTTAATACATAAAATGTGGATCACAAACTCAAAACTTTTTACTTTTGTCTTAGACAATTTTGACTTGATTTCGAAATTTCAACTTTTAAATATGAAATCAAAAAATCTAATTTTACAACTAACCTTCTCAAAAAAAGGCGAAATTTTGGAAAAAATATAGAAATTTCTAAATTTTTTCGATCAGCTTACTTTATTCAAAGTTTTTTTTTTAGGAATAGGACTTTCTTATGAGTATAAGAGTTTCAACCTTTATAGTTGCAAATTTGAAGCTATAAGAAGCTATAAGTCAAAATTTTCATTAAAAAATGGACGACTTACGTCTTTGAACTTGAAAATAAAAAAAATAAAACAAAAATTTATATTGGAACAGCGCAACTTGAGAAAAGAATGGACATTTCTCGAGATAGATTAACGTCGACGGTTTCAGAAGAAAAATTTCAAACTTTGAAAACATGTAAGACATTTTTTAGAAATTCTTTTTATTTAAAACTATTTTCTGGTTGAAAAATGTAGAAATTTTTATTTTTTTATTTCAACTTTAAAGCAAAACGCCGAGGCTAAACCCGAAATATGTTAAAAATTAAAATTCAGAGAAACAAATTTAAAGGTTGCAGAAGAAACAGTTTTTAAAAATAGCTGGACAAGTCGAAGGCTCCAGAAGAATAGTTTAAAGAAAATTGGGAATTTTGCTTCTTTTTTTGAATTAATTTTGAGATTTTGTTGCATAAACTTTGACTATTTTTTAAAACCCGCTTTAACCTGAAGTCTTTTGAATCTTGATTTGTAATTTAAAAAAAACACAACATTTGAGGAAATCTTTTGAATCCTTTGATCTTGCCCTGAAATTTGTTTACATTTCTTGCTTTGAAATTTGTCTACATTTCTACCTCTGAAACTTTTTCACATTCTTCATCTGAAATTTCTTTGCATTCTTACTCTGAAATGCCTTTGCATTCTTCCTCTGAAATGTCTTCATATTACTAAAAAAAATTTAAAAGTTTAAGTCTTTTCTGTAAACGTTAGCAATGTTACCGAGTTTAAAACAATTAAAATGTTTAATAATGCATTAGTTTTCTTGCAAGTTTTTTAATTAAACATTTTTTCTATCGATTATTTTCACTACGTCTTACGTATTCAATATTTTTTTTTACAACTCTCGAAATTTCGCTTTTTTCCACTGTTTTCCAAATTTTTAACTTTAATACATAAAATGTACATCACAAACTCAAAACTTTTTACTTTTGTCTTAGACAATTTTGACTTGATTTCGAAATTTCAACTTTTAAATATGGAATCAAAAAATCTAACTTTACAACTAACCTTCTCAAAAAAAGGCAAAATTTTGGAAAAAATATAGAAATTTCTAAATTTTTTCGATCAGCTTACTTTATTCAAAGTTTTTTTTTGAGGAATAGGACTTTCTTATGAGTATAGGAGTTTCAACCTTTATGGTTGCAAATTTGAAGCTATAAGAAGCTATAAGTCAAAATTTTCATTAAAAAATGGACGACTTACGTCTTTGAACTTAAAAATAAAAAAATAAAACAACAATTTATATTGGAACAGCGCAACTTGAGAAAAGAATGGACATTTCTTGAGATAGATTAACGTCGACGGTTTCAGAAGAAAAATTTCAAACTTTGAAAACATGTAAGACATTTTTTAGAAATTCTTTTTATTTAAACCTATTTTCTGGTTGAAAAATGTAGAAATTTTAATTTTTTTATTTCAACTTTAAAGCAAAACGCCGAAGCTAAACCCGAAATATGACAAAAATTAAAATTTAAAGAAACAAATTTGAAGGTTGCAGAAGAAACAGTTTTGAAAAATAGCTGGACAAGTCGAAGGCTCCAGAAGAATAGTTTTAAGAAAATTGGAAATTTTGATCTTTTTTTGAATTAATTTTGAGATTTTGTTGCATAAACTTTGACTATTTTTTAAAACCCGCTTTAACCTGAAGTCTTTTGAATCTTGATTTGTGATTTAAAAAAAACACAACATTTGAGGAAATCTTTTGAATCCTTTGATCTTGCCCTGAAATTTGTTTACATTTCTTGCTTTGAAATTTGTTTACATTTCTACCTCTGAAATTTTTTCACATTCTTCATCTGAAATTTCTTTGCATTCTTTCTCTGAAATTTTTTCGCATTCTTCCTCTGAAATTTCTTCATATTGCTAAGAAAAATTTAAAAGTTTAAGTCTTTTCTGTTAACGTAAGCAATGTCATCGAGTTTAAAACAATTAAAATATTTATATAATGCATTAGTTTTTTTGCAAATTTTTTATTTAAACATTTCTTCTATCGATTATTTTCACTACGTCTTACGTATTCAATATTTTTTTTTACAACTCTCGAAATTTCGCTTTTTTCCACTGTTTTCCAAATTTTTAACTTTAGTACATAAAATGTGGATCACAAACTCAAAACTTTTTACTTTTGTCTTAGACAATTTTGACTTGATTTCGAGATTTCAACTTTTAAATATGGAATTAAAAAATCTAACTCTATAACTAACCTTCTCAAAAAAAGGCGAAATTTTGAAGAAAATATGGAAATTTCTAAATTTTTTCGATCAGCTTACTTTATTCAAAGTTTTTTTTTTGAGGAATAGGAATTTCTTATGAGTATAAGAGTTTCAACCTTTATAGTTACAAATTTGAAGCTATAAGAAGCTATAAGTCAAAATTTTCATTAAAAAATGGACAACTTACGTCTTTGAACTTAAAAATAAAAAAATAAAACAAACATTTATATTGGAACAGCGCAACTTGAGAAAAGAATGGACATTTCTCGAGATAGATTAACGTCGACGGTTTCAGAAGAAAAATTTCAAACTTTGAAAACATGTAAGACATTTTTTAGAAATTCTTTTTATTTAAAACTATTTTCTGGTTGAAAAATGTAGAAATTTTTATTTTTTTATTTCAACTTTAAAGCAAAACGCCGAGGCTAAACCCGAAATATGACAAAAATGAAAATTCAAAGAAACAAATTTGAAGGTTGCAGAAGAAACAGTTTTAAAGCAGTTTTTTGAATTAATTTTGAGATTTTGCTGCATAAACTTTGACTAAAAAATTGAAATACAGAACTTGTCCCCTGAAACCAAGAAAGATTACAAAACACAACAAAGGTTACTGGCTAACGCGTTTCGACAGCCAAGCTGACACCTTCAGAGAGAAACTGAGAGTCATTACGTTGTGCAATTTAACTAGATACCCTGAAAGGATAGTAAGGACACAATTTTGGTGGAATGGACTGGTTAGGTTAGGTATGTTCAACAATTGAAATACAAATCTAGTTAGAATTGCTCTAAAGATGATAGCTTGGCTGTCGAAACGCGTTAGAGCAACCTTTGTTGTGTTTTTTAATCTTTCTTGGTTTTAGGGGACAGGTTCTCTATTTCAATTTTTGAAGATAACCAAGGACCAGTCCGTTCCATCAAAAGAAAAATAAACTTTGACTATTTTTTAAAATCCGCTTTAACCTGAAGTCTTTTGAGTCTTGATTTGTAATTTCAAGAAAAAAAACATAACATTTGAGGAAAAAAAACTTGCAAAAAGAAAGTACCTTTGGATCTAGTTAGAGCCTTACAAAAAATAATTAGTTATTTACAAAATAATTTGATGTCAAAGTTTCGATTTTTGAACTTTTAACTTTTGATTTTTAATATTCTAATGAAAGGTACATCTTCAAGATTTTAACAAAATCGAGTTTGGGCTTTAAACTTTTCATTGCATTAGTCAAGTCGAATTTTAATTCCAGAAAAAAAGTGATATCTAGATCCTGAAATCTAAACTTTAGAAAAAACAATTAATTTAGAGAAAAAGTTTAAATTTAAAGTTTGACATCGAAATTTTGGACAAAAATGTAAAATTTGCAGGTTAGAATATAAAAATTTTAATAAAAAGAAGCAAGCTATTAAAAAACCACAAAAAACCAAATTTAATAACAACATTTTAGAAAAGTTGTATTTTTTCCGGAAATTCCAGGAAATCTAGAGGAGAAATATTAAAAATATTTTGCATAATTAAACTGTCTTCACAAAGTACTGATTTTAAACTGAGAATTTATAAAGAAAATGCCTTAAATTTGAAATCTGGTTGAAATTTTAACGTCGAAAAGAAAAATTAAAAAATATCGACCCTGAGTCAAAGAAAAAAAGATTACGAAGGCTTTCACGACGGAAATCAGTATGAAACTTTCTCGGAAATAAACTGTGTTAAAAAACTATTTAAAAAATTTTCGACGTTTCAGGCAACTTTGCAGGGATCTTCTTCAGGAAGAAAAAAAGAAGAAAACATGAAAAGAAATAAATAAAAACTTTTTTTATAAATTTAATTCACTCTCACAAGGTAACCCCATTATGCCTTCAAAGTAATGCAAGTAGGATGCGAAAACAAGGATAGATGGCGATGAACCGCCTTTTTAAACTTACTTTTTTGGAAAAATTTCTTTCGTTAACGAATTCCATAGTTTGGAAGATCTATAGAAAAAACTACAAGAAAAGTCATTAAAAGTAAAAAATTTAAAATTAAACTAAAAATAAATAAGAACAATTTTTCCAAAATTTTCAGCTTTGGTCTTAAAATTGACATTTTTCCAGAAGGTTTCAATATCTGAAAAAGAACGACGAATATGCTTAAAATTTATCAATTGGTGAGCTCTTTTAAATTGCTCGTTTTTTTAAATTTGGGTTTTTGTTCCGAAGTTTCTTTTTAGTCTAATTTTCTTCTTAAAACTTAAATTCTGTCCCAAAATCCAACAATCCAAACTAGAAATTTAAAAATTTGGATTTATTTCGATAATATTTCAAGTAGTTTCCAAATTTTTAATTTTTGTCTTAAACTAGTGAGTGTAAATTTAAAATGAAAATTCTTTTCCCAAGATTTTGACCTTCAACTAGAAGTTTGACATCAAACATTCGGATTTTATTTCGATAACATTTCGAGTAGTTTTCTGAATTTTTAAGTTTTGTCCCAAACTATTTAGTGTTAATTTAAAATGAAAAATCTTTTCCCAAGATTTTGACCTTCAACTAGACGTTCGACATTAAATATTCGGATTTTATTTCGGTAACATTTCGAGTAGTTTTCTGAATTTTTAAGTTTTGTCTCAAACTATTTAGTGTTAATTTAAACTGAAAAATCTTTTCCCAATATTTTGACCTTCAACTAAACGTTTGACATTAAATATTCAGATTTTATTTCGATAACATTTCGAGTAGTTTTCTGAATTTTTAAGTTTTGTCTCAAACTATTCGGTGTAGATTTAAAATGAAAAATCTTTTCCCAAGATTTTGACCTTGAAATAGTCCTTTGACACTTAAACTTCGAAATTGGTATTTGTTAAGTTTTCGTCGTTTTGGGCTCTTGTAGACTCGATTTGTTCATGAATTAGTTATTTTTAACTTCTTCGGAGCCTCGTTTGGCCTCTTCTTGAGTCGAAGGAGGTCTCCGAAAATTAAAATAATCAATTACTAATAACCAATTTGCAAAATGCAATTTGCAAAACACTATAAATATATAGAAAAGAAATAAGTATGCTTTCCACTGTAATGTATTTAATTTTTTTATACATTACTAAATAAAAACGTGTGCAGTATTTAAATTTAATAAAATTTAAATACTGCAGACATTTTTTATCTAAGTATAAGTATGCTTTCCATTGTAATGTATTTACTTTTTTTATACATTACTAAATAAAAAACGTCTGCAGTATTTAAGTTTAACAAAATTTAAATACTGCAGACATTTTTTATCTAGAAATGTATAAAAAAATTGAATACATTACAATGGAAAGCATACTTATTTCTTTCCCTCGTAAAGCTACAAGTAAATACCAATGTCACACAGGCAAATCAAGGTGACCTCGAGGTAGACCCATTACTTTAGTATTAGGCAACAAAGAAGGAAGTAAAAGGCTGAAATAGGTTTACTTTCTTGAAAAGCGCCGCTTTTATATAGAATATTTTAGGACGTTGCAGCTTTCTTAATTAACAGAACTGACAGACGTCCGCACGCAATATATTAGTTTTTCCTTTAATGAAACTGAATCCGCCTTTCTTTGTTACTTTACGGTCAGGGCCATAATTGCAAACTTAATTATTACTACCGAAGTGCCCCCGACCTGTTTATTTATTAAAAGTGCAATTTACACATGCAGCTGTAGTTTCATCTCTTAAATTGAGAACTAAATTGTGTTGTGTCGTTTCGCTAAATTTGGAACTTATCAACAGGTTTTGAGACGTATGCACCTGACGACGAGTTAATTCCACAAATTAATTGCGGTAGAGGATAATTTTACACTTAGTTTACACAGCACAATGCTTCTTCTGTTCAAATAATCTATTACGAATGCAGTGTTTCAATTCGGTTTATCTAATTAACGCAGGACTTTTTATTTCGCCGTATTTATTTATTTGGTTTAATAATAAGGGGGCTTGTACTGTTATTAATTATTGTTATAAGGGTGTGTGTTTCATGGTTGTGGAAGCTAATTAAGATATTTGTTTGTCTAGATGTGAGGGATGTATATAATTCTGCGCAGGGTGTTTTGTCTCCTTGAAATGTATGGCATGGCATGGTCGCACTGAAATGTGTAGCTTACTCTCAATCCCTAGAGAAGCCTACGAATTAAGCAAATATCCGTAGGAACTGTAAATCATGGTGGAGCGCACACCGAAATTACCCCGACAACTGGTTTTACTTTCTCGAATATTTCACATTTCGTTTTAAATGATCAGAAAATTCCGGCGCATCCGCCATAAATCTACAACTTACGTAGGCGTCAATATTAAAAGTTATTTCACAAATTCTCGCCCGAGGTAATAAGAAACTGCCGAGTGAGGAATATTTAAAGTAACTTGTACGCTATGAAGGAAGTTTCTAAAACATTAACTAAGTGAACGGCCGCATTCAAACTATATTTCCAATCTTGTAAACTCAAATTGATCATTTTCAGGTCATAAAATATAAACCGAAACCCCGGCAGACAAGCATCTTATGGATATGGATTCGGTTTTAAAACTTCGACGGAATATATTTCGATCCTTTGTTTCCACATCACGTTCCTTTTTTATATTTAATGGTGACATGCCTGAAACACACCACCATACTATTCAAACTCTAAGTCAATAAAAAGTTCATGGCAAAACCGGAAGCTATTTTTTATGAAGTAAAGCCAAATTTAAAAGGGGATTAGGGGGAAATTAGGTAGAAAGAAGGGTTGTGCAGATGAAGACTTTCACCATTTTTCAAAGACAATTCGTTCTAATTTAAATTCAATTTAAGACACATTACTTTGACTTGCTATTCTTTCCTTTAACGTAATTTCAGATTTAATAATTCATTTCAGAATACTAATGGCAATTTCGAACACAAATCTCAGTTAGTTTCAAAGTTTCCTAATAAAACTTGGTCATTGGTAATTTTTCCTGATAAAAATAAAGATTTGAAAACACTGTTATGAACTGATGTGGTAGAAATGGACCCCTTTTCTCGAAGGTATCAAAGTGTTGTTGTCGCGAAGTCTAGGGTTGCAAGTGTAGCATTTAGTGCCTAAAATATTTAACTTTTTACCACCGTAAATTATTAATGAAATATCTATTGATGTTAAAAAAAAATTATATATTTTAATTTATTACTTATAAGTGCTTCTTCTCCCTTCATTGTTTCCTTTCGTTGCGTTGCTGACGATTTCAAATGAGAGCGCAATATTGATGTCCAATGCCACAACCCCTTTTTACATTTCTTATATTTAATCAATTTATTTAAATTTTTTTTCATGTCTTTTGGTCTTCTATATTTTATTTTTTCTATTCCATGTAAAATAAAATAACCTATTTTTGTCAGCTGTCGGGAGGCGACGTCTTAAAAAATTTAGAAACCAAGTTTTCAGGGACAAAATTTGTATTTTAATTTTTGAAGATAACCAAGGACCAATCCGTTGCATAAAAAAATAAACAAGTGTATCGACATTTCCATCTTTTTTTTAAAGTTAGAAGTTTAAGTTTAATTTAGTGTAAAAATCATTATTTAATTTTTCAAAATCTCAACTATTCTTGATATTTTATTTCCTTATTTTCCAAAATTTCAACTTTTTTAAAAATTACAAACTTTTGAATTGTATTTCTTCAAATATTTCAATTTTTTTGAAAAGTTGAATTTTCATAATTTCGATTATTTAATAAAATTTCGTCTATTTTTTGACATTAACTTTTTTCAAAATTTCAACATTTTGTTTGAAAATTTTGGCCTAAATTTTCAACTACTTTTTAAATTTTACTTTCTTGAAAACTTGACCCTTTTTTTTAAATTCCGACTTTCTCAAATATTTTACCTTTTCCGAAATTTCAACATCTTTCGTGTTTAAATTCGAAGTGCCCTTTTAAAACTTTAATCACTTTGACAAATTTCCTGTTTTGCTCAAAATGTTTCTAAGAATTCTACGTTAACTTGAAATTTTTAACCTCTCAAATTCGAGAATTTATCAAATTAGTTTCAAATTTATCGACATTTCCACCTTTCTCTAAAACTTAGAATCGTAAGCCTAATTTTTGTTGTTGGAAAAATCAGTGACAACATCGAATTTCCTAGTTTTAATCTGCAGCTTCAACTTTTTCAAAATTAGGAAGTGTTTCGAAATTTCGCAACATTTTCAAATTTTCGAATTTTTAAAATTGTCGATTTCTTAATAACTTTCGATTTTTATTTCAAAACTTTGAAGTGTTTGGAAAATTTCGGTTGTTTTCGCTATTTTAACTTTCTATGAAAATTTCCACATTCTTCAAAATTTCGACATTGTTCAAAATGTTGACTTTTTTCTTAGAAAATTTTTTTTAGAAAATTGTGTCTTCAAAATCTTGGACTTTTTCCAAAGTTTTGATTATTTTTTAAGATAGCTTCGACTGTTTGCAAAATTTTTACTTTCTTTGAAAATTTCGACGCTAAAATCTTGGCAATTTTTGCTAGAAAATCTCAGTTTTTTTGGATATTTTAACCTCTTATGAAAATGTTTACATTAATCAAAATTCTGATATTCGATTTCTTCCTAATTTTGGAATTTGTTTTCCAAAATTTTGAAGTGTTTGGAAAATCTTAGTTGTTTACGCTATTTCAACTTTCTATGAAAATTTCTACATTCTCTAAAATTTCGACATTCTTCAACATTGTTCAAAATTTTGACTTGTCTTTTAAAAAATTGTGGCTTTAAACTTTTTGACTATTTCCAAAGTTTTAATTATTTTTTGAGATATCTTTGACTGTTTGCAAAATTTCAACTTTCTTTAAACATTTCGACGCTAAAATCTTGGCAATTTTTCCTAGAAAATTTTACTTTTTTTTGGGTATTTTAACCTCTTCTGCAAATTTTTACATTTTTCAAAATTCTGATATTCGATTTCTTTATAATTTTCGAATTTTTTTTCTCAAAACTTTGAAGTGTTTGGAAAATTTCAGTTGTTTTCGCTATTTTAGCTTTCTATGAAAATTTCTACATTCTTCAAAATTTCGAAATTGTTCAAAATTTTGACTTTTTTTTTGGAAATTTTGGCTTCAAGCTTTTCGACTATTTTCCAAGTTTTAATTATTTTTGAGATATCTTTGACTGTTTGCAAAATTTTAACTTTCTTTGAAAATTTCGACGCTAAAATCTTGGCAATTTTTGCTAGAAAATCTCAGTTTTTTTGGGTATTTTAACCTCTTATGAAAATGTTTACATTTTTCAAAATTCTGATATTCGATTTCTTTATAATTTTGGAATTTTTTTTTCAAAATTTTGAGGTGTGGAAAATCTTAGTTGTTTTCGCTATTCTAACTTTCTATGAAAATTTCTACATTCTTCAAAATTTCCACATTGTTCAAAATTTTGACTTTTTTTTTGGAAAATTGTGGCTGCAAACTTTTCGACTATTTCCAAAATTTTAATTATTGTTTGAGATATACTCGACTGTTTGCAAAATTTTAACTTTCTTTAAAAATTTTAGTGCTATAATCTTGGCAATTTTTGCTAGAAAATCTCAGTTTTTTTAGGTATTTTAACCTCTTATGAAAATTATTACATTTTTCAAAATTTTGATATTCAATTTCTTTATAATTTTAGAATTTTTTTTTCAAAATTTTGAAGTGTTTGGAAAATCTCAGTTGTCTTTGTTATTTTAATTTTCTATGAAAATGTCTACATTCTTCAAAATTTCGACATTGTTCAAAATGTTGACTTATTTTTTTTGGAAAATTGTGGCTTCAAACTTTTCGACTATTTTCAAAGTTTTAATTATTTTTTAAGATATCTTTAACTGTTTGCAAAATTTTAACTTTCTTTGAAAATTTCGACGCTAAAATCTTGACAATTTTTGCTAGAAAATCTCAGTTTTTTTTGGGTATTTTTACCTCTTATGAAAATGTTTACATTTTTCAAAATTCTGATGTTCGATTTCTTCATAATTTTGAAATTCGTTTTTCGTTTTTTTGATTTTTTTTTGGAAAATTGTGGCTTCAAACTTTTCGACTATTTTCAAAGTTTTAATTATTTTTGAGATATCCTTGACTGTTTGCAAAATTTTAACTTTCTTTGAAAATTTCGACACTAAAATCTTAGTAAATCTCAGTTTTTTTTGGTTATTTTAACCTGTTATGAAAATTTTTACATTTTTCAAAATTCTGATATTCGATTTCTTCATAATTTTGGATTTTTTTTTCAAAATGTTGAAGTGTTTGAAAAATCTTAGTTGTCTTTGCTATTTTAATTTTCCATAAAAATTTCTACATTCTTCAAAACTTCGAAATTGTGCAAAATGTTGACCTTTTTTTAAAAAATTGTGGCTTCAAACTTTTTGACTATTTTCAAAGTTTTAATTATTTTTGAGATATCTTCGACTGTTTGCAAAATTTTAACTTTCTTTGAAAATTTCGACGCTAAAATCTTGGCAATTTTTGCTAGAAAATCTCAGTTTTTTTGGGTTTTTAACCTCTTATGAAAATGTTTACATTTTTCAAAATTCTGATATTCGATTTCTTCATAATTTTGGATTTTTTTTTCAAAATGTTGAAGTGTTTGAAAAATCTTAGTTGTCTTTGCTATTTTGATTTTCCATAAAAATTTCTACATTCTTCAAAACTTCGACATTGTGCAAAATGTTGACCTTTTTTTAAAAAATTGTGGCTTCAAACTTTTTGACTATTTTCAAAGTTTTAATTATTTTTGAGATATTTTCGACTGTTTGCAAAATTTTAACTTTCTTTGAAAACTTCGACGCTAAAATCTTGGTAAATCTCAGTTTTTTTTTTGGTTATTTTAACCTGTTATGAAAATTTTTACATTTTTCAAAATTCTGATATTCGATTTCTTCATAATTTTGGATTTTTTTTTCAAAATGTTGAAGTGTTTGAAAAATCTTAGTTGTCTTTGCTGTTTTAATTTTCCATAAAAATTTCTACATTCTTCAAAACTTCGACATTGTGCAAAATGTTGACCTTTTTTTAAAAAATTGTGGCTTCAAACTTTTTGACTATTTTCAAAGTTTTAATTATTTTTGAGATATCTTCGACTGTTTGCAAAATTTTAACTTTCTTTGAAAATTTCGACGCTAAAATCTTGGCAATTTTTGCTAGAAAATCTCAGTTTTTTTGGGTTTTTAACCTCTTATGAAAATTTTTACATTTTTCAAAATTCTGATATTCGATTTCTTCATAATTTTGGAATTTTTTTTTCAAAATTTTGAAGTGTTTGGAAAATCTTAGTTGTCTTTGCTATTTTAATTTTCCATGAAAATTTCTACATTCTTCAAAATTTCGACATTGTTTTCAAAATTTTGACTTTTTTTTTGGAAAATTGTGGCTTCAAACTTTTCGACTATTTTCCAAGTTTTAATTATTTTTAAGATATCTTTGACTGTTTGCAAAATTTTAACTTTCTTTGAAAATTTCGACGCTAAAACCTTGGCAATTTTTGCTAGAAAATCTGAGTTTTTTTGGGTATTTTAACCTTTTATGAAAATTATTACATTTTTCAAAATTCTGATATCCGATTTCTTTATAATTTTGGAATTTTCTTAAAAATTTTGAAGTGTTTGGAAAATCTCACTTGTCTTTGTTATTTTAATTTTCTACGAAAATTTCTACATTCTTCAAAATTTCGACATTGTTTTCAAAATTTTGACTTTTTTTTGGAAAATTGTGGCTTCAAACTTTTCGACTATTTTCCAAGTTTTAATTATTTTTGAGATATCTTTGACTGTTTGCAAAATTTTAACTTTCTTTGAAAATTTCGACGCTAAAATCTTGGCAAATCTGTTTTTTTTTTGTTATTTTAACCTGTTATGAAAATTTTTACATTTTTCAAAATTCTGATATTCGATTTCTTCATAATTTTGAAATTGTTTTTCAAAATTTTGAAGTGTTTGGAAAATCTTAGTTGTCTTTGCTATTTTAATTTTCCATGAAAATTTCTACATTCTTCAAAATTACGACATTGTTCAAAATGTTGACTTTTTTAGAAAATTGTGGCTTTAAAATTTTGGACTTATTCCAAAATTTTAATTATTTTTTGAGATATCTTCTACTGTTTGCACAATTTTAATTTTCTTTCAAAATTTCGACGCTTAAATCTTGGCAATTTTTGTAAGAAAGTCTCAGTTTTATTGGGTATTTAACCAATTATGAAAATTCTTACATTTTTGAAAATACTGATATTGTTAAAAAATTTGACTTTTTTTTGGAAAATTGTGGATTTGGAGAAAATTCAGTCAAATCAATATTTCTAGAAAATTCGTTTTCTAAGTTCTTTAAAATGAACTTGTTGGACGTTCTTGTGTTATTGTGTTCTCCAGCGCTCATTTTTGATGTGCTTTAACTTCACGTCTATTTCCAAAATTTTAATTATTTTTTAAAAAATGTTCAACTGTTTGCAAAATTTTAACTTCCTTTGAAAATGTCGACACCGAAATTCCGGCAATTATAAAAATTCTCGACTTTTTGAAAATAACGTTTATTTTGAAAAATTTTGAATTTTTCAACATTTGGAAATTTTTGAATATTTTGCATTATTTTCAATTTTTCAATCTTATTTTGCAAATTTCGTTTTTTCCAAATTTTCAACAGCTTTCAAAATTGTGTAGCATTTTAAACTCTCGACTATTTATAAAAATTTCGACTTTTCTTTTAAATATTGACTACTGTTTGATTTTAATCTTATTTTAAAAGTTTTTAATTTCACCTTCTTCAGGTTTTCGATTATAAATTCTCACTGTTATTGAAATTTTGATTTTTTAAAGTATCGACATTTTAAAGCCTAGACTATTTATAAAAATTTTGATTTTTTTTAAAATTTTGTCTGTTTTAGGTTTTTGATTTAAAAAAAAATCCCACTTTTTTGAGAATTTTGATTTTTTTCAAAATAACTATTCAAAATTTGGACTATATATAGAAATTTTGCTATTTTTGATGATTTTGTTTTTTCTTCAATATTTAGGCTTACAAAAACTTGGCTTCTTTTGAAAATTTATTTTAAAATTAAAATTTAAAAAAAAATTAAAATTAAAATTTAGAAATACTGATTAATTTTTTTTAGAAATTTCGTGCAAAAATTCCAATTTCATTTTTGTAAATTACGAAGCATAAATTTTTTATTACATATAAAGTTTTTTATTATTAATAAAATAAAGTTTCAATTTGACACTTTTAGACTCTCAAATTACCGAATTGTTTGGGATTGAAATCAAAAATTAGAAAATAAGTTTGTTTTATTCAGAAAATTATAACTTTCAAGCAAAATTTCTAGTTTAAGTGTCCAAAATTCGAGTGTCAGGTCAACATTTTCGAAATTAAATGTGAAAATAATCCTCCAATTTTTAGGAATTAATATAAATTTTGAGTTTTTCGAAATACAGTTTTTTCTCAAAATTAGAAATTTAAAACAGTAATTTTCTAATTCTGCTTTTTAAGATTTTGATTTAAAATTTAGAATCTATGGCTTATTTAGAAATTTTGACTTGGTTTCTCCGCTCTCGAATTTAAATGACAGCTTCCTAACTTTTCCAGAAATTTCGCATTAAAACTCATTGTTTAAAAGTAACTTTAAACAACTTATAGAAATTTAAAATGTTTGAATGAAAGCTCGAACTGTGTGTCAACTTAAAACTTCTGAAGAGTTAATTTCATCACAAATGATACACAGTTTTACAAACATAAGTTTTAAAGTGCAAAACTTATTTTCTGTCTACGATATTAAATATACCGATATTAGTTGACAGTCGAGAGGATTTCATAACAGTAAAACAGAAACAGCTGATGCTGTATCGAATATTTTCACGTTGGTGGAATACCGCTCTCGACTGGAGATGGAAAAGCGTCCGCCGTCGTTGCTCCTGCAGCGTAGCAGGAAAGCGTGCCGCTACCCCCACCCTTGTTTATATTTACGCTACAGGCGATACAAAAGCACGGCTGGCGGTCGGCTGCCGTTTTGGCGCGCTCTAAGAACACTAACCTCAAATTAATTGAGAAAATTTTCAAAGTCAATCAAATTCTTTATCAGTGATAAGTGTCGGGGGCAGTCCGTCGGGATGCTAGATACTCTGACGTCACCAGGGGCGTCGTCTGGCGCCCAATACGCCACGGAGGGTGTGGCAGGAGGTCACTATAATCTTTTTATGCCATTCAAATCTTGGGGGGTGGTTCATCTGAAATCTCATCCTGCGCCGATAGATAATTGTCTATTTTTAAACCTTTGATGTTTTTTGCAAGGGAACGGAGACAGTTTCGATTTTTACGCTTCTGCATTGTCTCGGAAGCTCTTGCAGCCGTCTGGCCTTCGTAGCGACGAAGATGGAGAATAAGACACATTTTGCTTCCTTTCATTATCATAAAACACTATTATTTTGCGCAATTTCTCAGGCGGATCCACCTCTTAGTCTACTATTGGATCGTAAACAGAAAACCACGTCTTTGACAAAATTTTCACCTCCATATTTCACCAATGGATAAATTGGGCAAGGAGCGTAAATATTCTTGGATATTTTTATGTTGATTAAATGTATTTATGATTTAGAAGCTTGTACATTGTCGGAAAATGCCTTTTATTATTATCAGAATTAAAATGTATATTTTAATTTAAAAGTGAACCAGGAAAAAGATTGTTTGTTTTTCAATTTATTTTGTGGGCACTGCGGAAACGGAAATAAGAAAATTGAGAGAAAATTCGAAAGATCGAAATATAATTTCACCTTTTACTTGAAATTCCAAAGAAGAGATTAAAATTTGGAGTTTAAACTCGAAAATTTGAACTTAAAGTCCACAATCTTATACTTGAATAGGAAAAATGAAAAATTTTGTATACAAATTTGACCTTTCTGAGTCAAAGTCGATATTTCGACTTTAGGTTGGTTATGTTGGTTTTTTCTAAATTTTTTTCAAGTTGAAAATTCGAATTTATACTTTTTCTACCTGAATTTTGATATTTTGATTTTTACACTCGTTTTATGATTTATCGTTTACAACATTTTAAGAACAATTTCCAAACCAAATTCGAAATTGCGAGAAATTTTTCCCAAAATTTTAACTTTGATCTCTATCAACCCTAATCTCAAAATCTGGACTTTAAAATTAAAAATTTTAAGAACTTTGACATATCAGGATTAAAATCCATTTGACATTTCGAGTTGAACACTAAATTTCTAGCTTAATCTCGAAATTTTGACTTGAAACTTGAATACTTGACACATTCTTTAAAATTTTGTCTTTTATATCCAAAAATTTTAAGAGAATTCGACCTCTTTGGATCAAAGTCGAGGCGAATACTTTTAATGTATATACGTCTTTTTGGTACAATGGAATGGTCTTTGGTTATCCTCAAAAATTGACATACAAATCTTGTCCCTTGAAATCAAAAAAAATTAAAAACACGACAACTTTCTTGGTTTCATGGGACAAGATTTGTATTTCAATTTTTGAAGATAACCAAGGAGTCCATTCCACCAAAAAAGTCAATCATTAGGTTTTGGGCAGCTATAAAATTAACATCAACTACGCATATCTTTTTGATTTTACTTATTCTTTGTTTTTGCTCGCCACCCCCTACCATATACTTCGTTGTATTTATCGTTAATACAGTTTAATAGTTATGAATTAAAGTGCCCTTCTTCTTCTTTAGTTTAGGCTGCGGTTTTCTCTAAGAAAACATCAAGGGATAATGCAAGAAATATACTAATGGACGGTAAAATCCTTCCGATGGGATCTAACCTATCTATCTTAGGAGTGAATGCGAGCACTAACTTCTCTTGGCGCGATCATGTGCGCGCCATTGCCAAATAGGCCTCTCAGAAGCTAGGCTTTCTTTTTAGAACTAAAAAGTACTTCACATCTCATCAGCTATTAACACTATACAAAGCTCAAGTTAGGGCAACACTAGCCAATACTGTTCTTATGTTTGGAGTTCAGCCCCAAAACACACTTTAGCTCTCTTGGATTTAATTCAAAGATTCGCCTAATTGATGACGAGAGCTTGACCGATTCTCTCGAAACACTAGAGCACAGGCGTATGGTTGGTGACTTGTCTCTTTTCTACAAGTACTATCATGGAAGATGCTCGCAGGAACTAATAGGATTGATCCCCCTAAGGGCAAGATTCTTGAGGCGTACTAGACGATCGAATACAGCAAATTCTTGTGCGGTCAAGCTTGACACAGTAAGAACTTCTGTCTACGGAGACTCTTTTTTTCTATAGGACTTTCAATTTATGGAACTTATTACCGAAAGGAATTTTTCCCAAAAATTACAATGTATCCTTGTTTAAGAAGGCAGTTCATCGCCATCTATCCTTGGTTCTGCATCCTACTCGCAGTGCTTTGAAAGTATAATGGGGTTACCCTTTGCGAGTGGATTAAACTTAAAAAAAAGCCCATTTTATTCACTCCTGGACGCGGTGGACGTAGGACTCGTCCACCGCTCTCTATCTTGAGCATTCAAGATCCAGGTTTTACCAGCTTGTCTCTGAATATCGTCTCTCTATCTTATTTGGGGGAATCCGACACTTCGTTTAGTTTCCCTGGGTCTCCATTGTATTATCCCCAAATATCGGCAATTTGATGGGCCTGGCGCAACCAGGGGGGCAAGTAGGGATATTAGAGTTTCTCAGAACAGAGGTTTAGCAAAGGGAGAAAAAAAGGGAAAACAGTGGGAAATATATTAAAAAATGTTTGACCAAAATTGCTTTGATACACGACCATCACGTTGTAGATCACTTAATGCTTAAGGCTGCTTGGCATTCTGTCGTTATTCCAAGGAAGTACAAAATTAGTTTGGTCAAAACAACCTTTGGTTTGAGAATCCTCCTAATTTGACTCAAGCCCTCCCAGTTGCAGATTTTTGGGCAATTTTAACTCGCAAAGCGTATAATATGGGGTGGCAAATAGAATACAAAGCAATAAATTTGCAGAATTTCAAAAAAGTGTGCTTTACGCAGCCTAAACCTAACCACCACCAGAAAATTGTGCCTCGTCGAACAACATGGACCCCTTTATTTGGTTCAACCTAATAATTTTGTTAGTTACTAAGCATTTAATAACTCTTTGCAATCAAGGGCTGAAGTACTTATTGCAGTGAATAAAAGTAGACTAAGAAGCAAAGCATTAAGTCTGCTCACTGGCCACGGGAACTTTAACGGACACCTGGTTAAACTTAACCTAGCAGAAAGCGACCGATGTCGACTGTGTGGGATTATTTTTTTTGTTAAAGCAGGGGAAAATGCTTTACGCACATCTGGGAAGATAACCCAGATAGTGTCGGGCTTCCGCTCAAACTACGGGTACCGACTAAAAACCCCTACTTCTTCGTGCCGGGCCCTTGGCCCCCAATCCCTCCGTCGGAACAGTACAATAGTGCTGGAGCACTATTGTAAGCTGTTTTGCCTGAAACATAAGAACAAACAAAACAGAAAATTTTTACGATGAAAGTCTCAGCCTAGAGGACCATCCTTGGTCTCCTAATCCTGGTTGGGATGTCTGGATCGTAATCCACTGCCTGTCGAACTAGTTCGTTGGGATGCGTTTCCGCTCTCACCATCGCCCTGGAATTAATTTCCCTAAGAAATTCTCTTACCAAAGGTAGTTCAACTTCTCTGTGGAGCTAATTGTTTCTCACAAACCATGGAGCGTCCATGGCTTGTCTTAGAAAGACGTTCTGGAACACCTGGAGTTGCTTCATCTGATTATCCGTCTCCTGTGACCAAGCTACAGATGCGTAGGTCATCGCTGGTCTTATGATTGATTTGTATAGTAACACTTTAAGTCCAATGAATAGGTTACTATTTCTACCAATCATCGCTTGCAGCAGTCCCTTCAGCATTTTTGCTTTGGACACTGCATAATCGATGTGTGCCTGGAATGTTAGTCTTTTGTCTAAAATGACACCTAGATACTTTGCCTGAAGTCTCTAGTTGACGTTTTGCCCATGAACATTTACATGTCCATATGGTTGGTCGAAAAAGACTGCTTGGGTCTTGTCTGCGTTGACTTGGATTCTCCATTGGCCGAAGTAATCTAGTAGAGTGTCTGTTGCCTCCTGAAGTCGTCTGGTGACCACCTCTGGGCTGAAGCTACACTGTGTGAGACTGTAAGCAAACCCTTACTATAATGGGAGAAACCAACAAGGTCACACTTGCTTGGGTGCCCGGGCATAGTAACATACACGCCCACGAGCCCCCGTGCCTACGCTACTTTTGACCGTCCGGTAAGTCGCCGGACGGTTTTATAAAACGTAGTGGTTCCTGCAAACATATACTTCATTTCACATGTACCGGTCACGGTTTTGGTGCCGGACGGCGACCCCACTATCCATCCGGTGGACGGACGGCCGCCGGGGACGCAGTGGTACATCTGTTTTGGTTGGTCTATTCACACTCAGTGGCTGTTTACGTTTTAGTTTCCATTTGAGTCCAGTGTTGTATTCTAAAAAAGTCAATTTTTCCGAAATGGAAATTGAAATATTAATTTTGTAAATTAAGACCACAGCTGAAATTATGCCTTGTGGTGTAAAAGAGATGAAATAATATAAAAAGCCAACATATTTACAGGTTGAATATAGTTTCTCATTTTTGTGTTCTGCCTTTAAAAAGTAATTTTTAATCGAGTGTTCAGTTAAAGAACTCGTTATCCTTACATTGCAGATCCTCAAACAATCTATCAAAAAATTGTTCCCTTTTTGAAATGAACCAAATAAATTCTGTTGTGTTAACGTTCGCATCGACGTCGATGCTACAAAATCCACATAGCAATAATTTGGTTACGGTCCATTATTGAAGTCGTTCTGCAAGAAACTGAATTCTGTTATTCTGTATTTGAGCGGTGTGTGTGAAAGCCTTTAAAAAACCGTCCGGCGTTATACCGGACGATCAAAACCGACGTGTGTGAAACTAGCGTTTTGCTGTAGGCAAAAACATCATATTAACAAGCCTCGAACAGGCTTATTTGAACCAGTGGAGGAACATAACCACCTGCAGGCAAGCAAGCCTGCTGATGGATAAACCCTTGCAATCAAGGGCTGAAGTACTTATCGCAATGAATAAAAGTAGACTAAGCAAAACCCTAGGTTTGTTCATTGGCCACGAGAATTTTAACGGACACCTGGTTAAACTCAACCTAGCAGAAAGCGACCGATGTCGACTGTGCATGAATGTATGCAAACCCTTAATAGAATGGGAGAAACCAACAAGGGCACACTTATTTGGGTGCCCGGGCATTGTTATATACACGCCCACGAGCTGGCAAGAGGGGGACTCTGCGGAAGTTCCCACCGAACAGATCGTAGGCGTGCCTTATACTGTAGGCAATAACATCATATTAACAAACCTCAAACAGGCACATTTGAATTGGTGGAGGAACATAACCACCTGCAGGCAAGCAAGACTGCTCATGGATACACCCTTGCAACCAAGGGCTGAAGTACGTATCGCAATGAATAAAAGTAGACTAAGCAAAACCCTAGGTTTGTTCATTGGCCACGAGAATTTTAACGGACACCTGGTTAAACTCAACCTAGCAGAAAGCAACCGATGTTGATTGTGTATGACTGTATGCAAACCCTTAATAGAATGGGAGGAACCAACAAGGTCACACTTGTTTGGGCGCCCGAGCATAGTAATATACACGACAAAGAGGTTACCCACGAGTTAGCAAGAGGGGGCGCCGCGGAAGTTCCCACCGAACAGATCGTAAGCGTGTCTTATGCTGTAGGCAAAAACATCATATTAACAAGTCTCGAACAGGCTCATTTGAACCGGCGGAGGAACATAACCACCTCCAGGCAAGCAAGACTGCTGATGGATAAACCCTTGCAATCAAGGGCTGAAGTACTTATCGCAATGAATAAAAGTAGACTAAGCAAAACCCTAGGTTTGTTCATTGGCCACGAGAACTTTAACGGACACCTGGTTAAACTCAACCTAGCAGAAAGCGACCGATGTCGACTGTGTATGACTGTATGCAAACCCTTAATAGAATATGAGAAACCAACAAGGTCGCACTTGTTTGGGTGCCCGAGCCTAGTAATATACACGACAAAAACGTTGCCCACGAGCTGGCAAGAGGGGGTTCTGCGGAAGTTCCCCCGAACAGATCGTAGGCGTGTCTTATGCTGTAGGCAAAAACATCATATTAACAAGTCTCGAACAGGCTCATTTGAACCGGTGGAGGAACATAACCACCTGCGGGCAAGCAAGAGTGCTGATGGATAAACCCTTGCAATCAAGGGCTGAAGTACTTATCTCAATGAATAAAATTAGACTAAGCAAAGCACTAGGTCTGCTGACTGGCCACGGGACACCTGGTTAAACTCAACCTAGCATAAGCGATCGATGTCGACTGTGTGAGATTGGAAAGGAAACAAGTTTAAACATTACGTGTGTTTGTTCAAAGCTTGCCAGATACAGATATAATCTGACTGGTAATAAGACCAGAAGATCTGAAAGGAATGAGTGTAACTCAGATGTTGAGCCTGGCTGTAAAGATCGAATTCAGACTCGAACAAACTTCTCAAGGGATTTGGAATTTAGGTGACAGGACCTATAACGGCCCCTACAAAAGGTTAAAAAAAAGCATTTAATTCAATAAGTTTAAATTAAGTTATTTATAACAAAGGAATATCGTTAAATAATTTGTGACAAAACTTTTGAGACATATAAGTCAAAATTGAAATTTCAAAGTTTTTTTTGTGAGTCTTATCTCAAAGAACTGTTAAAAGTGTTGGACGTTTCGCCCACCATCGTAGGGGGGGCTTCTTCAGGAACAAAGAAAAGAAACAATAAATAAAAAGAGGAATATGAGGGAATAGGCAAAAATGAAAAGGCCAATTTCAAAACATCAGACACGGTAACTCAGTATGTCCACCATACCAGAGGCGAAACTCTTCTGAATTATTCTGAATTAAAAATTGGTACAAAGGATAAGAAGGCTTAGACAGAAGAGCACGGTAACTCGGTATGTCCACCATACCAGAGGCGAAACTCTTCTGAATTGAAAATTGGTACAAAGGTTTAGACAGAAGAGCACGGAACTCGGTATGTCCACCATACCAGAAACGAAACTCTTCCTTGGCAAAATTTCGATTTAAAATTTTTTACGTATACTTCGAAAATCAGCTTCAAATTTGGAAATTTCTTAAATAATGCTACATTAAATTTTTACTTCTTCTTTGAACATTTGGTTAAAATTATAAATAAAAAATTAAAATTAAGTTATCAGTTCAAATTAAAACGACTTTTTTAAATATAAATTAGCAGCATTTCTCGAAATTTCGACATATTCCAAACTTTATGTTTAAAACTAAACTGGAATTTTAATCTAAAAAAATAAAGTGATAAGCATCTGTTCAGCTAAGAGGTTTTAAAAATCTTTATTAAGAGAGTTTGTCATTAACCAGCAGTGCCCTGTTAGAGGCAGTGTATGGGTTTATTAGTCTTATTTTTTAATATTGACTATTTTTTTAAAGATTTTCTGGCTTTACGAAACATTCAAAATGCTAAAGTACAAAAATACACACGTAAAGCTCCCAGCTGTTAAAATTTTTGTAGCCTAGCATACATTTGCTAGCGTATCTATAAAAAATTGTTAATGTGGTGTATTGGTCCAAAGTTGACATTTATTTTTTTATGTTCAACCTCAAACTAAACGTAATTATGTCAGAGCAGCTCTATTATTTCCTATTAATTGTCATAATTGAATTGTTAATTAGAGTAATGTCTGTTCTTGCAATGGTATATTATGTAATTATATTTTAGATATTTTAGGTAATTGCGGACTCGTATAATTGTTTCTCTATCCTTTCATATCCTATTATTCTAGCGTCCCTGGGAAGGTAACTCAGCCAACAGTTAATTAATTAATATAACATTCACCATATCGATTTTCAACGACATAATTTCGTCCACCACTTGTTCCTAGTCCAAATTAATAATAACAATATGCGCGTTGAGCTTCCTACGAATTTGCCGTCTCAATAAGTTTAACATACATCAATGAACATTATTAATTATAATTTATTACATAAAAAACCTCCTCAGGGTACATTTCTTTCCCAATATCTCTATTTACCACTGAGGTAATAAAAAAACCGATCAAACAAATGTTCTAGTAATTTTTCCCAATTAACCCCCTTCGTTTATTATCTGACGCAGTCTGATTTAAATAGCCCCATTCTCTACCGTGTCCCCTCGCAAAGTTTCCTCCAGCTCAGAAACAAACCACACAGAAGAAGTTTCCTAACCGCGAAACAAAGGCCCCTTAGATATTGATTTCTCGAACGGCCGCCCACGCTTCAGCTTTCATCCGCTAGGTAACGCTGCCAGAACAATAGGATTCAACGAATTGTGCAAACCCATTATTATGGGAAACTCGTTCCGGTCGTAAATAAGAGCAAGAGTAATTGATTTTGTGATTGTAGTTTTTCTTGTTAACTCTGAAAATATCTGACCTAGAGCCCCGGCCTAGCACTTTCAATTGGCCAGTATGTTAATTGAATTAGCAGGCCGGCGGGTTGTTTTTATAGGGCCGTAAACTTTTCGCAGACAGAAACGAAATTGGAGCGTTGTACATTTTGGCGGATGCGCCGGATTGTGGTATTTGTATTTCGACGTGCGATCACTTAATTAGTTTGAATTTGATTAAGTTGAAAGGTAGCATTTTCTTAATCAATAACTTTGCGAATATATCTTTAATTAAAATAGGGAAATTTATTAAATAATGTCAGTGGAAAATTATTATTTATTTCGCTTTCATCGTAATTTCTTAGTTTATTCACGTAGGACGTCTGAAGTTTAAAGTTTATTATTTTATAATTAAAAATAGTATCTTTGCATCGAAGCTTTGAGAAACTTTCGATTGAAAATAAAAATAAATAAATAAGGAGTTCGACGGTATCATCAATAAATTGTTAGATAGGGAATTACATTTTATTATTTATGCATAAAATCTATATTATCCAAATCGGTAGAATCAGCAATAGGTTCAACCTTGAAGACACCTTTCTCAAATAATTTGTTGCTATTCTTTTTATATATTACGTTACACTAATAAAGTAAATGACATATATTTGATACATCTTTAAAATGGTCGATATTTTTGATTTTACGTGTTATAGGGTGATTCAAAAAAATCTTTATGGTTAACTCTTCATGATTTAGCCCAAATGAGTTTTTTGGTAAGTTTCAAACTTTCTTAGTAACTAATAAAGTGTTAATTATTCAAGTAATTGGGATCACTAAAATAACATATGGCTTGGCATAAATATATAAATGGTAAGTCATGTTTATAACAGCAAACACTGGAATATAATTTAAACGCATCCGATACCAAATATTATCATAGCTCTGTTTACACTGCATTTGGCATGTAAAATAAAAGTACATTGGACGATAATCTTTTATAATTAATGGAAACGTTGAACACGACACAAACTTCGGCAAATAATTATTTTGCCTTGACGATCGATAATTCTCTAATGCCCAAATCGGTAAAATCTAATAAATTCGAACTGAATGATATGTCTATATTGCTTGTTCGAGAACCCTACATAATTAATATTGTTGAACTTCATGATATCCTTGATTTGACAAAACTACCATATTATTTATTCATCTTTTAACTTTCGTGCTCCAAATAAAACGTGATAAAATTTCGAGTAACTGGAGTTTTTTGTTCAGAAATTCAACATAAACAAACGACATTTCAAAATAAAAGTCAAAATTTTTCTACAAGATTTTCACTTTTATTTGTAGACTTCAAAAAAAAATTAAAGTTAGAATTCGCAATTTCAAGTAAACTTTACAGTTTGACATATTTGTCAAAATTTTTGTATTTCTCAGCAGTTAAAAATTTCGGAGAAAATTTCGACTTAAAATTAGGCGACTTTTGCAAAAAGAAACCAAGCCACATTCTTAAAAATTAGATTTTTAGACGCCCATAGTTCAAAAGAAGTCCTAATCTTTAATTTGGTTTCATTTTAAAACCTAGCAACTAGTTAATCAAAAAACCATTCAGATAAATGAGTTGGGCAGGTACAAAATGCTTTGGTCCCTTTTTGCAAAACAAAAAATTAATAATGTTTTCATAAGTGTAGCTAGAATGGGGCAGGGCACGTTATTTGTCCCCCTTTGTTTCAAGCAATCAATCAAAAATTTATATCCAACTAGAAAGCAAGAAAGGTTAAAAAACACAACAAAGGTATCTCTCTGTAGATGACAGCTTGGCTTTTGAAACGCGTTACAGCAACCTTTGTTGTGTTTTTTAATCCCTCGTGGTTTCAGGGGACAAGAATTGTATTTCAATTTTAGAAAGTTCTGCCCTCTTCTGATTCGAACAATCAATTAAAAATTTATATTCAACTAGAAACCAGAAAAGGTTAAAAAACACAGCTGAAGATGATAGCTTGGTTTTCGAAACGCCTTAGAGCAGTGGTTTCCGGCCTGTGGGGCGCGAGACTGTTGCAAGGGGGGCATGCAGCTGTTTCCAAAATATCTTTTTCAAATACAAACCAACATCTATATATTGTATATTGTTTTGTAGCCCATTAAATAAATTATAATATCAGTTGAGTATTTATGAAATTAGATTGTTAGAAAAATTAAGGGGGCGCAACAATTTTTTTTAAAGGGGGGCGCAGGTACAAAAAGGTTGGAAACCACTGCCTTAGAGCAACCTTTGTTATGTTTGTTAATCTTTCTTGGGTTCAGGATTTGTACTACAATTTTAGAAGGTTCTCATTTTTCTTCTAAATTCGTTCTTATTTGAAATTTCAAAATTTTGTCTAGATATCGACTTTATTTCTCAAAATTCGTCTTTTTTCACAAAATTTGTCTCCTCTTTATAAAGAATTATTATCTGAAATATAATTCCGAATTTGTTTTTACAATTTTGGAATATTTTCTCAAAATTTGCCCTTTTCTGAAAATTTTGACTTCTAATCCGATATAAATTTTGGTTGGTTTATCAAAATTTGCCTTATTCTGAAAATTGACCGGATCCTCTAATAAAAAAGTGAAAATTTTGGAAAACATATTTGAAACTATTCAGTTTTTCTATGAGGGCGAAAGTTCAGGGAATTTATCCTGAGGAATTTCAATGGTTTTTTTAAAAGTCCAACTTTCTGGAAATTTCAATTTGTTTCTTAAAATTTTGCCAACCAACCCTATTCTGGTTAAGGTGAAGTGCTCGTCTGCCTCTGGCCTAAACACTTAAAAGAAAGCCAGCAAATTTCGTTGCTCTCTCAAAATTTACCCATTTATCGAAATTTCGATAAAATTTGAGTTTGAGATATTTCGAATTTTTACGAAATTTGTCTTCAAAAATCTGATCTTCTTGTCGTAATTTCAAATTTATTTTTGATGTCTACAACTTTTTCGTAACGTTCTGCCTCTTTTCAAATTTGCCTTTTTCTTAAAATTCGTTTTTGTTATCTGTAATTTCAGTTTTTTTTTTGTTCGAAAGTATGGCTTCATCTCAACTATTCTGTAAAATTTGTCTTCCTTAAAATTAGGATTGCTGTCAAAATTTGGACTGATTTAAAAATTTGTTTTTTTTTACAGGGTGTTTCATAATTGCATGCTGAACCGGCAGAGGGATATTCCTTGGGCAATTTTAAGACAAAATTTTTATATTAACATAGGTCCGAAAACGCTTTATTTTCGATATACAGGGCGGTAAAAATTGAAGAAAAAATCGGTTTTTCTTCAATATTTCTGAGACTGGTTTAGATATTTTTTTGATATTCAGTACAGAATATCTGGTTATAAAAGCAAGTATTTTGACAAAAAAACATTTGTTGTGATTCCACCAGTGGCGTTCCCACAAACAGGTCGATACACATTTTTGAAAAAAAAAAAAATGTGACGCCAATGCTATTTTCTAAAATAAGAATTATTTTCCTAGTCTTTGATGTGTTTCTATCAAAATTGAGCTCTTGACTTTTTGTCCTATGACGGACGGTTTCCGAATTAAAAAATAAAAATCATTTACTTGCTATGCCGCTGTGGTAGATTAATTTATTAATGAAGTTGGAGTCTACAACTTTTTTGTAAAATTCCGCCTTTTTCCAAATTTGCCTTTTTCTCAAAATTCGTTTTTGTTTTCTGTCATTTTAATTTTTTTTCTTCGAAAATATGACTTCATTTCAACTCTTGAACATTGTTTTTCTTAAAATTTAGATTGGTGTCAAAATTTGGACTGATTTAAAAATTTGTCTTTTTCATAACGAGTATTCTCAAAATTTGACGGTTTCTCAAAATTTTAAAGTGAAATGCTCGTCCGCTTCTGGCTTAAATACTCTAAAGAAAATAAGTATTCAGCCAGCAAATTCCGTTATTTTCTCAAAATTGGCCCACTTTTCGAAATTTCGACAAAATTTAACTCTGAGATATTTTCAATTTTTACGAACTTTGTCTTCGAAAATTTGATCTTCTTGTCGTAATTTCGAACTTTCTTTTAAAGTCTACAACTTTTTCGAAAAATTCCGCCCTTTATCAAATTTGCCTTTTTCTCAAAATGCGTTTTTGTTTTCTGTAATTTCAATTTTTTTTCTTCGAAAATATGGCTTCATTTCAACTTTTTCGTGAAATTTGTCTTTCTTAAAATTTAGATTGGTGTCAAAATTTAGACTGGTTTAAAAATTTAGACTGGTTTAAAAATTCGTCTTTTTTATGACGAGTATTCTCAAAATTGACGGTTTCTCGAAATTTTAAAGTGAAATGCTCGTTCGCCTCTTTCGTGAATACTCAAAAGAAAATAAGTATCCAGCCAGCAAATTCTGTTGTTTTCTCAAAATTCACCCATTTTTCAAAATTGTGACAAAATTTGACTCTGAGATATTTCGAATTTTTACTAAATTTGTCTTCAAAAATCTGATCTTGTCGTAATTTCGAACTTTTTCTTTGAAGTCTACAACTTTTTCGTAAAATTCCGCCTTTTTTCAAATTCGCCTTTTGCTCAAAATTCGTTTTTGTTTTCTGTTATTTCAATTTTTTTTCTTCGAAAGTATGGCTTCATTTCAACTCCTGAAATTTGTTTTTCTTAAAATTTAGATTGGTGTCAAAATTTGGACAGATTTAAAAATTCGTCTTTTTTATAACGAGTATTCTCAAAACTTGACGGTTTCTCAAAATTTTAAGGTGAAGTGCTCGTCCATCTATGGCTTAAATACTTAAAATAAATAAGTATTCACCCAGCAAATTCCGTTATTTTCTTAAAATTCACCCATTTTTCGAAATTGAGATAAAGTTTGACTGAGATATTTCAAATTTTTACTAAATTTTTCTTCGAAAATTTGATCTTCTTGTCGTAATTTCGAAGTTTTTTTTTGAAGTCTACAACTCTACAACTTTTTCGTAAAATTCCGGCCTTTTTGAAATTTGCCTTTTCCTCAAAATGCGTTTTTGTTTTCTGTAATTTCAATTTTTTTTCTTCGAAAGTATGGTTTCATTCCAACTTTTTCGTGAAATTTGTCTTTCTTAAAATTTAGATTGGTGTCAAAATTTAGACTGGTTTAAAAATTTAGACTGGTTTGAAAATTCGTCTTTTTTATGACGAGTATTCTCAAAATTGACTGTTTCTCGAAATTTTAAAGTGAAATGCTCGTTCGCCTCTTTCGTGAATACTCAAAAGAAAATAGGTATTCAGCCAGCAAATTCTGTTATTTTCTCAAAATTCACCCATTTTTCAAAATTGTGACAAAATTTGACTCTGAGACATTTCGAATTTTTACTAAATTTGTCTACAAAAATCTGATCTTGTCGTAATTTCGAACTTTTTCTTTGAAGTCTACAACTTTTTCGTAAAATTCCGCCCTTTTTCAAATTCGCCTTTTTCTCAAAATGCGTTTTTGTTTTCTGTAATTTCAATTTTTTTTCTTCGAAAGTATGGCTTCATTACAAATTTTTCGTGAAATTTGTCTTTCTTAAAATTTAGATTGGTGTCAAAATTTAGACTGATTTAAAAATTTGTCTTTTTCATAACGAGTATTCCAAAAATTAACGGTTTCTCAAAATTTTAAGGTGAAGTGCTTGTCCGCCTCTGGCTTTAATACTTAAAATAAATAAGTATTCACCCAGCAAATTCCGTTATTTTCTCAAAATTCACCAATTATTCGAAATTTCAACAAAATTTGACTCTGAGATATTTCGAATTTTTACTAAACTTGTGTTCGAAAATTTTATGCTTTTGTCGTAATTTTGAACTTAAAGTCTAGATTTTTTTCTCAAAATTTCGCATTTTTTTAAATTCGTTTTGGTTTCTGAGATTTCAATTTTTTTTCTCGACTTCTTCGAACTTATCGCTTTCTCAACTTTTTCCTTGAAATTCGTCTTTTTCTGAAGTAGATTGGTTTCAAAATTTGTTTCTACCATAACGGGTGTTCTCAAAATTTTACATTCAGTGCGAGGTTCAAGAAGATTTTTTTTGTAAATTTGAACATTTTTTTAAACCCAACTTTTTGAAAATTTTGACGCGTTGGTGTCAAAATTTAGACTGATTTAAAAATTCATCTTTTTCACAAAGAGTATTCTTAAAATTTGACGGTTTCTCAAAATGTTACATTTAGCGGCATTATTTTTTCTCAAAATTTCCCATTTTGCTTGAAATGCGACGGAATGTCGACTATGTTTTTTTCAAATTTGCCTTCTTTTAAATGTCGACTGTTTGGAAAAATTGACTTTTTGAGTTTCTGTGTAAAAATGACATTTCTTTTTCTCGAAATTTGTCTTTTTTTTGAATAGATTTAAAAATTCATTATTTTGCACCTTGAATTTATTCGCAAAACTTTTGGTAATTTGATATTTTTCCCCAAATTTGTCTTTTTTTCAGCCTTCTTGACTATATTTTGTTTTCGCAAATTTTTTGGTTATTTGATATTTTTCTCCAAATTCGTCTTGTTTCGGCTTGTTTGACTATATTTTTTCAAAATGTGCTTTTGTTTAATTTTGACTTGATTCGGAAAAATCGACCTTTTGATGTGTATGTGCAAAAAATTACAATTTTTTCTCGAAATTAATCTTTTTTTGTTGGAATCTAGACTAGTGCTTGAAATTCATGTTTTTTAAATTTCGGGTTTCTTCGCAAAATTCGACTTTTTTTCTTTAAATTGACTTCCCATAGAAAATTTCGATATTTTTTTCGATTTAGAAGATTTTCTCATGTTATTTACATTTCTGGTTTCTTCGAAAAATTCGACTTTTTTTCTTAAAATTGACTTTCCATAGAAAATTTCGATATTTTTTTCGATTTAAAAGCTTTTCTTATGTTTTTTACATTTCGGATTTCTTCGCAAAATTCGACTTTTTTTCTTAAAATTGACTCTCCATAGAAAATTTCGATATTTTCTTCGATTTAAAAGATTTTCTCAACATTTCGATTGTTTTTTTTTGAGACTTCGCCTTGTTTTCTTAACATTGAGATTTTTTTTTATGCAACAGACTGGTCCTTGATTATCTTCAAAAATTGAAATACAAATCTTCTCTCCTGAAACCAAGAAAGATTAAAAAATACAACAAAGGTTGCTCTAACATGTTTCGATAGCCAAGCTATCATCTTCAGGGATTTTTTTTAATATTGAGTGTTTTTGAAAAGTTGGACCTTTTAAAATCTGTCTCGAAGTTAATAAATTTCTGAAAATTAGAGACGACTTCGTTTAAGAAATTTTGAGTTTAAACTCGAACTAAGAAAACTCTTAATTTTAAATAAAACTGGAAATTTTGATAAAAACTGGCATATTAAAAGTGGCAATTTCGAGAAATTGCTACAAACGATTTCATTTCTCTTTCTATTGCCAGACTCGAAATTTGGACATTTTCTTCTTCTTTTTTTGTTTTTTCTTAAAATTTCAAATTAACTTCGATGTAAGAGGGAAGTAAAAATTTGAAATTAACTCGGATTTTTGATCAAAAAAAATTACATTTAAACTCGAAATTTTGGACAACTAAAATTCACCAACATTTTCAGTCATGACATTTATAAAAGAAAGTATTAAATTTTAGGTTTAAATGTTAAAACTTTTCGAATACTGGAGTTTTTTGTTTAGAAGAACGTTTAGAAATGTTGAAATTAAAAGGTATTCAAATTTTCACTTTGGTTTGAAAAATGTCATGAATAAGTAAGTAGTTATTATCTGATATTAAATGATGCATAAAAAATCAACGAACACAGTAATGGTAAACCTTAAAAAGTTTTACATATTTTTAAAACCTCTCGTATTAATTGGTGATGTTGCTGCATGCATTATGAAAATAATATAACCTGGTTAATCAGCAGCTGCGAATTTCTATGAAATTTCAAAACAAATAATTAAACGTTGTTTAATTTAGTTGTGAACCGATGTAATTAAAAAGTAAATCACTAATAATAATTTACGTCATGCTCTTATCTCTATATGGATGAGCAAAATTGTTAAATAAATTATGCAACAACAATTGGCCGGATATTACAACGTGTACTATAATCGAAATTGTCCATTAGTTGACACTGTTTGATTGGCATTTATTAAATATTTAATTGCAGCTATTTTTCACTTACTTTCTGTCGATTATTCAATCAAATTGAGACGCATTTATTCGGTTTTATAAAGTTAACTGCATTCTATCGAATTGTCATTTCAGTGAATTAACCAGAAGCGAATCAAATTCCACTGGCATCTTGCATAATTTATTAAAGTTCTTTCAAAGTGACATCTACGATAGTTTAATTTAAATATCAACAAAACGCGTCGGATAATTTACCCAAACGCCTCAAGCTAAAAACATGCTTTAATTAAAGTTTCCGAGTCATGATCTACAACTTTTTGATTAAAGTTGTAAAAGTTATTCACAATAATAGGTTTTAAACTTTTAATAAAACCCAAATAGATACAATCGAGTGTTAAAGAACTTTACAAGGATTTAAAATTCCGGAAAATTTAAAATGAGCCCAAGCAAGCGGAAAACGATTTCACTCTACACTGAAACATGCATTTGCCAACACCGGCGCATTCTCCAAATTTTAAAATAACAATTTCTACAATTCCACGGTAAAATGTACAAATTAAGACTCTCGTTGCCTTTAAGACAACCGCCCGTCACAGCTCCTAAAGCTTTAAACAAAGTTTGGTCCTGTAAATACCTCAAGGGCAGTTTATATTGGGGTGCAACAATTAAGTTTCTCTGCCTTTCAGTAACACAGTTGCATTAGTTAGCGTTGCTTTTACTTCAAAGATATGTCAAAAGTTGCCTCTTATGTTTAGACAATTCAAAGTGTTCACGTCAGGAATATAATTTGGCTCAAGGGCCATTTAGATATTTCATTTTAGATTTAACGCAGTCAAAAATTGTCTTTGACGGGTGCCACGACAAAAGCAAATGGGAAATAAAATATTATATCCAAGAAAGAAAATGACCAAAAAACTTGGCAGAACTCAAATCGGATACAGAAGTAGAAGTAATTTAGAATCACTATATTTTTTTAATAATTTTTTACTGGATTCTGTTTTCTTTAGTTTGGTTTGAGATACTATTAAGAACATTAATAGTTGACGGTTTTGTGACTTGGAGCAATTTTAATACAACTTTCATTGCATATTCTCTTCTTTTTTTTGTCATCTTCTTTTTATGTAGTATTTATTGTTATAAGTCTTTATAAGGTAGAATTATTTTATTGCATTAAAGATTTTGTTTGTTGTGCACCCCTACCAGCTAGTTCTTTTGAAAAATTCCAGAATTTCCCGTATATGTGTCCCCACGTTTGCCTAGAATAGACCTAAAGCTGGAACATCTCGTGTCAATTCATTCCCTAATGATAAAATTTTGGATGAAAACCGAGGTGACGAAAAAGCCAAAAAAACTACAAACTAACAAAACATTCTTTTACTTTCGAAGCTATCAATTAATACTTAAATATAAAAAATAAAATTATTATAAATACCATGTTACTTAGATCTGCTGATTTTTTTTGTGTATTAATTTCAGTATCTGCGATTAAAAATTTCGTCACGTCTTTCGTTTCTGTCGAGGTTTAAACGACTCGCAGATGATTAATAAGAAGCATCTGACTAATCATATATTTTGTGTTTGACTTTTCTCTGACGTGAAGGATGGGTCATGAAAATTGATGAAAAACATCGGACACCCTTTTTTTGTTTTATGGTGACAAGTGCGCTGCAAAAACTACGTTATTAATTCCGAGCAGCGTGAGTATAAGTAATTTTTTGAGGCTATTAAATTGCAGACAACTTCGCAATTAAAGAGGCTAATATTTCAAAAGGACATGCTAATTGGACAAGGCATTTTATGTACGGTATTTATTATTTGACAAGGAAGAGCGTTTTAGTTGCGAAAAGTTATAAGGAAAAGCTGAATTCGCAAAAAATGTATATTTTATGTGGCTCAAGTTTTCAGTCTGTTAATTTAATTTAGTGCCATTAAAGTTGAAATTGTGCAAAGACTGTTGCAGTTACAAATTTGTTATGATAAATGCCTTTCCATAAATTAAGCGGAATTCTTTATTTCGCTTAACTTGTCCTCTTTTTCCTTATTATTACAGGATAACAAACATTTCGTGTTCTCCTAAAATTTAAAGGGTTCGGAGGCAGCTGAAAGTTTTAGTATTTAGACAATAAGTATCGCAGCAATCCATCTTTCAGCCAGACACAAGCCTGCCAACCGTCCTTTCATTACGTATACTTTTCTTCTTTTATAATTAAAAAGACTAAATGTTCGTTATTGCTTTTTCACCATTTTACAAGCTGACAACATTACTCACAACCAGAAAGAAACAATTTAGACTTGTTATTTTTTTTAATAATTTATCGTTAATATTACGATGAGATTGTAATATACAATTATTGCATTTGCTAGTCAGTATTTTAAAAAGTATCTAAATATTTAGAATTTATATCCTTTAATTCCTGTCCAGTATTGAGATGGTTGTTAAAATTTCAAGCAATGCGTTAAAATTTTCAAAAAGTTGGGCTTAAAAAAATGTTGAAAAAAAAATCTCCTTGAATCTTGCACTGAATGTAAAATTTTGAGAACACCCGTTATGAAAGAGACCGATCTACTTCAAAAAAAGACGAATTTCAAGGAAAAAGTTGAGAAAGCGATAATTTCGAAGAAGTCGAGAAAAACAATTAAAATTTCAAAAACCAAAAACGAATTTCAAAAAAAAAGCGAAATTTTGAGAAAGAGATCTAGACTTTAAGTTTAAAATTACGACAAAAGGGTCAAATTTAGACAAATTTAGTAAAATTTCGAAATATCTCAGAGTCAAATTTTGTGGAAGTTTCGAAAAATGGGTGAATTTTGAGAAAATAACGGAATTTGCTAGCTGAATACTTATTTTTGTTTGAGCATTTAATCCAGAGGCGGACGAGCACTTCACCTTAAATATTTGAGAAACCGCCAAATTTTGAGAATACTCGTTATGAAAAAGAAGATATTCTAAATCAGTCTAAATTTTGAAATCAAACTAAATTTTAAGAAAGATAATTTTCTCGCAAAAGTTGAGATAAAGCCACACTTTCAAAGAAAAAAATTGAAATTTAATTAAACAAAAACAAATTTCGAGAAAAAGGCGAATTGAAAAAAAGCGGAATTTTACAAGAAAGTTGTCGACTTAAAAAAAAAAATTCAAAATTACGACAAGAAGATCAAAGTTTCGACGACAAATTTAGTAAAAATTCGAAATATTTCGGAGTCAAATTTTGTCGAAATTTAGAAAAATGGGGAATTTTGAAAAAATAACGGAATTTACTGGCTGAATTTTCTTTTGAGTGTTTGAGCCAGAGGCGGTCGAGCACATTACTTTAAAATTTTGGGAAACCGTCAAATTTTGAGAATACTTGATATGTAAAAGACGAATTTTTAAATCAGTCTAAATTTTGAAATTAATTCAAATTTCGAGAAAAGCAAATTTCACGGAAAACTTGAAATGAAGCCATACTTTCGAAGTAAAAAATTGAAATTTCAAAAAACAAAAACGAATTTTGAGAAATAGGCGCAATTGAAAAAAGGTGGAATTTTACGAAAAAGTTGTGGACTTCAAAAAAATTTGCTGGCTGAATACTTATTTTCTTTTGAGTATTTAAGCCAGAAGCGGACGAGCATTTCACCTTAAAATTTTAAGAAACCATCAAATTTTAAAAATACTCGTTAGGAAAAAGACGAATTTTTAAATCACTCTAAATTTTGACACCAATCCAAATTTCAAGAAAGACAAATTTCACGGAAAACTTGCAATGAAGCCATACTTTCGAAGTAAAAAATTGAAATTTTAAAAAACAAGAACGAATTTTGAGAAATAGGCGCAATTGAAAAAAGGTGGAATTTTACGAAAAATTTGTGGACTTCAAAAAAATTTGCTGGCTGAATACTTATTTTCTTTTGAGTATTTAAGCCAGAAGCAGACAAGCATTTCACCTTAAAATTTTGAGAAACCATCAAATTTTAAGAATACTCGGTTATGAAAAAGACGAATTTTTAAATCAGTCTAAATTTTGACACCAATCCAAATTTCGAGAAAGACAAATTTCACGGAAAACTTGAAATGAAGCCATACTTTCGAAGTAAAAAATTGAAATTTCAAAAAACAAAAACGAATTTTGAGAAATAGGCGCAATTGAAAAAAGGTGGAATTTTACGAAAAATTTGTGGACTTCAAAAAAATTTGCTAGCTGAATACTTATTTTCTTTTGAGTATTTAAGCCAGAAGCAGACGAGCATTTTACCTTAAAATTTAGAGAAACCATCAAATTTTAAGAATACTCGTTATGAAAAAGACAAATTTTTAAATTAGTCTAAATTTTGACACCAATCCAAATTTCAAGAAAGACAAATTTCACGTAAAACTTGAAATGAAACCATACTTTCGAAGTAAAAAATTGAAATTTCAAAAAACAAAAACGAATTTTGAGAAATTGAAAAAATTGAAAAAAGGTGGAATTTTACGAAAAATTTGTGGACTTCAAAAAAATTTGCTAGCTGAATACTTATTTTCTTTTGAGTATTAAAGCCAGAAGCAGACGAGCATTTTACCTTAAAATTTTGAGAAACCATCAAATTTTAAGAATACTCGGTTATGAAAAAGACAAATTTTTAAATCAGTCTAAATTTTGACACCAATCCAAATTTCAAGAAAGACAAATTTCACGGAAAACTTGAAATGAAGCCATACTTTCGAAGTAAAAAATTGAAATTTCAAAAAACAAAAACGAATTTTGAGAAATAGGCGCAATTGAAAAAAGGTGGAATTTTACGAAAAAGTTGTGGACTTCAAAAAAATTTGCTGGCTGAATACTTATTTTCTTTTGAGTATTTAAGCCAGAAGCAGACGAGCATTTCACCTTAAAATTTTAAGAAACCATCAAATTTTAAGAATACTCGGTTATGAAAAAGACGAATTTTTAAATCAGTCTAAATTTTGACACCAATCCAAATTTCGAGAAAGACAAATTTCACGGAAAACTTGAAATGAAGCCATACTTTCGAAGTAAAAAATTGAAATTTCAAAAAACAAAAACGAATTTTGAGAAATAGGCGCAATTGAAAAAAGGTGGAATTTTACGAAAAATTTGTGGACTTCAAAAAAATTTGCTGGCTGAATACTTATTTTCTTTTGAGTATTTAAGCCAGAAGCAGACGAGCATTTTACCTTAAAATTTTGAGAAACCATCAAATTTTAAGAATACTCGGTTATGAAAAAGACGAATTTTTAAATCAGTCCAAATTTTGACACCAACCTAAATTTTAAGGAAAACAAATTTCACGAAAAAGTTGAGATGAGGGCATACTTTCGAAGAAAAAAAATTAAAATTTTAATAAACAAAAACGAATTTCGAGAAAAAGGCGAATTTGAAAAAAGGGGGAATTTTGCGAAAAAGTTGTAGCCGAATTTTTAAATCAGTCTAAATTTTGACACCAATCCAAATTTCAAGAAAGACAAATTTTACGGAAAACTTGAAATGAAGCCATACTTTCGAAGTGAAAAATTGAAATTTTAAAAAACAAAAACGAATTTTGAGAAAAAGGCTAATTTGAAAAAAGGTGGAATTTAACGAAATAGTTGTAGACTTAAAAAAAAAATTTTTAAATTGCGACAAGAAGATCAAATTTTTGAAGACAAATTAAGTAAAAATTCCACAGTCAAATTTTGTCGAAATTTCGAAAAATGAGCGAATTTTGGGAAAATAACGGAATTTGCTGGCCGAATACTTATTTTCTTTTGAGTATTTAAGCCAGAGGCAGACGAGCATTTCAACCTAAAATTTTGAGAAACCGTCAAATTTTGAGTATACTCGTTATGAAAAAGACAAATTTTTAAATCAGTCCAAATTTTGACACCAATCTCACCAATCAATCAACCAAAGTAAATTTAAGGAAAACAAATTTCACGAAAAAAATGGGATGAAGCCATACTTTCGAAGAAAAAAATTGAAATTTCAAAAAACAAAAACGAATTTTAAGTTAAAATTTTCTAAGAAATTTGTAACTGTTGAGAAATTTAAAAATTTTGATAAATGTGTCAAACTGTAAAGTTGCGAATTCTAACTTTAATTTTTTTAGAAGTGTACAAGTAAAAGTGGAAATTTTGACTTTTATTTTGAAATGTCGATTTTTGTTTATGTTGAATTTCTGAACAAAAAACTCCAGTTACTTAAAATTTTGTCACGATTTATTTGGAGCACGAAAGTTAAAAGATGAATAAATAATATAGCAGGTTTGTCAAATTTTGTGAAAATTTTTAAAAATGGGTGAATTTTGAGAAAAAACAGAATTTGCTGGCTGAATATTTTCTTTTAAATGTTTAAGCCAAAGAGGGACGGCACTTCACCTTGTTCAGTATTAGGATGGTTATTAAAATTTTGAGTTGGAATTTCCAGAAAGCTGGATTTAAAAACAAACATTGGAATTTCAAAAAGACTTCCTGAATGTGTGCCCTTACACAAAAACTAAAAGGTTTTAAAACATATTTCTCAAAATTTTTATTTTTTTATTAAAAGATCTGGCAAATTTTCAGAGGAAGGCAACTTTTGATAAACCAACCAAAATTTATATCAAATTTAAGAAAAGTTGTTTTCAGAAAAAGTTGAATTTTGAGAAATAGACAATTTCAAAAAAAAGCTCAACTGACTTATGAATTACCACTTACAGTTCTTCTGGAAATTTCAAATTCTCCAGATTTTTTTATGTTCCTCTATTTTGGTTTAAAAATGTCAAGTTTTTGCACTAGACTTTGACATTTTATAGTTCATTTTATTTTCTAATTATGATAAAAACGTTTAAAAAAAAACCCTAAAATTTCTATAAGAATGTCAACATTTAAAAAAAAAATGAAAGAATTGTAAGAAAAAATTTAATTTTCAACTCCTTTCACATTTCGATATTTTTATAAAATATCAACCGAGTCTTGTGAACTACCAGTACATAAGAACCACAATTAAAGTAAATTAAAATATGTACAAAGTATATTAAATTTTCACAAAAATAGCTTATCTACTGAAATTTTATGTTTTTGTGAGTTGGCTCCTTCTTGCAAAATAAAACTTCTCTTTTACTGTATAAGAAGAAGCCAATTTTGAGGAAAAAGTCAATATTTGTAAAAACAATATATTTGAGATAAAAGTTAAAATTTCGAAGTTTTAATTTCTGAAAAGTCGTCTTGTACAATTTATTAACATACTGAGTAGAATTTAATTAAAAGTTGATAGTAACGAATCAAGCCGGACTTGCACTCTGCAGCACTTTTTGTAATGGAAATCAAAATTGAAACTAATAAAAATATGAATTAAATTAATTGTGAGTAAGGTTGTTTTGTTACAAAAACGGTTATTTTAATAGAATTGATATATAAATAATCGGTACGTTGGAAAGATACCCCGTGTTGAAATTCAGCTCAATACATTGTTGTGGCTTTAATTTGCTAAATAAGCTGAATGTTTTTGTATCGTATTGACCCGCTTTCATGAAATATTCAGGCGTAATGCTTACGTTTTTTCACATATTTATCGTACACTTATTAAGAATCGATATTATATTGTACAGAATGTTTTGTATTATTTTTATCCAGATGCACGGGAATTTAAAAGTTACAACCATCACCCAAGGCTACGAAAGCGTACAATATATGCATTAAAATTAGTTTTGAGGTAAATTAAAGTTTGAACTTTAAAATGTAAGTCCGCAGATATGTTGCTCAAAAACATTTACCTACGGGTCTTTTAATTATGTTTGGAGTACAAACAGAATAAGTAAACCAGCAACTTTAAATTGTTTTCTATGAGGAAGGTTTACAAAGTATTAATTCGTAGCGAAATCCGGCGCATCCGCCATGGCGAGTTTTGAATAAACAGTTAAAAATGAAGCGACTTGTTTTGTCCTTGTTGAGTGTTTGCTAGCAACTTCGACTGCATATTTAATAGCGCCTCTTCCCGTGGGGGTACACGATTCCCTCCCCGTGTGGTGTCTGCCCTGTTTCCCCGTTAGCGCAATCGTTGCAGTCACCCCATTATGCTGTTGCTTTGCGAGCATCTTCCTAACGTACGAAACGGCCCAGGCTCTAACGACATCGATACCTATTATCTTCCGGGACGAAATTCAAAACAACACCGACGATGCCGAACTTAGGAGCTTGCAACCCCCACGTAATTTTATAAAAGTTGTACATTCTTACGAAATATGTTGTACGTGAAATGATTAATCTTGCATTGCTGGATTTAATTCAATCAAAATTGGGTCTTAGCTGAAAAATTTAACAAACTTGCGGGCTTTAGGAAAAGTAAATAACAAGAGCCGCGGTAACGTCTTTGTGTGAATTCATTGTGATTTGATTTAAACTTCCATCGAAATCGGAAACATCTGATTCCAACTCGTTCTCTTTGAGAGAATTTTCCGAACTCGTTATTGGCACGTATATAAATAATGGCAGGACACAAAATATAACTCGTTACCAATCTATAGAGAAGCCTTAAAAGGGTACACCGCACGCACTTGATTAAAACTGCTCCCCAACAAAGTTTTGCTTTCTTTTTCCACCATCCTGAACTCTTTTAAAAATATCCTTTCACATAATTTGGCGACAACTTCCGGATTTTTTCGACTCGTCAAACAAAAGAAATACGTCTTTCAAGCCATTGTTGTAGACGGAATTTGTTAAAGTAGATGGCGTATTTCGAATACGCTTTCTTTTACATGAATTACGCGGGTGCGCCTCACTTGAAATATTAGATATTATGTATCTGAATAAAACCAAAAGTAGAATAAGGAAACCTGTAATTGCGCCCTATTTTTAAATAAACTGGGATTCTTCTTTGTGCTTTAGAGAGTAATAAACATAGGGCACCAGGGCATTGCGAAAGATTAGCAACTTTAGTATCCAGCTTGATTGCCAACTTGACCGTTTAAAACCAAGTCCGCTTTCTAAAACACAAATAGAAAGAATACGACCATTGTTGCAGAGAATACACATTCAACCACAATAGTTTATGTCCAGTGACCCATACGTCTATGCCACAGATAAATCTAATAGCGTTTTTCTTTACAAATAATGAAAAGTAACGTCTTCAAAATAAAGCAAGTACCTTCAATTTAGCTGCTTTATTGATTACCTATTACGTAAGTCTTAAAAAATAACCAGACTGCAATTCAGAGCTTTAGTGTAATTGATATTAGATTAGGTGATAGTTTGAAAGTATCGGATTTTTGAGATAAGAAAAACGATACTGAAAAAATCGAGTAAAAGAAAAAACTTGTTTGTTTCGTATTAAAAAAAAACTCCATGCATTTTCGACATTTCGACTCTGAAGAACTTAATCAGAAACAAAAAAATCGATTTCTGCTGTCCTTTATATCTCAAGTGGTACTTCAGTCTCGTGTTAATCGATCTCTCAGTCTAACCTACGAAGCATCACATTGCAGCCAAGTGCCAAACTACTGCAAAAAATTCTGAATTAGAATTTAAATTTATTTTAAAAAACGTTGAAAGTTTGGGATTAAGATCGAAATTCGAAATTGGCATTAAAACTGACATATTTTTTTGTAAATAAAATCAAAATTTTTATAAAACTAGTTTACATTTCGAGCTAAAGTGCCAAAATTCTAAAGAAGAGAATTAAATATTGCAAATGCAAATTTAAAACTTTGAAAAAACAAAGATCAAAACTTCTATCGAAAAAAACTAATAATAATAATTAACAGTGGTGGCTCGCGTATTGGCACTGTAGAACTGCAGCACCCCCAATTTTGCTTACGAGTTTTTTCTCAAAATTTTCCGAAGACTTTTCCTTAAACAATTTTTTGTAGAGATTTAAATTTTCTCTGATTTCTTTTTATAGAAATGTCAAGTTTCTTTTACAAAGTTACGGGATTTTAAAATCTATTTTAATTATTTTTTAATTTAAGTAAAAATTTTGGGAAAATAATTTAAAATTCAAAATAACATCTAGATGCAAGTCTTCTTGCATTTTACTATTTCTCTAAATAAAAAAATTAATAGCGAATATTCGAGTTTTTACTGAAATCTCTATTTCAATTTTTTTGTATAAAAATTTTAAGTTTCTTCTAGATATTTCGATTTTAATTTTAATTTTTTCTGCGAAGTTTCTATCTTTTCTAAATATTTTATAAAGAGAAGTTTTTTATAAATTTTTATTTTTTCTGAATATTTTGTCCTTAAAATTTCTTCTGGAAATTTCAACTAATCCAGATTTTTTATGTTCCTCTAATTTGCTTTAAAAAGTTTTTTCACTAGACTTTGACATTTCATAGTTCATTTTATTTTTTTATTTTGATAATTTGATAGCAAAAAACCCTAAAACTTCTATAAAAATGTCAACATTTTGAAAAAAACGAAGAAATTTTAAGAAAAAATTTAATTTTCAACTCCTTTCACATTTCGATATTTTTTTAAATATCAAAAACTTTTTATAAAATTGTCAACAAACCATAAAAATTTAAATATTTCCAAACTGGGCCGAAGAAATGTTAAACAAATTGAAAAAAACATATCAACCGAGTCTTGGACTATTTTCGTAAATTTCAGTTTCAATCTTTTTGTAGAGATTTTTCCAATTTACTTTGAAGTTTCGATTTTCTCTAGGAAATTTTGATTTTTTTCCCATGAAATTTGTCTTTTTCCCTAAACATTTTATACAAAGGATTTTTTTTTTAGAATTTCTACTTTGGCTAGAGAGTTTGTCTTTAAAATATTTTTGCTTGTAAAAATTTTGATTTCTCCAATTTAAATATTATTTATTTAAGTTGGAAAAATCTATTTAAAAATGTTAAAGTTTTTCACGAAATGTTAATATTTTAAAGTTCCTTTTATATTGTAATTTTGGTAAGAAATTGAAAATTATTAAGAACTAGATGGCCCTGGAGAACTTCGTAATACCTCAGAATTAATAAATATTGTGGTAAATTTATTTTACATTAAAGTATTTAATACGCTTGTCCATTTCCAAGTGAATTTTACGAGAAAAACCGCTAAAAACGGGCCATAATCAAAACAGCTACAGTGCCATCTACTGGAAACTGATTACAACACATTTACGGTTAGTGTAGGTTACCGTACATTTTTGTCATGTTGCTGTTATGAATTAGAGATGGCGCTGTACACGGATTTCTTATAAAACATGTACATTTTTTTAATATTTTAGTTTTTATTCTGCTATTCGAGATCGAGGCTAATCCAAAAAAGCAAAGAACATACAAATCCATTTAGCGGTTCATAAATTATAAATGGTATAACTAACACGACTTACAGGGTCAACCCTAATTGTCAAACTCATAACCAAAAAAAAGAAGTATCAAAAAGGTCCAAATTTCACAAACAATAAAAACTAAGGAATAACGAACTATCCTATTCCCAAAGGACTTAATTTATTAAACCTTATGTAAATCAAAAATTTGTATGATTATCCTTTGACAGGTGCCTACTACGTTATCTTACAAATAAACTATTTGTAAACTTCGCATTTTTTCATAAAAATGAGATTTCATGAGAAACTAATGAATTTAGGTATATGAGCAGGTGAAGCAAAGTTGTAGAGAATTTAATTCTGCATCTCATGGTATGAAAATATACAGCGTGTTGCATTTAAAATTTTCGAAATTTTTCAATTTTTAAATTGTCAATTTTGACATGACATTTTGGTCACCCTGTATAACGCAGGGCAGTTTTTGGAGCACGATTCGTAAGAGTCGTCCTTACTTAACATCTGATAAAAAAATTAGCATAGTAGCTCTTACCATAATCTGTTAGTATCAAATAATGTAAGCAGCCAATATCGACTAGAAAAACCTTTCAAGTGAGATAACTCAAAAACCGTGAATATTCGAATAGGACTATTTTATAGAAAGTACCCTTTATTTTTGATGTAGAATCCGAAAAAAATATAAAAAATGTGTGTTTCTATTTAAAAAACAAAAGTTGGTGTTCGGCCAGGAAAAGTGGAACATCCTGTGTAGTTGAAAATATTTTTAATTTGTACACTTCAAGAAATGTGACAACACCGTTAAAAGAATAATCCGTATATTCCTCATTTTACCATAGTTATTGGACTTCCCCGCACTAGTGGGACACGCTGTATATATAAATATATATATATATACTGCTGCAGCGGCTAACTCAGACTCCGGTCCATACACATTCCAACTGGGCGCAGGCCTATATACACGCGTTATACAGGCGTTACATTTCGTCAGTCATTGAGCCTCCACTGCCCAGCGGTTTACTCAGACTCCTAGTGTATCTACAGTTACTGAGCCTCCATTTATTTTTATACGATCACATCCAGCCTCCGAACAGTGTTGCCGAAATGACTTTACTGCGATGATGTAAGCTTTTTGCGGAAGAGGAATCAATTAATAGCACAGATACACAGAAAACATAACCTTGCGCTAAATTAAATATCCGAGAAGCTGTTGAGGTTAGCTGGTAGCTTTCAAAAGTAACACTGAATCTTTCTAAATGTGTATTTTTAATACTAAAATTTATTTTCAATTCTATTTCAACTTGTTACAACTAGGATCTATTAAACATTTTGCTTAACCCTTGGAATATTGTTAAGTATTTAAATAATTCGATTTGTTGTGGTGACTTCGCTGTTTAATTATAAATTATGTGCATGAATTATTACACAGAAGAAAATCGCCGAAAATCACGGTTAACAAATACATTAATAACATCTCGAAACTTTCTCAAAAAACTTCAAGAGCAAAAATTAAGTATTGTGCTACTGTTTTTAGAACCTGAACCAATTTAAACTGGTGCAAATATCTAAAGTATATGGGCATAACAACAATTATCCTAAAAGGATACCTTTAGTGCATTCGACCTTCCATGTAAATCTAAAGACAAGAATACTGGAAAGTGTTTTCATACTTTAAAACTTATTTTGGTTAAGTATACGTGTATTTATTACTATAATTTAAAAATTTAATAAAACATGCATGACAGCTAATTTTGTTTTTTATTTTACTACACCTCATTTCACTCGATGCAGAATATGCACTTTTCAGGGAACTTTACATTGGACGAATAAAAATAATTAGGACATTTTCATAAATGAAGTTGCTTGTGTTAATTTTTATTTTTTGATTTCTTGTTACAATTAAAAGATAGTTTTGTGAATGTTTGTTTTTGCTACTAAAATTTGAAAAATGTTCCTACCTTTATTTATTTATTTATATAAGGTTTAACAAACTTAATTGCGATTTTATATCTTCAATTTAATCAATTAAACAGTTTTGGCTATTTGCACTTTATTTTCTGTATAATATAATTTTTGTTGATTGTTTTGAAATTTGAAATTTAAATAGAAGTTCCTCTCAAGGGTTATGTTTTTTCTCTTTTTTATTGCTGAGGACAATTTTGTTCATAAAATAGAGCTCGTTTTTTTGGCGATAGAAATTATTAGAGGTTAGGAGTTTCCAGCAGCAAAACTTGGGACAAAAACGTCAATTTTCAGATCGAAGTATTGAAAAACAATGAAAATTTTCAACCTAAACTTTAAATTCATGTACTTGTTACTTGAAAACCAAAACTTGAAACTCAAATTTTTGACTTTCACTTTAAATTTCGGAGACAGAGTTAAACGTTTACTTCGGGTTTTAAAATTTAGAGAGGAACATCCAATTCAAAGTTCAAATGTGCAGTTTTGAAAAGAAATGCATCATTCAGAGAAAAAACTCTTGATTTATACAATAAAACTTTAAAGACTCGAAGTTATTACCAAATTTTCAATTTTAGTCACGGAGTTTCAACATTTAAACCTCACAAGCAACGTTTCTTATGACGTTTTTGTGCGTACATTACGTAATGTATAGTTCTTATTCTGTAAAGGAAAACTACAAAAGACAAGAAGGGTTTTTAAAATTCTAAATAAGTTATTATAAATAGTATTCCGGTCTTGAGATTACTATTTTGAGTAGTATCTTGGAGTAGGTGATGAAGAGATTGGTTTTGGCGCTGAAAGTCATGCGTTCAAGTCCGACGAGTTCCATTTTTTTTTGTTTTTTTTTATCAATTTTTTTTAAATTTTTATGTTTTTGAATGCTTACCTTTTAATTAATGAATATATAATAAATCCAAATAACAGTCTGCTCACAAAAAAATGTCACAATGAGTGCATTGTATGAAATAATTAATACTTTTAACTCTTTAGTTCAAACTGTCATCTAAAACTTGATGTGATTAATAAGTCTAGCTGCTCATTTATTTGTGCAACTGTAAATATATGTTGACGTTTTATTGCTTGCAAAAAAGATTAAGCTCTTGGTGTGAAACTTAAATGTTGATCACTTTTCTAGAAGTTCATGGATATTACGTTAGCAACAAGTTACACTTATTAATAAACAGCTAGACCTTTATAAACACCTCTTTAATACTTTAAGAGAAACTTTACATGGGAGTTCAAATTAAACGAAATCCTGAAATGTTCGGATAATACTGAGTGATTCATGGAGTAGTTAGCACGATTATGCCAACGCATACTGCTGTTTAGATTCATTACATTACTATTAATAATTAGGTACGCATAAAAAACATCAAAAGTTAATAAATCTGTAAAAAATCAAAAAAGAAGGAAGCGACACACGTCGGATTCGAACGTATAACCTTTGGCGTTTTAATCGATCCCTTACCAACTAAGCTAACGTTTTATAAGTTGCAAAATTTTATGAAAGACTAAAACTGTAAAGTGTAAAAAATTATAGATATCTGATATAATTTATGACAACAACAGCGATTTCCAATTTTCATTCAAAAAGTACTTTTTCTAGAAATTCCTAAGTTGTCATCAAATTTTTCTGTGTGAAAATTTAAAACTGGAATGTTATTTATAAACGAAACTGTGATCGAAATAATTAAACATTTTAGTTCTAACGAAAAGTGTTTATTAAACTTGGAAAAAACAATTCAAAATTCTAAATCTCGACGTTATAACTATAAATTTTATCTATTTGGGCTTCAACAGTTTAAAGTAGATAATGGAAAAAAATCAATATTTAACTTTAACATCAAAATTTGGGATTTAAATCTGAAATTTCAGCTCTTTTATTTACGTTTCAACTGTATCTCTAAATGTCCAGAAGAAAAAATCAAAATTTTAAATACAGAATTACAATTTCTAGTTGACATGAGAAATCAACAATAAGCAGCAAATAACTGGAAAACCTAGTGTTTCAAATTGCGCGCGGTGTTCTTTGCTTGCGCGCTCTGTGCTCTGTCATTCAACATTAATGTCAACCACGGCAAAATGGGGCATTTGTTTAATCAACAAGTCGACGATGCTGAAAAGGGGAAACCTGGCTGGTCATATCAGTATTATCCAAACATGGTAGAAATATTGTACATACTTATTGTTAATACAGTTTATCGATTGAAAAGTATATCAATAACAGTGATGTCAATAACGTGAAAGTGAGCCGTGACCGATATTGACCAATACAAGATCGAAGGAGTACATAATATTTACTAGGCCCCATTTAATATTACCTTACAAGGTTGATAGTATTTTGTGTAAAGTCACATACGTATTTATCAGTTAACAATTACGTCAAATGTACCCTCATCTTTTTTAGTTTTAATTCTTTTAATGTGGAACAAGGAAAACCAAACTCAACAAGCAAGAATGACAAAAGGGATAATTAGACACAGATCTTCTTCAAGGAATTGAAAGTGGCAAAAATTCAGTGCTGTGTTTAAATCTGATGCAATTTCATGTGCAAATTCAAGTAATGTTAAACTTTATCTCGAGCTGCTCTTTTAATGATTCATGTTTAAAAACTCAGGGTATGAAGTGTATTTGTAACTCTAACTTTAGGAATTCAGCAAAACATGCATTGCAGCCGATTTTATTTTCCATGTTATTGACCTTAATTTCGCTCGATGCATTATATATGCATTTTTGGGGGAATTTTACATGTTGCTCGAAAACAAATAACCATCTTTTTTTAGTTTGAATTAGTTTAATGTGGAGCAAGGAAAACCTAACTCAACAAGTAAGAATGACTAAAAGAATATTTAAATACAAATCTTCTTCAAAGAACTGGAAGTGGCAAAAATTTAGTGCTGTGTTTAAATCCGAAGCAATTTCATATGCAAACCCAAGTGTTGTTAAACTGTATCTCAAGCTGATCGTTTAATGATTTCGTGCTTAAACTAAGTGTCTGAAGTGTATTTGTAATTCTAACCCTAAGAATTCGGGAACATGCATTGCAGCTCATTTTAGTATCCATGTTATTAAACTTATTTTCACTTTGTGTATATTATATGCATTTTTAAGGAAATTTTACATGTCATGCTCAAAAACAAGTATAAATCTGTGAAATAGATGTTCTATAAATAGTTCTTTGCTAGGTGTAAGTGTACCTAGGTGTATACCTTGATAGACTGACTTAATTTTGTTTTGAAGAAATGATCCAGTATTTTACAAGTGTTACATTTAGCATGTAATTGCAATTTGCATTATTAATTAGATGTAAAATTATTATTTGTTGTTAATTTTATTTTAAAATTGGACAGATAAATAAAAATTTATTTTAATTGTTGCATTTTATTTTTCTTTTGTAGATTATAAATTATAACTAAAGCTATGAGCTTCATAGATAGCTTTTTATATATAGTGTTTTTTCTAATTTTTTTTTCGAATTTGGTAGTTACATAACTGGTAACATCCTCATTCTATTTTTCTCATATGACAAGATTAACATATCATTGAAAAATAATTAGGTAAAGTTGATTGTTGCAATGTTGTTGAATCAATGATATTTTTAATACTTGTGTAGTGAAACATTGAAATTCAAATAAAAAGAATATACTTTTCTGGCTCCTGATAAAACTTTTTTAAATAACAACAACAAAAAACATTTTATAACCCCTTCCTCCTCCCAAATATTAATATGGATAACAAACTTGATTCAATTTTCATTATTGGCTTAACAGCTATTTAAAAATTGAAAAACAAATCTTGTCCCCTGAAACCAAGAAAGATTTAAAAACAAAACAAAGGTTGCTCTAACGCGCTTCGACAGCCAAGCTATCATCTTCAGAGAAATACTTACTGATAGCTCGGCTGCCGAAAAGCGTTAGAGCAGCCTTTGTTGTGTTTATTAATCTTTCTTAATTTCAGGAGACAAGTTTTGCATTTCAATTTTTGAAGATAGCCAAGGACCAGTCCGTTGCACCAAAATTAACAGCTAATAGTTTTGAATTCTATACTATATAGGTATTTTAGGGATTTCACTAGCTGGTATTCATGTAAAACATACATAATCAAATTTTTGGGAAAGGGGGGGGGGACTTTTTTATTCTATAAAGTACAGCTCGTATTTTTGTCGATAGAAATTAGGGCTAACGATGTCACGGATGTCAGTTTTCCCGCAGCAAAATGCGAAACAAAGCGATCAAGTTAAAAATAAAATTTATTAACAACTTCCAAGAATTTCCATGCTGAACTTTAAATTAAAAATTTTTGCTTGAAAATCAAACTCTAAAACCTAAAATTTCGAATTTTATTTCAACATTTCAGAAAAACAGTTTAATGTTTGTTTCCAAATTTAAAATTTTTACATCTACATGTTAAGATTTCGAGTTTTTGCTCAAAATTTCAAATTCAGTCCAAAAATCTCCGGAAAGCTCAACTTTAAAATTTAAATTTCAACTGAAGTTCCAAATCCCAATTTTAAGTTCGTGTAAAATAAAGTTGAACTCTAAACGTAAAAGTTGCACTTTTTCTCGAATTTTGAATGTATACCTATTCTGGAAACTGCTATTTTAATTACGACCTCTACTTCAAAATGTCGACTTTACAACAAAATTTTTACTTTCTCTGAAAATTTTGAAGTTTTCTACAATTTTTTTAGTTTGGAAGTGCAAATATTCAAAACTGGAGAAATATTTTAATTTAATTATTTTATAAACGCAACTTTGATCAAAATATTCAAAAAATTGAGTTATAATTAACCATAAGTTTGAAAAAAGTGTGAAATGTAAATTAGGCAAAAAATATCTAAATTGTAAATTGATAATGTTAAAATTTCAAGATTAGTGCGGCTATTTTCAGTAAAGTGTTAAGATTTTGACTTTAAATGTATTGTAGATATTGTAGATATTGTAGATATCAAAATATCGAATTTTATTTCAAAACCTTAGCTTTTTTTTTAAATTTCAAGTATAACTTAAAATATTTAGAGGAAAATCAAAATTTCAAATATAAAATTAAAATTTCTAGTTTATAAAAGAAATATTTAAAAAAATAGGTCGTGTTACATGAATTAAATATTCAGTAATAAAACAACAGGACGAATATCACATTTACCGTTTAAGTCATTATGAGAGTTTATTAGTTAGGTTTAAAGGTGCAGATTGGAATATATATTCATGAAATTACATTATTAATAAGTAAATAAATATGTAAGATAACATTTCTATCGACACTTGTCAAAATCCAGAAAAGACCAACTGGATAATTTTAGTGGTAAAAAATAGAGGTAGTCACAATTAATAAAATTATCTTACTCTTTTCAATTTTCTTTCTATATGAATAAATAGCAAAAAAACTAAATACCTTTAGATTTATTATATGACACTAAAAATTTAGAAACGTATGTTTGCCAGCTAATTTTCTTCTGTTCGTGTACTTTAATTTATTTCGTGAATAACCATTTCAACACCTTGATATTTCTGAATTAAAGCTCACTATTTTTCGCGAATTAAACTAAAGTTAAAAATAATCAATAAAATGAAAATGCGTTAATTTCTAAATGTCTAAATTTATAGTATGAACAGCTATTTTGTATGATATTCTACTAATTAACAAAAGTTATTTGCACGTTTTTCACTTTGTGTAGAACCCAAACTTATGTCTCATTGTAAATTTGAATTAATTTTACACCGCGCCGGTTCGATTTACGCGGGCATTTGCAGGAATGAAACAGCGCGGAGGGGTAAACCTAGAGCTAAGTGTACTGAAGTTCTCATTGGTTTGTTCAAGAGAAATGCATTTATTAGAAGCATACGACGTTGCCGATGTTTTGGAGGCTGGGTGAACCGCTGGCTTGAAATTTAGATACGCCTTGGGGATATACGAATCGATCGAAGCGACTCGTAGCGGCAAACGAGTAAACTTGATTTTATACGGCTATCCAAAAACCGGCAAGTTAAGCTCCACCGTTTTTTTATTGCAAACGCATCTAGGACCCATGTAGACCCCTCTGAGCTTGTTAAATGGGCTGGTCACTCAGCGTCCGTATATCGGACGCCGAGTTTCGCCGGACGCTGACTGACATTCAATTTTTACATTGCGGAGGCTGACTTATACCCTATATAAATGTATATATATATATATATATATATATATATATAAATATATATATATATATATATATATATATATAGATAGATAAATTTAGAGTCTTCAAATTTGCATAAGAATAAGAAAACTTTGAGAAAAACATTGAATCTTCAAGACAAAATGAACCTTGTAAATTTCAACATTTTTTGCAATTTGATTTTCTCAAAAAAAAAGTACTACTACTGTAGGACCAAAGAAAATTCTGAATTGAAATTTTCATTTTTTCTAAAAATGGTAAATTTATTTCTAAAATTTTCAAAAATTGAAATACAGAAATTGTCCCCTGAAACCAAGAAAGATTAAAAAACACAACAAACGTTGCTTTTAACGCGTTTCGATAGCCAAGTTGTCATTTTCAGAGAGTATCTCTCTTTTATTTTTGGTGGAACGGACTGGTCTTTGGTTATCTTTAAAAATTGTAATACAAAAAATGTCCCCTGAAACCAAGAAAGATTAAAAAACACAACAAACGTTGCTCTAATGCGTTTCGATAGCCAAGCTGTCACCTTCAGAGCGTATCTCTGTTTTATTTTTGGTGGAACGGACTGGTCCTTGGTTATCTTTAAAAATTTAAATACAGAAATTGTCCCCTGCAATCAAGAAAGAATGAAAAACACAACAAACGTTGCTCTAACGCGTTTCGACGTTCAAGCTGTCATCTTCAGAGAGTATCTCTCTTTTATTTTTGGTGGAAGGGACTGGTCCTTGGTTATCTTTAAAAATTGAAACACAGAAATTGTCCACTGAAACCAAGAAAGATTAAAAAACACAACAAACGTTGCTCTAACGAGTTTCGATAGCCAAGCTGTCACCTTCAGAGAGTATCTCTCTTTTATTTTTGGTGGAACGGACTGGTCCTTGGTTATCTTTAAAAATTGTAATACAAAAAATGTCCCCTGAAACCAAGAAAGATTAAAAAACACAACAAACGCTGCTCTAATGCGTTTCGATAGCCAAGCTGTCACCTTCAGAGAGTATCTCTGTTTTATTTTTGGTGGAATGGACTGGTCCTTGGTTATCTTTAAAAATTTAAATACAGAAAATGTCCCCTGCAACCAAGAAAGAATGAAAAACACAACAAACGTTGCTCTAACGCGTTTCGACGTTCAAGCTGTCATCTTCAGAGAGTATCTCTCTTTTATTTTTGGTGGAACGGACTGGTCCTTGGTTATCTTTAAAAATTGAAACACAGAAATTGTCCCCTGAAACCAAGAAAGATTAAAAAACACAACAAACGTTGCTCTAACGCGTTTCGACAGCCAAGTTGTCATTTTCAGAGAGTATCTCTCTTTTATTTTTGGTGGAACGGACTGGTCCTTGGTTATCTTTAAAAATTGTAATACAAAAAATGTCCTCTGAAACCAAGAAAGATTAAAAAATACAACAAACGTTGCTCTAATGCGTTTCGATAGCCAAGCTGTCACCTTCAGAGCGTATCTCTGTTTTATTTTTGGTGAAACGGACTGGTCCTAGGTTATCTTTAAAAATTTAAATACAAAAATTGTCCCCTGCAACCAAGAAAGAATAAAAAACACAACAAACGTTGCTCTAACGCGTTTCGACGTTCAAGCTGTCATCTTCAGAGAGTATCTCTCTTTTATTTTTGGTGGAACGGACTGGTCCTTGGTTATCTTTAAAAATTGAAATACAGAAATTGTCCCCTGAAACCAAGAAAGATTAAAAAACACAACAGAGGTTGCTCTACGCGTTTCAATAGCCAAGCTATCTCTCTGAAGATGACAGCTTGGCTGTCGAAACGCGTTAGAGCAACGTTTGTTGTGTTTTTTAATCTTTTTTGGTTTCAGGGGACAATTTCTGTATTTCAATTTTTGAAGATAACCAAGGACCAGTCCGTTCCACCAAGAATAAAATTTTCAAGTTCGAATTTAAAAAATAAGAACACATTTTGAAGAAAAAGTAGACAATATTTCTAGTTCTCATTTGTATACAACATTTTTAAAATAAAAAACAATTTAGAAATCAAAGTAAAAAAAAACAATTTTTAAAAATAAATTGATTGTCAAAAATACTCTTAAAATTTCGACTTTTAAACTGGGAATTATTAATATTTTTGAGAAAACGAGTCAACATTTTGAGAAAAGTTTTAGAATTTCGAAAATAAAAACAATCAAAATGTTGCAAAAAAATTAATCAACAATTTAATGCTTGGAGTCAATATTTTGAGATTAAAATTTAAATTTTGACAATTTATTTGTACATAACCTGCAGATTTTTTTTGAAATTTGTTTTAAAGCTTCGCACACCACTTTTCTGATAATTCTGTGTTGTTTTAAGTGGCCTTTTTTTTTAAATTTAGGTTTTTCGAAAAGTTGATTGAAAGTTCTTCAATTTTTTTAAATGTCGATACTTTTTTAAATGTCGACATTTATTTAAAATTTTTACTGTTTTTGAAATTTTAGATTATTTCCCAAAACGTTAACTTTTTGAAAAATTTAGAATTTTGTTGAAAATTTCGTCATTTTTTTTAAATACTCGGATTTTTGAAAGAAAGGTAAAATTTTGACATTTATTTTAACTTTTTAAAAAATCTTAACTCTATGGAATTTTTCGCTTTCCATATGGCAAGAAGAATGTTAAATTCTTCATGGTAGACCCTTATTGACCCGAAATATTATGTGTTTTTCAATTTATGTAACATTTCTTCGGCTCAGTTTGGAAATATTTAAATTTTGTTTTTTTTGACAATTTTTTAAACAGTTTTTGAAATGCGACTACGTGATATTTAAATTTATTGAAAACGTAACTTCATGACAGTTCACAAATTAAGAGGTTAGTTTATTTTACATAGAATAGGAATAATGAAAAATAGGAGACCAAAAATTAGATACGGAAAAAAAAAATTGTTTTTTTGATAAATTAGGAAAATTGTTCCCTTTCCATGTTATGCACTGCTGACGAGCTCAAATGAGAGCGAAACATCGATGTTTAGTGCTACAACCTTTTTATGTATATTTTTTTATATTTTCCTAATTTATCAAAAAAACAAATTTTTATTTTTTTTCCATATCTAATTTAAAAAAAATATATATAAAAAAATATACATAAAAAGGTTGTAGCACTAAACATCGATGTTTCACTCTCATTTGAGCTCGTCAGCAGTGCATAACAAGGAAAGGGAACAATTTTCCTAATTTATCAAAAAAACAAATTTTTTTTCCGTATCTAATTTTTGGTCTCCTATTTTTCAGCGCTCCCATCGTTTCGATTTGAGTTTTGTTTTTTTTGTTAAGTTGGTACATCTGGTATATTTCCTCCAAATCTTAGCGTCATAGCTTGACATTTGCAAAAGTTACGTAGCCAAGAGTGCATCTATCTCTGTGTGTGTTGGTGATTTTTTACAATTTTAGAAATGGATTTAAAGTATTATTTGGGCGTTATGAGACGTTTGCGTGAAGCAATTCGCTGAAAGAGACCAGAATTGTGGGCAGAAAACTCATGGATTTTGCACCATGATAACGCAGCGTCGCACAACGCCATCATTATACGTAATTTTTTGACAAAAAATGCAACAAATACCATCCAACAGCCACCGAATTCACCTGATTTGGCTCCCTGTGACTTCTTTCTGTTCAATCGATTTAAAAAACCATTACGGGGAACGCGTTTCAGCAGCCGAGAGGAAGTAATGGAAAAATCGCAGGAAGCACTGATGGGCATACCGAAAACCGAATATAAAAAATGTTTCGAGGATGCGAGCGCTGGCATAAAAGTGTTGCAGTCGTTGGGGATTATTTTGAAGAGGACAATATAGATTTAGATGAATAAACTTGTATTTTTAATTTTCGGAATAAGTTCCGGCAACTTTTTGATCAAGGTAGTATAGAAAGTATGAATTTTCGACAAGTGTCAACTTGTAACATACAACACGACGGATAATATAAACTTCACGATTACAAATGAGTATATTCGGTACGATGCCACGATGCCAACGAAACCAATTCCCCTATTACATATGTTCCGGAAAAGTAATCGGCGATTAAAAACCGATTACATTTTTACTTATTGGTGCAGGTCTCTAATATACAGGGTGTTACAAAAGTCCGGGCCGCTACTTCAGGAGCATATTCTACACATTAAAATATGAAAAATATTGAAATACATTTTTTTCTTTAAATTGCCTCCTAACGGAGATATGACCATTTAAAGATGGCGCCCCTAAAGTGGTTAACGGTTAGTACCAAAGTCATGAAATTGGGCAAACAGTTAAAGAATTGGATTAGGCATATTCTCATGTAACATATTTTTTAAATAAGCAGTAGCGTGGTGTGTAGGGGGTTGCCCGCGATTATTTTTTGCCGTAACTTTTTTGTATTGCAATATTTCGACACAAAAGTGCCATAATCGTAAAGAGCAACATTTTTATACAAAAAGGGTACTCTTTCTCAAAGTCGCTAAAAGTAACCGTTTCCGAGAAAAAAGCGTTTAAACAAAATTGTTGCATTTATTAGAATTCGTGTTGCAAATTTCTAATTTATCCACTACTAACTGCATTGATATAAAAATAGTACAAAATTAGGAAAAAAGAATCAAAGCAAGTGTTCGAAATTACTGCCCCCTGCAGCAATACATTGCTCGGCTCGTCTTCTAAGGGAACTCCTTACTCTTTCGCAAATGCCTGGTGTATTGTGAATCTGGTTGAACCCATTTTCAATTCGTTCACGAAGATCATTGATATTGTCAACTGGTGTGGAGTAGACGATCTGCTTTAGATGTCCCCATAAGTAGAAATCGAGTGGGTTGAGGTCAGGAGACCTAGTTGGCCATGGTATCGGACCTCCTCGACCTATCCATCGTTGATGATAGTTGTTATTCAAAAATTCCCTAGCAACTGCACTAAAATGGGCAGGTGCCCCATCGTGCATTATCCACATTCGCTGTCTTGTTATGAGTGGAACATTTTCAAGTAACAAGGGTAACTCTGTTTGCAAAAAATGTCTATATGATGCTCCTGTTAACCTATGAGGTAAAAAAAAACGGTCCAATTATAGAGTCCTCTATTATTCCTCCCCAAATGTTAAGTGAAAAATGTTGCTGATGTCTCGACTGAATAACTGCATTGGATTTTCAACTTGCCACTGATGCATGTTGTGAAAGTTAAGTATCCCGTTTCTGGTAAAACCAGCTTCGTCCGTAAATAATATGAGCGATGGAAAGTTCTCATTTTCAGCGATCTTATGCAATAGCCAGTTGCAAAATTCTATTCTTGGAGGATAATCAGCAGCAAGTAACCCTTGCACTCTTTGAAAATGATAGGGGTAAAATTGGTAAAATTTCAAAATTCGCCAGATAGTTACGTGATTTACTCCTTCGGCTGAAGCAAGTTGTCTAGTGCTGACACATGGATCTTCTTCAACTCGCTGAAGCACACGCTCCTCTAAATTAGCAACTTCTGCGTTTGGCCTTCCAACACGTTCGCCTTTGAAAACAAAATTTCCTGTTTCACATAAACGAGCATGAATTTTCTGGAACAATTTTTCTCCTGGTAGGTGTCTATTAGGAAAACGTTCAGCATAAAGCCGTCTTGCTTCAGCACGATTACAATTTGCAAGCCCGTACATTAAATGCATATCGGCCATTTCTTGATTCGAATAGTTCATTTTATCAAAATAATGAAAAGTTAAAAAACTACTACACTTACTATTGACAACAAAAACTGCTAAAGTTTACAGCTTACGACCAAATTTTATCAGTGACACAACGTCAATCTCTGGCAGATATTGTCAAGTACAATTGTTTTCTTTACGATCAGTTTGCATGACCAACTTATTTTTTCTTATACAAATTAGTTAGAATTTCGAAGACGGGATAGGATTATTTAAACGCCTTTTTCTCGAAAACGGTTACTTTTAGCGACTTTGAGAAAGAGTACCTTTTTTGTATAAAAAATGTTGCTTTTTACGATTATGGCGCTTTTGTGTCGAAATATTGCAATACAAAAAAGTTACGGCAAAAAATAATCGCGGGCAACCCCCTACACACCACGCTACTGCTTATTTAAAAAATATGTTACATGAGAATATGCCTAATCCAATTCTTTAACTGCTTGCCCAATTTCATGACTTTGCTACTAACCGTTAACTTTTTGTAGTAAAAAAACCACTTTAGGAGCGCCATCTTTAAATGGTCATATCTCCGTTAGGAGGCAATTTAAAGAAAAAAATGTATTTCAACATTTTTCATATTTTAATGTGTAGAATATGCTCCTGAAGTAGCGGCCCGGACTTTTGTAACACCCTGTACATATATATTCTCTCTTCAGCTTAGCGTTTACATCTAATACATACCCGACTGATATCGAAATCCTTTAGGTTATCCACTTCTTGAAATCTATGCCCATGGTTGCACTTCTTACATAAGAATTACAATCAGGATGTGCGATGTAATCAAGGTTGCAAAGGTTACCGTATTGTTCTTGTATTATGGGTTGCGTTATAACAACAGCGCCCTCAGTGTGACATGCGTTTGCTATGTTAAACCCAACAAACAATTCTTCATGGTAAACCCTTATTGACCGGAAATATTATGTATTTTTTTCAATCACTGCTGACGAGCTGAAATGAGAGCGAAACATCAATGTCCAGTGCTACAACCTTTTTTATGTATTTTTTTACATTTTCCTAATTTATCAAAAAACAAAAATTTTTATTTTTTCCATATCTAATTTTTGATCTCCTATTTTTCATTATTCCTATTCTATGTAAAATAAACTAACCTCTTAATTTGTGAACTGTCTTGAAGTGACGTTTTCAATAAATTTAAATATCACATAGTCGCATTTCAAAAATTGTTTAGAAAATTGTCAACAAACCATAAAAATTTAAATATTTGCAAACTGGGCCGAAGAAATGTTAAATAAATTGAAAAAAAACCAACAAAGAATGTTAATTGAATGTTCTATAATGAAATAGTCGAACGTGCTAATAGTTGAAAATATTTTAAATGGACGTTTGAAAAACGTAGATGACCTAGAAAGCTCTTTGACTTTATTGTGCTGAGGACATTTGGTGCGTTTAGCGAGTAATTATCAAAGAGGAGAAAAATTAAAGGCGTCATTAGGCAGTGGGGCATAAGCGTATTGCGTACGCTCAAACGGTTTAATATATTAATTTAGGAACGGGTTGAAATTCATATATAAAGAGCGTTTGTGGGGGAATATCATTTTGAACAAATTGCAATGTTTATTAGAGCAAGTGTATTTGGTAGTGAGGGTACCGTTGCGTTGCAGGCTGGAACAGCTGGGAATATTTGAAGGCAAACTGGAATTCCCCGTACAGCAGGTTTGCAGTATGTTGCCGCCAGGGTTGCGGTTATCGCACGCGGCAACAATCGCTCGGAGTCACGCATATTAAAGTCTCTTCTATTCAATTAATATTCATACACATATTTCAGCATAGCAAAGAAATTTGGGCGCTAAACGTTTAAACGTTACACCCAGTGTGCGTTTTCTAATAAATCGTGTCGTAGGCTTACGAAATCTAAAATTCTTTTGTAGAAATCTTTTGACACTTAGTGATATTTGTGTCTGAGTTCCCACATGTTTTCTTCTTGACATTTCATTTTATATCTTCGCCAGTACATTCGAAAAAAGGATTTGCAGGAATTTGAAGCTTTATATGAAATCACAAAGCAAACTGTCGGCGGAATTTCATTTTAAAATATATCACATTTAAAGTAATCCTTTAATGCCCAACAGCTTACGGCCAAATCGTATATTTTTACATAGTAAATGTTTTTCAAACTATAAATAAGTAAAATAAATCGCGGGGGACAATTACCCAATTGCAGGATGCGCTAATATATGCTTACGTAGGAATTTAATGCCTTTGTTACAAATTACCCAAGAGATATAGACCCATCGTTTTCCAACTGTTACCATTTTCCACCTCGAACATTCCAAAGCTGCATAAGTTACGACTCTTTTTAACTTTATCGAAAACCAATTTTACGTTTATCATATTTATGGCGGATGCGCCGGACTCGGCATTTATTTTTCTCAGGGCGTTATTATTACGTACTTATTACATCGCGAGAGTAATTTATCAAATTAATGCGCCCCGGGTAATTCTAAAAATCTAGCAAAATGTTACAAACGATTTCGGCGAATTCGCTCGCGTTTTTTGTTACGAAAGCTAGCCGAGGTAAATATAATTTTGAGAAAATGTAAATGTTAAGGGAAGCTCCATTTAGAGAGAATGAAGAGATATTGTTGCAGCATCTGTATACTTATATTAGGTTTCCTGCAAACGATTTATCACATTTCTAACAGTTCTAAAAAGAACATGATGAAGCATTAGGGTATAATTTTCTTGTTATCTTTAACAGTTTCCCGTTGCCATAGCGGCAAAAATTAAATTATAAAAAAAGAGGAAAATTTCCCAACGGGACTACGATACTCATCAGTGTTACCGCCCGATATCGGGATATCCTCTGAGGTGTAAGCAATATTTACCTGTCGTTATCCAAATTTGCTTAATATTGGTTTATTTTTAGGTTCAAGTTTCCCTAAGGGACTCTTAAGGTAAGAGGCTGCTTTCTGCAGATTGTATCGGGTCGGGAGATTTCACGAAAGCGAACAAAGGTATCATTTGATGAAAACAGAGAAATTTCAAACTAATTTATACTCTTCGTTTGGTCTGGAATTGTTAAAAAATGTTTAGTGGAGCTTTTGTGCTCTAAGTATTTGAGCCACTGGTTATTTAAGTTTTGGGGTATTTTATCTAGGTGTAAAGTAGATGTGGTGGAATGTTGACGCGTGTATGCGAGAAGTGTTTGCTGGGATATTCTGGTTGCTATTGTTAAGTCGTTACACATGTTTTATTCATTTTAGGTTTGTTTGTTAGGGGAATTGGTGCCTTTGTAAAATGAATATTGCATTTATGATTTAGACCCGGTTGTAAATTGCTATAAAGCCAGCAAATATGTTCGGGCTAGCCAAGGTATTTTGGTGGAAGCGAAATGATTAATAAAGGAAGGGTCCGTTTAAATAGCAGAAAGGACTAAGAAAGGAGAAAGACCTTTCGACTTTCGACCTCCGGAGAACAAGGGGGTTGTAATCTGTGCATCGCTAATGTCGGTATTAATAATAAAACGCGTTTCTGGAAGAAGGTACGGCGAAGGTTCGATAAGCGCGTATAAGACGCTTCGGATTTGCCCGAGTCGAGTTGGAACGACAAATGAGCGGGCTAAGGCTGATTAAAGAAGAGTTCCGCAGTAAAGTGGGGTCTCAGAGGGACTAAATAGAATAAAAAACAGTTTTCATTGCGACAGCTGCGGAAGATGGCCATCTCTCGAGAGTAGCATCGGCTCGATACGCAACCGGCGCACCTGTACATTACCGTGTATGGGGGCACACCCCCTTCGGCTTCCGCTGTTTGTTTTGTTCCCGTTTATGGAAAGATAACATCGCCAGCCGCTTAATATTAACTGGTGCAAAGTGAACTGCGAACTCGGCCATTTGTATATAACTATAAATGCTTTGTCGGCAGACCGCCTAGCCGTGCATATATCAACCCTAACCCGACACATGCACACCACCCCTATCGCACGATCTTGTCCCACTCTGCCGTAGCCTAATAACCTGACAGCTTGCGGCTTTCACAAATCATACCCGTCCACTCTTATTAGGTTAACACGGACCTACGCGTATGCAACTTGCCCCGACGCATTACCGTCAGCTTCCCTTAACGCCGAAACTTTTTGCCACCCCGAACGGCCCAGCGGAGCCCCCCACACCTCACCGGCAATAAATAAGAAAAGTACTAACGATATTTACAAGAAATGATTAAGGATCTGACCCCAAAATTCCATGACATTATCGATTAACAAAGTGCCAAATAAGCAGGAATTTTTTTTACGATTTCATTTGACAAGTAGAACTCTCCAGAATTTGCACAAAGATTTTTAACTTTCTCAAATTTCGATGTTTTTCAAAATTTTTACTTTTTTAAAATGTTAACTTTGATTTTTGAAAGGTTTGATTTTTTTTAAAATTTCAACCTTAGAAAATTTTGAAATTTGTGAAACCTAATTTTTTTCGAAAATCTAGATTTACTTTGAAAACCATAACTTTATCGATAATTTCGACATTTTTGAATTGTTTTTTCAAATTCGGACTTTTTTCAAGTCCGGACTTTTTTCAAGTTCGATCTTTTTTCAAGTTCGGACTATTTTCAAGTTTGGGTTTTTTTGAAGTTCCGACTTTTTTCAAAGTTTCGAATTTCTTTGGAAATCGTGATTTTTCAAAGCTCCATTTTTTTATCAAACTTTAAAAAAATGTCAGTTTTTTTGACAAATTTCGATTTTTTTGAACTTTGTCTCGACTATTTTTGAAATTTGTTACTTTTTGTTTGAAAACCATCATTCTTTTTGAAAATGTTAAATATTTGTATCCAAATTTCGAAATTTTTCAAAATTTTGATTTTGTTTTCAAATTTTTGCAATTTTTCCGAAATTTTGACTTTTTCTAATAATGCCTTTTACAAATTTTGACTTTTTTTTGAAATATATTGTAACGCAATATAAATAGATGGAATAGAATTTAGAATAGAATTATATAATTTAGTAAATAAAAAAAGGCTCTAGAAGGATCTGATAAGGGGAAAGCGGCCGCGATAACGAAACAAATGGCAGATAAGCGTCCCAAAAATTTCGAGAACGATAAGCCTTATCTGCCGAAAAGTTCTAGAAGCCGGGGGCCAAAACTATAAAAGGCGGTCAGCTTTCCCTCGAGTAAGTCAGTTAGAAGTCAGTGTAGTTAGTGGGTTAGCAATTAGTAAATAAGTAGTGAGTTATTATTCAGTTGAAGTGTGCCGAGTTAATTTGGTAATAAAGTGGTGTAACTCACACGTGGTAATCTATTCAAACCGATAAAGCCCGTAACAATATCTATTTTTCCAAATTTTGACTTCTTTGAAAATTTAAAACTTTTTTGACAATATTTGTTAAAACTTTTTTTTGATTTCGAATATTTTTGAAAATTCCCCATTTATCAATTTTTCAGTTGTTTTTTGAAAACTTTGATTTATTTCGAAGAACACTTTTTGGAATTTTTTAATCATTTTTCAATATTTTGATTTTTTAAATTTATAAGAATTGTTTTAATAATCTCAACCAAGTTTTTTTGAAAATTTTACCTTTTTATAAATATTTCGACATTTCTCAGAATTTATCTTTATAATTTCTCCTTTTTTTTCAAATTTTTACTTCTTTGGAAAATTTTACTTCCTAAAAAATTGCGACATTTTTTGAAATATATCTATTTTTCCAAATTTTGACTTCTTTGAAAATTTAAAACTTTTTTGACAATACTTTTTGAAACTTTTTTTTGATGTCGAATTTTTTTGAAAATTCTCCATTTATCAATTTTTCAGTTGTTTTTTGAAAACTTTGATTTATTTCGAAGAACACTTTTTGGAATTTTTTAATCATTTTTCAATATTTTGATTTTTTAAATTTATAAGAATTGTTTTCATAATTTCAACTAAGTTTTTTTGAAAATTTTACCTTTTTATAAACATTTCGACATTTCTCAAAATTTATCTTTGTAATTTTTTCTTTTTTTTCAAATTTTTACTTCTTTAGAAAATTTTACTTCCTAAAAAATTGCGACATTTTTGAAATATATCTGTTTTTTCAAATTTTGACTTCTTTGAAATTTTAAAACTTTTTTGACAATATTTTTTAAAACTTTTTTTGATTTCGAATATTTTTGAAAATTCCCCATTTATCAATTTTTTAGTTGTTTTTTGAAAACTTTGATTTATTTCGAAGAACACTTTTTGGAATTTTTTGATCATTTTTCAATATTTTGATTTTTTAAATTTATAAGAATTGTTTTCATAATTTCAACTAAGTTTTTTCAAAATTTTACCTTTTTATAAACATTTCGGCATTTCTCAAAATTTATCTTTATAATTTCTCCTTTTTTTTCAAATTTTTACTTCTTTGGAAAATTTTACTTCCTAAAAAATTGCGACATTTTTTGAAATATATCTATTTTTCCAAATTTTGACTTCTTTGAAAATTTAAAACTTTTTTGACAATACTTTTTGAAACTTTTTTTTGATTTCGAATTTTTTTGAAAATTCTCCATTTATCAATTTTTCAGTTGTTTTTTGAAAACTTTGATTTATTTCGAAGAACACTTTTTGGAATTTTTTGATCATTTTTCAATATTTTGATTTTTTAAATTTATAAGAATTGTTTTCATAATTTCAACCAAGTTTTTTGAAAATTTTACCTTTTTATAAACATTTCGACATTTCTCAAAATTTTTCTTTATAATTTCTTCTTTTTTTCAAATTTTTACTTCTTTAGAAAATTTTACTTCCTAAAAAATTGCGACATTTTTAAAATATATATGTTTTTCCAAATTTTGACTTCTTTGAAAATTTAAAACTTTTTTGACACTATTTTTTAAAACTTTTTTTGATTTCGAATATTTTTGAAAATTCCCCATTTATCAATTTTTTAGTTGTTTTTTGAAAATTTTGATTTATTTTGAAGAGCACTTTTTGGAATTTTTTGATCATTTTTCAATATTTTGATTTTTTAAATTTATAAGTATTGTTTTCATAATTTCAACCAAGTTTTTTTTTAAAATTTTACCTTTTTATAAACATTTCGACATTTCTCAAAATTTATCTTTATAATTTCTTCTTTTTTTTCAAATTTTTACTTCTTTAGAAAATTTTACTTCCTAAAAAATTGCGACATTTTCTTAAATATATCTATTTTTCCAAATTTTGACTTCTTTGAAAATTTAAAGCTTTTTTGACAATATTTTTTGAAACTTTTTTTTGATTACGAATTTTTTTTAAAACTGCCCATTTATCAATTTTTTAGTTGTTTTTTGAAAATTTTGATTTATTTCGAGGATCACTTTTTGAAATTTTTTGATCATTTTTCAATATTTTGATTTTTTAAATTTATAAGAATTGTGTTCATAATTTAAAATAATTTTTTTTGAAAATTTTAACTTTTTATAGACATTTCCACATTTCCCAAAATTTATCTTTATAATTTCTTCTTTTTTTCAAACGTTTACTTATTTGGAAAATTTTACTATCTTAAAAATTGCGACATTTTTTGATAATTCATCTATTTTTTAAAATATTGAAAATATTTCTGTTTTATTTTTGTTTTTGAAAAATATAGTTTTTTTAAATTGCGTGGTTTTTTAAGACTGACTTTTTAAAAACATTTTCATTTATTTTTTCAAAATTTCACTTTCTTTGACTTTTTAAATATGTTGCAATATTTCGATTTTTTAAAAAATCAAATACAATTTTTTTTCAAAACTGTAATTACCTTCAATTAACTTTAAAAAACGTAGAAATTTTAAAGAAAGTAAAAATTCTCCACACAGTCAAAATTTTCAAGCATTGGAAGATGTAGAAGATGTAGAATGTTGGAACTTCCAAAAAAAGTTAAGAATTTAAGAAACCAATATTTGAAGAATGGCCAAATTTTCGAAAAAAAAAAGTGTTAAATTTTAGAAAATAGTCCGAAATTTAAAAAATATTCGAAAATATGAAGAAATGTCGAGATTTAAAAAAAACTGAAGAATGTTTAATAAAATCTCCTAAACACTCAAATTTTCGGAAAGCCCAACTTACTAAAAAAGGTCAAAATTATCAAAAATTTCGAAATTTTTGTTAGTTAAAATTTTGAATAAAAAGTTAATAAGTCACAAATCTTAAAAAGTAAAATCAAATTTAAAAAAATGTCAAAGGTAAGATTTTCAAAAAAGGCCAAAATGTTAAAAAAATCAACATTTTGAAAGAAGCTCAAATTTCCGAAATAAATCAAAAAAATGCTACGAAATTTTTAGAAAATAATCCAAAAATCCTAACAAGAGTCGCCTTTTTATTTTTTCATTTTTGCATATTCCCTTATATTTCTCTTTTTATTTATTGTTTCTTTTCTTTGTTCCTAAAGAAGCCCCCTACGATGGTGGGCGAAACATTGAACACTTTTAGTACTTCTTTGACACGGTCCAATCCCAAAAGAAGTATATCCTGTGACGATTTAAGAAAATCAATATTTTTGGATAAAGACGAAATTTTAAAGAAAGTGGAAATTTTTAAAAATTAAAATTTTAAAAAATGATAAGGTTTCCAAAAATTTCCAAATTTTCATAGAAAATTAGGATTTAAAATACATCAAACTTTTAAAAAATAATGTCAACATTTTGAAAAGATGTTGTTAAAAGTCGACCTTTCCAAAAAATTCAAGGATTTTGATAAAATAAAGAAATTTTCAAAAAACCTTTTATAAAAGTTGAAATTTTGAAAAATAATAGGAATGTTTTTTTTCAATTTATTTCCGGTCAAAAAGGGTCTACCATGAAGAATAAAATAATAGGAATGTCAAAAATAATTAAAATTTTGAAAAAATGTGCTTTTCAAAAAAAGGTAAAATTTTCGAAGAGCCTAATATTGAAAAAAATTGAAAATTATCAAATATTTCTAAACTTTCCCAAAGACTATAAAATAAAGTAAAAATGTTGAGGAGCAGAAAATTTTAGTTATTTAAATTCAGAAAAAAAAGGTAAATGTCACTTTTTTTAGTCAAAATTTTTGATTGAATATTTTTAAAAAGATTGGAATTTTGAAAAAATGTCAAGAGGTTCACAAGAGTCAAAATTAAAAAAAAAAAGCTCTAAAAGGTCGACACTTTGACATCAGCTGGGATTTATAAAAAGTATCAAAAACATTTGAAATTCTGCAAAGTAGTTCAAAATGTCAAAAGAAGTCAGGAAAATGATGCCATTTAAACAACTTGAAATTTTGGGGTTTCCAATCAAATATTTTTGACGGCCACCGTTCATTTGGCATTCTTCTTAAACGTCCGTACCAATTTAACCTCCTTTCAAAAAAATCCAAAGTTTTCAAAAAGGGTAGAAATTTCTGAAACGGTGAAAATTAAAAAAAAGCTAAAATTTTAAAAAGAATTTTGGAAGTGGAAATTTGGTAAAAGTCAGAATTTTTAAAAAGCCAAGGGTTTCAACAAGAGCCATAATTTTCGAAAAGAAAAAGCCAAATTTAAATAAAAACAATTTTTTTAAAGAAAGAGATACAAAAAGTCAAAATTTTAAATGCCGAATGTGTTAAAAAAACCCAAACTTTGACAAATCGAAATTTTGAGAAAATACAACTTTTCAATAAAATTGACATTTTAAAAAACCTCGGCGACAAGCTTTCCAAAAAAAATTTACAATTTTCGAAAGAAGAAAGTTTTAAAAAAAGTCGAAATTATCAGAAAAAAAAGAATTGGTAAATAAAATTAAGAAACATAATGTTTCCGGTCAATAGGGGTTCACCATGAAGAATTATCAGAGAAGTCGAAATTTTTCGAGTCGAAATTCTTAGAGTCGAAATTTTTAGAGTGAAATTTTTAGAGTCGAAGTTTTCAAAAACGTAAAAGTCTGAAAAAAGTCAAAATTTCGAGCAGTTGAAAATTGTGTGAAAAAACAATGTTAAAGCTAAAGTTTTGAAAAGGTGAAAATTGTGATAAAAAATTCAAAATTTGGAAATAAAATCGTTTAGAAAAATTTACTTAAAAAAACTCGACATTTTGATTTTTCCGGAAATTTTAAATTAAACAATTGAAATGTTTAAAAAGTTTTTTTTTAAAGTAGGGGAAAATGCTTTACGCACATCTGGGAAGATAACCCAGATAGTGTCGGACTTCCGCTCAAACTAGGGGTACCGACTAAAAACCCCTGTTCTTCGGGCCGGGCCCTTGGCCCCCAATCCCTCCGTCGGAACAGTACAATAGTGCTGGAGCACTGTTGTAAGCTGTTTTGCCTGAAACATAAGAACAAACAAAACAGAAAATTTTCGAAATGGAAGTCTTAGCCTAGAGGACCATCCTTGGTCTTCTAATCCTGGTTGGGATGTTTGGATCGTAATCCACTGCCTGTCGAACTAGTTCGTTGGGATACGTTTCCGCTCTCACCATCGCCCTGGAATTAATTTCCCTAAGAAATTCTCTTACCAAAGGTAGTTCAGCTTCTCTGTGGAGCTGATTGTTTCTCACAAACCATGGGGCGTCCATGGATTGTCTTAGAAAGACGTTCTGGAACACCTGGAGTTTCTTCATCTGATTATTCGTCGCCTGTGACCAAGCTACAGATGCGCAGGTCATCGCTGGTCTTATGATTGATTTGTATAGTAACACTTTAAGTCCAATGGACAGGTTACTATTTCTACCAATCATCGCTTGCAGCAGTCCCTTCAGCATTTTAGCTTTGGACACTGCATAATCGATGTGTGCCTGGAATGTTAGTCTTTTGTCTAAAATGACACCTAGATACTTTGCCTGAAGTCTCCAGTCGACGTTTTGCCCATGAACATTTACATGTCGATATGGTTGGAGTCTTTTTCGAGTGAAAAAGACTGCTTGGGTCTTGTCTGCGTTGACTTGGATTCTCCATTGGCCGAAGTAATCTAGTAGAGTGTCTGTTGCCTCCTGAAGTCGTCTGGTGACCACCTCTGGGCTGAAGCTACACTGTGTGGGACTGTAAGCAAACCCTTAATATAATGGGAGAAACCAACAAGGTCACACTTGCTTGGGTGCCCGGGCATAGTAACATACACGCCCACGAGCCTCCGTGCCTACGCTAGTTTTGACCGTCCGGTAAGTCGCCGGACGGTTTTATAAAACGTAGTGGTTCCTGCAAACATATACTTCATTTCACATGTACCGGTAATGGTTTTGGTGCCGGACGGCGACCGTTGGTCGACCGGAGACCCCACTATCCATCCGGTGGACGGACCTGGAGTTTCTTCATCTGATTATCCGTCGCCTGTGACCAAGCTACAGATGCGTGGGTCATCGCTGGTGTTTAAAAAGTCAAATTTCGTGTTCAATACATTGAATAACTGTACCAAAAAAAATCGAAATTTTCAGTAAGTGCGCAAAATATTGAAAAAATTGAAATTTTCGGAAAAGTCGAAAGTTAGAAAAGAGGCGAATTTTTAAAAGTCGATACTTTGAAAGAAGTTGAAATTTCAGATAAAGACTAAATTTAAAAGGGCAGAAATTAAAAAAAAGCGATATTTAAAAATCGATTTATTTAAACAAATTAAATAAAGTAGTGCCTACGAAATAGTGAATGGAATCGGGTGCCGAACCCCTTTGAGCTAAACTGACTTGAACTTGATCATGTTTTTTATACCTTAGCGCATTCGAGCTTTTAAATATTTTACTTTCAAATTTTGACTAAATTCCGATTGAAAATTATCTGCGATTCAGTAGAGTATAAAAGATGTTTTCCCCTATCAATATTCTTTTGTACTTGTTCAGAATGGATGTATTTTGCTTCGAGGTTTGCATAAATTGTGGTTACTCGGTTAATTAATTAAAATTTTTCTTAAAAATAACACAGTTTTCCTTTTCCGAGCCTTAAGCTTTCTATAAAAAAAGATAAAACAATGTTGAATCTACAAGCGCCAGAACTTGTAACCCCTGAGCAGCTCACAAATTAGGAGCATGTTGCCAATTAAGGCAGAACCGGCGGCTTATAGAACAACGTACCACATTATTTCAAAATACCTTCTCGTTATCCGTTAACAAAATAAATAAACACTACTCTCTGTTTTTGTAATATTAAAATAACAATGGCCGAAGCATATATTAGTTTTTCATTAACCCTTTATGCGAATTGCCGTTAGTATTTTATAGTTAGCTCAAAAACAAATTCGAAATTTAATTATCGGAACTAACCGAATTGGCAAATTAGTTGGTCCGGGTTTTAACAGTATACTTCATTGCGATTGTGTGGCCGGCTGCCTTTGCATTTACCTAACAAGGTCAGATTATAATTAGCGGCCTTTAATTCACCAATTGCAAACTGAATTTGCAAATCTAGTTCCGGTTATTGGTCACAAGCTCACAAATACAATATTTTGTCACACTGCTGGTTGCCCATGCCAGGCATTTCTCGATTCTCGATCGTCTGAAGCATATAACGATAGCCTTCGCGTACACAAGATATATTTTCTGTGTTCTTAGTGACATTGTAATTATGAACGCAGTCTGTGCACCGAACTGATAAAAAATAAGGCACTAGCTTATGACATTAAGTTAGAATTGAAGAAAAATAAGTTAAGCTAGAATTAAAAAACCAAGTTAAGTTAGAATTTAAAAATTAAAATCTTCCTAGATTTGGAGAGTGATAGAGAATTTAAACGTTTCCTCAAAATGGATCCAAATTTAAATACAACTAAAAACAGTTTCATTTCTTATCGGATGTGATCCCAGAATGGTTATCAGAAAAGCTTTTTAGATGATAATATACATGCTAACGCTGTGTTTATGGAATATCATCCCAAATGGGTTACAGTAGTTGCTTTATTTTAAGTAACCTTCTAATTTGGGCTTCGATCCTTCTAAGATTTAAGCCGATTACGTTACAAAGAGTTAAATATCGCAGTCGCGAGGAGCGATATGCAAATAAAAAATTCAGACTGGATGCCTTTGTGAATTTATTCAAAAGAGTGGAGCGGTGTCATATTCTGCCGTTTCAACAAAATCCGAAGAATGTGATAATCAAAAAAACAAAAGCATTGCCAGTCGGTGCGTGACGCTCTGAGTTCTCGATTCTCAAATCCAACTTTGATGGTGTATTCAAATATATCTTTGTATTGAAAGCATCTGCGAACACATGTTTCAAAGCAGAGATGCTCTATTGGATATACACCGATGGCGCAAAGTTCGATAACCATTCGTTTCTTTTATGCATTTGTTTGTTGCGCCAAGTAGCTGAACAGCTATGAATAGTGATGGAAGAAGAATGTGAGTGGTAGACGAAAAGACGTTTCTTTTATTCGTTTTGAAACCCTTTCTTGAGTAAAGCATGAGTAAAAGTAGCGCGGGAATATATCACAAATTTTACATCAAACCTTCTACAAAAAATTGTCCCCAGAAACCAAGAAAAAATACAACAAAGCTTGCTCTAACGCGATTCGATAGCCAAGCTTCAGAGTATCTCTGTTGAAAATTTTTAAAATATTGTTCCCAAGTGTGTTTCCAAATTTTGACTTTTTATAGTTTTGGTGAAACGGACTGGTCCTTGATTGTCTTCGAAAATTAAAACACAAATCTTGTCCTCTGAAACCAAGAAAGATTAAAAAACACAACAAAGGTCAGAGAGACACTTTCTGAAGATGATAGCCTGGCTATTGAGACGCGTTAGAGCCACCTTTGTTGTGTTTTTTAATCTTTCTTGGTTTCAGGGGGCAAGATTTGTTATTCAATTTTTGAAGATAACCAAGGACCAGTCCGTTCCACCAAAACTTCTAGAAAAAGTCAAAATTTTGAAAATAACATTTGGGAATAATATTTCAAAAATTTTCAAGTCTGCCACTGCAATATCGATCTATTTAATCATAAAAAAGATAAAAACTTTTACTCTTTATAAATGTATTTTCAAATTTTAACTTTATCCATAATTTGGACATTTTCAAAATCTTAACTTTTTTCCAAATTTCAAAGTCGACTTAAAAAGGTTGTTATTTTCAGGAAAACCATGAATTTTGAAGAATATTGCGAAGCTTTAAAAAATAAGTCGAAATTTCGAGTCCCGTTTTTTCAAGTCTTTTTTTAGGGTCTTGCAACTTTGTCCTTTTTTTTGAAATTTTGATTCTATTTCCAAAATTTGATAAAATGAGAAAATTTAGACTTTCCCTAAGTTCCAACTTTTTCTCAAAATTTCGAGTTCTCTTTTTTCAAAAGTCTTTTTTAGGGTCTTGCAACATTGCTTAAAATTTATGCAAAAGGTTGCCTTTTTTAGATGCGATTTTGTGAACATTTGTTTTTAAAATTTCGTCTTTTTGGAAATTTCGACTTATTTTTCAAAGCTTCGCAATATTTCTCAAAATTTATGGTTTTTCTGAATATAACAACCTTTTTTAAATCGACTTTAATTTCAACTTTTTTAAAATCTGCACTTTTTCTCGAAATTTTGAGTTTTTTCGGGAAAATTTACTTTTATCCCGAAATTAGGATCATTTTCTAAAAATTTTGACATTTTTATCAGCGTCTGTCTTTCCCCGAAATTTTCCCATTTCATTCGAAATTCTGTTATTTATACAAAAGTAACTTTTTTTTTAAATGCAACTTTCTGGAAAACGGTTGTTAAAACTTTGTCCTTTTTTTTTTAAATGTCGATTCTGTTTTCAAAATTTAACAAAATGAGAATATTAACAAAAAAAGACGAAATTTTAAAAACAAATTTCCACAAAACCGTATTTAGAAAAGGCAACCTTTTAAATAAATTTTAAGCAATGTTGCAATTCCCAAAGAAAAGACTTGAAAAAACAGGACTCGAAATTTCGAAAAACTTTTGATTTTTTTTTTTGGCCAATTAGATTTTCTTTGAAATTCTAACTTTTTGAATTTTATAAATATCTTGTAAAATTTCGAATTTTTCAAAATATTTTAGCCAAATTTTGGGTTTTTAAAAAATTTAATTTTTCTCATTCAAAATTTGCCGAATAAGTTGGTAATTTTTTAAAAATTTTGCCCATTTTTCAGTCGTTTATTTGCAAAAAAAACATTTTTGAAAAATTTCGATTTTATTTGGAAAAACTTTGACCGTTTTGAGATTTTGACTTTTTTGAAATTTTGACCTTTTTCAGCATTTTTGACTTTATTCAAATCTCCAACAGACGCTTGAAAAACAGGACTCGAAATTTCGAGAAAAGAAGTTGGAGTTTAGAGAAAGTTTTAATTTAGTCATTTTGTCAAATTTGGAAAACAGAATCGAAATTTCAAAAAGAGGACAAAGTTTTAAAAAGCGTTTTCCAGAAAGTTGCATTTAAAAAAGGTAACATTTTTATAAATAACAGAATCTCGAATAAAATGGGAAAATTTCGGCGAAAGACAGACGCTGATAAAAATGTCGAAATTTCGAGAAAGTGATCGTAATTTTGGGATAAAAGTCGAAATTTCTTAGAAAAAGTCAAAATTTCGAGGTAAAGTGCAGATTTTAAAAAATGTCCAAGTTTTAGAAAGTGCAGATTTTGAAGAATGTCTAAGTTTCAGAAAGTCGACTTAAGAGAGGTTGTTATTTTCAGGAAAACCATAAATTTTGAGAAATATTGAGAAGCTTTAAAAAATAAGCCAACATTTTGAAAAAGACGAAATTTTAAAAACAAATTTTGCAGAAAATGGTATTTTAAAAAGGCAACCTTTTAAATAAATTTAAAGCAATGTTGCAAAACCCTAAGAAAAGACTTGAAAAAACAGGAATCGAAATTTCGAGAAATAAGTTGGAACTTAGGGAAAGTGTTAATTTTCTCATTTTGTTAAATTTTGGATACAGAATCAAAATTTCAAAAAAAGGGACAAAGTTTTAACAACCGTTTTCCAGAAAGTTGCATTAAAAAAAAGTTATTTTTTTATAAATAACAGAATTTTGAATGAAATGGGAAAATTTCGGCGAAAGACAGACGCTGATAAAAATGTCAACATTTTTAGAAAATGATCCTAATTTCGGGATAAAAGTAAAAATTTTCCAAAAAAAAAGTCAAAATTTCGAGAAAAAGTGCAGATTTTAAAAAATGTCGAAGTTAAAGTCGACTTAAAAAAAGTTGTTATTTTCAGTAAAACCATAAATTTTCAGAAATATTGCGAAGCTTTGAAAAATAAATCGAAATTTCGAAAAAGACGAAATTTTAAAAACAAATTTCCACAAAACCGTATTTAAAAAAGGCAACACTTTACATAAATTTTAAGCAATGTTGCAAAACTGTAAAAAAAGACTTTTGAAAAAACAGGACTTAAAATTTCGAGAAAAAAGTTGGAACTTAGGGAAAGTCTTAATTTTTTTATTTTGGCAAATTTTGTAAACATAATTGAAATTTCGAAAAAAAAGACGAAGTTTTTGAAACATGTTTCCAGAAAATTGCATTTAAAGAAAGTTTACATTTTTATAAATAACAGAATTTCGTGTAAAATGCTAAAATTTCCGTAAAAGACAGACGCTGATTAAAATGCAGAAATTTCGAAAAAACGATCGTAATTTCGGGATAAAAGTCTAAGTTTTCCGAAGAAAGTCAACATTTTAAGAAAAAAATCAGATTTTAAAAATTGTGGAAATTTTAGAAAGTATGAAATTTACCAAAGGGGTAATTTTATTTTAAAATTTCATTTTTTTTCAAAATTTCATAATTTTTGCAAACTTTTGATTTTTTTGGAAAATTTAGATTTTCTTTGAAATTCTGACATTTTGAATGTTTTGGATATTTTGTAAAATTTCGAATTTTCAAAAAATTTTAATATCCTAATCTTAACCAAATTTGAAGTTCTTAAAAATTTTAATTTTTTAAGTTCCCATTCAAAATTTGGCGAAAAGGTTGGTAATTTTCCAAAAATTTTGTTTATTTTAAAACTTTTAGTCGTTTTTTTGCAGAAAAACATTTTTAAAATATTTCGATTTTATTTGGAAAAATTTTGACCGTTTTGAGATTTTGTCTTTTTTTGAAATTTTGACCCTTTTTAAATATATTTTGTAACGTATTTTTCTAAAAATTTTGCAACTTTTTACAAAATTTAGACTCTCTAAAATTATCGATATTTTTTTTCAAAATATTGCTTTTTTTAAAGCTTCTACCTTTTTCAAAATTTTTGATTTTGTTCAAAATTTCAAGAGACGTTTGAAAATACAGGGCTCGAAATTTCGAGAAAAAAGTTAGAATTTAGGGAAAGTCCTAATTTTCTCATTTTGTCAAATTTTGGAAACAGAATCGAAATTTCAAAAAAAAAGACAAACTTTTAAAAACTGGTTTCCAGAAAGTTGCATTTAAAAAAAGATAACATTTTTATAAATAACAGAATTTTGAATAAAATGGGAAAATTTCCGCGAAAGACAGACACTGATTAAATTGTCGAAGTTTCGAAAAAATAATCGTAATTTCGGAATAAAAGTCGAAATTTCCCAGAAAAAGTTGAAATTTCGAGAAAAAGATCAGTCGACTTAAAAAAAGTTGTTATTTTCAGGAAAATCATAAATTTTTAAAATATTGCGAAGCTCTAAAAAACAAGTCGAAATTTTAAAAAAGACGAAATTTTAAAAACAAATTTTAAGAAAATCGTATTTAAAAAAGGCAACCCTTTAAATAAATGTTTAGCAAAACCCTAAAAAAAAGGCGTTTGAAAAAACAGGACTCAAAATTTCAAGAAAAAAGTTGGAACTTAGGGAAAGGCCTAATTTTCTCATTTGGTCAAATTTTGGAAACAATCGAAATTTCAAAAAAAGACAAAGTTTTAAAAACCAGTCTCCAAAAAGTTGCATTTACAAAAAGTTACATTTTTATAAATAACAGAATTTCGAATGAATGAAATGGGAAAATTTCGGCGAAAGACAGACGCTGATAAAAATTTTGAAATTTCAAGAAAGTGATCGTAATTTCAGGATAAAAGTCGAAATTTCCCGGAAAAAGTCAAAATTTCGAGGTAAAGTGCAGATTTTGAAAAATGTCGAAGTTTTAGAAAGTCGGCTTAAAAGAGGTTGTTGTTTTCAGGAAAACCATTATTTTTTAGAAATATTGCAAAGCTTTAAGAAATAAGTCGAAATTTCGAAAAAGACGAAATTTTAAAAACGAATTTTCAGAAAATCGTATTTAAAAAAGGCAATCTTTTACATATAATTTAAGCAATGTTGCAAAACCCTAAAAAAAGGCGTTTGGTAAAACAGGACTCAAAATTTCGAGAAAAAAGTTGGAACTTAGGGAAAGTCTCAATTTTCTCATTTTGTCAAATTTTGAAAACAGAATCGAAATTTCAAAAAAAAAAACAAAGTTTTAAAAACCTGTTTCCAGAAAGTTGCATTTAAAAAAAGTTTACATTTTTATAAATAACAGAATTTTGAACGAAATGTTAAAAGTTCGACGAAAGACAGACGCTGATAAAAATGTCGAAATTTCAAGAAAATGATCGTAATTTCGGGATAAAAGTCGAAATTTTCCGGAAAAGGTCAAAATTTCGAGAAAAAGATCAGTCAACTTAAAAAAGGTTGTTATTTTCTGGAAATCCATAAATTTTGAAAAATATTGCGAAGCTCTAAAAAATTTTGAAAAAGACGAAATTTTAAAAACAAATTTTAAGAAAATCCTATAAAAAAAGATAACCTTTTAAGTAAATTTTTAGCAATGTTGCAAGTTAGGACTCAAAATTTCGAGAAAAAAGTTGGAACTTAGGGAAAGGCTTGATTTTCTCATTTGGTCAAATATTGGAAACATAATCAAAATTTGAAAAAAAAAGGACAGTTTCCAGAAAGTTGCATTTAATAAAAGTTTACATTTTTATAAATAAAAGAATTTCAAGTAAAATGCTAAAACTTTGGGCAAAAGACACGCTGATAAAAATGTCGAAATTTCAAGAAAACGACCGTCATTTCGGGATAAAAGTCGAAATTTGCCTGAAAAAGTCGAAATTTTGATAAACAAACCAGATTTAAAAAAATATATCGAAGCTTTAAAATGTCGACTAAAAAAGTTGTTATTACCAGAAAAACCATAAATTTTGAGAAATATTGCGAAGCTTTAAACAATAAGTCGACATTTCGAAAAGACAAAATTTTAAAAACAAATTTTCAGATTCTTTTAATTGTATTTAAAAAAGGCAACCTTTTACATAAATTTTAAGCAATGTTGCAAAACTCTAAAAAAAAATTTTGAAAAAACAGGACTCGAAATTTTGAGAAAAAAGTTGGAACCTAGGGAAAGTCTTAATTTTCTTATTTTGGCAAATTTTGGAAATAGAATCGAAATTTCAAAAAAAGGACAAAGTTTTAAAAATCTGTCTACAGAAAATTGCATTTAAAAAAAGTTACATTTTTATAAATAACAGAATTTTGAATACAATGGGAAAATTTTGACGAAAGGCGGATGCTGATAAAAATGTCCAAATTTCAAGAAAAACATTGTAATTTCGGGATAAAAGTCGAAACTTCAAAAAAGTCAAAATTTCGAGGTAAAGTGCAGATTTTGACAAATGTCGAAGTTTTAGAAAGTCGACTTAAAAGAGGTTGTTGTTTTCAGGAAAACCATTATTTTTTAGAAATATTGCGAAGCTTTAAGAAATAAGTCGAAATTTCGAAAAAGACGAAATTTTAAAAACAAATTTTCAGAAAATCGTATTTAAAAAAGGCAATCTTTTACATACAATTTAAGCAATGTTGCAAAACCCTAAAAAAAAGATTTTTGAAAAAACAGGACTCAAAATTTCGAGAAAAAAGTTGGAACTTAGGGAAAGTTTTAATTTTCTTATTTTGGCAAATTTTGGAAATAGAATCGAAATTTCAAAAAAAGGACAAAGTTTTAAAAATCGGTTTCCAGAAGGTTGCATTTAAAAAAAGGTTACATTTTTATAAATAATAGAAATTCGAATGAAATGGGAAAATTTTGGCGACAGGCGCTGATAAAAATGTTGAAATTTTGAGAAAACGATCGTAATTTTGGGATAAAAGTTGAAATTTCTCGAAGAAAGTTAAAATTTCGAGAAGATGACTAGTGAAATAAAATTTTGAGGGAAGAATGTCGAAATTTCTACAAAAAATGGAATACTGAAATGAAAGGATCATTCTCATTATTGAAGTAGAAATTTTGAGGACAAATCCTGAGAATCACATTATGTCGAAATTTTAGAGTCAAAATTTTCAGAATCGAAATATTCAGAAGAAGCCTAATTTTTGGCAAATATTGCGCCATTTTTGTTGTGTGTTTTAATCTTTCTTGGTTTCAGGGGACAAAATTTGTATTTCAATTTTTGAAGACAACCAAGGACGAGTCCATTCCACTAAAATTTTAGACCCATCCAAAAAACGGTCGAAATTTGGATACAAAAAATTGAAATTAGAAAAAAGCCTCGAGTGTTTTAAATTTTGAGAAATAAAGACTAATTTTGATGATACCCAAAAAATTTTGATTTTTTTTTGGCGTTTTTAGGCGTAATTTCAAAATTCTAAGCACAATTAAAAATTTTGTCAGCATGCAAAGCAAATGTTTGAGCTAAATTGCATATGTACATTAGACAATTGAAAATGGAATGCATTATTTGCTAAAAACAAATTACAATTGTCCGTTACATTATCCGAAGCTTAACTTGAGATTAGGTGTGTTTGTTTGAAAATAGAAGCACCAGTTCGTTTAATCAATTATGACGTAACGTGACAGCCTAGCGTGTGCTAATAACTGCTACAAAGCAAAGCGCCCTGGCTGAACAAAAATTCAATACAAAACGTGATGTAATGCCTCTACTTTATGGCAATTTGTTTGGTTATGGTACACGGTGTGTTGTTCAGATTGAAACGTACACTTAATGACTGTCTTTTTTTTTCAAAACCTAATTACGATGTTTTATTCAAATTTTCGACAGACTCCGAGCCGTGTCCATATTTATATTAAGAATTTACATTGTGATAGCTGGAGGCTTTTATTTGCCTGCAATTTCTGAGCCAGAAATTTCCCTTCTGCTATACTGATTTCGTTGTAAATACTAAAACGTTTTATTCTAACATTAAGTCTTACTTTATACAGAAAATGAAGTTTAAAATTAATTTAATACATTTTTACCCATCTATCGCGATGACGAAATAAATTCATCTCGTTTTTCGAGACAAAGGGAAAATACTTACCACAAATTGCAAATTAACTAACCATAAAAAAAGTTAATTGGAAAAGGGAAACAATCGCTGCGGGGCATCCGGAAAACTACAAGAAAGCCAAATATTACGTATTCATAACATTATTCCAATTAAGTCTACGAAGTCATTGTAATATTTATAACCGCATTGTCTTAGAAAGGGAGATTCAAAGTTGTAATAATAATATGAGGTTTAACAGAAAAGATGAAACGCGTTCCAGTTCCCTCTTTGTCGTACAGAGACTTTGAAGGGCAAAAGCAACTTTCATTAGAGGCACATCATGCTCTTTAATAGTAGAAATGTTTTTTAACTTTTTATGTTACTGTTCTGTAGAAGTAGCTCCAGAAAACTATTTTATTTTATTGTTTCGTGTCGTATTGTATTGTATTATATATTATATTATATTATATTATATTATATTATATTATATTATATTATATTATATTATATTATATTATATTATATTATATTATATTATATTATATTATATTATATTATATTATATTATATTATATTATATTATATTATATTACGAGTATCATATATAACAATGATCCGTTCAGAAAGGGGTCAGAAAAGCTACTGTTCGAATTGTATTAAGCGTTTATTGGGTCTTTGTCTGGCCTTAAGAGTACTCTCGTCCTTTAAGAAACCAAACACCGCGCCTTTTATCTGGGTTCAAAATGATTTTTAATTAATGTTAAGCATCCTTCATAACCAGCCATCTTAAAAGAATTCGATACCAACGGATAATGTAAGCGGCAGTCCGATTGTCAAGTACAAAAGTAACGTAGCAGTAATCTGATACACCTGTTGCGACCCTTAACTACAACATCCCAGAAATAAATCACTTTTCTTTCGTTATATTGCGGCATTCCTTGTCAAGATGAGGATGTATACTTTTATTTAGTTCGTGACAAAATATTCTTCTTTTATTTTTCTAAATCTATCGACTAACATTGTTTTATTATTGAACATGCGGCAGCCAATATCTGCCACCTGACGTTTTGCATTCACTGTCAGTAATATTGTTTGTTATTTTTTTGATTAAACTCCTTTCTATTATCGCCCAATCTGAGATGAATTTTCTAATTTTGTGGCTCCAAATCATAAATTGATGTATCCAAGGAGCGTATTTTAGTGCCTTATTCTTGTTAGGAAGTCATTTAAAAGCAACTTCAAGCTTGATATATGGATCATAATACCTGTAGTAAAAGAAGGAAGCCAAATATAATATACAGTAGTTTCTCCTCTGATATTAGAAAGAAGTAATGCTCTTACAAGCTCATAAGATCTTTTCTTTGACTTTCCTAACTTAAAATAATTCCTAGGGCTCTGAAAGCACTTACCAGGAACATCCTTAAGGGACAAAAAACCACCAAACCAATGAACGTAAAAAGTACGTTACAAATGTCAAATTGATCAAAGTTAACGCTTTTAGACACTATGAATTTATTCATTTTACTTAAGCATTCATCAGGGGCCTATCAGTCGTATTAACGATACGGGGCCCCGGGCTCCAGAGGCCCCAAACGTGTGTAAACAAAAATTCGTAAAATGGCTCTTAGGCCGTACTTCTCGAGAGAAAATCATATCATAAAAGTGCCCAAAGGTCCTTAAGAAGTGTTTACTTCAAAAATTACGTCAAAAAAGAATTCTTTTTTTTCCCGGAGACGGGCGCCCAAAGTTGGCAACACAGAACGTCTCACGTCACAATTATAACAGCTGAAAGAACTTTTTCGAAATTAAAATTGATAAACAATTATCTGAGGACTTCCATGGGACTGGAAAGTTTAAAAAACGGTCAAAGATTGAAATTTTAATAAATATCAGTGACAGGGAGTGCGCAGATGCAAAAATATTACTAGAGTTTAAGTGACTCCAGTGCCATAGCAAGGTATTAAATTTAAGAGATAAAAAAGTGATACAAAGGTGTGATATTTAATAGTATTTTTACGAATTAAATTTAATTAACATTTTATAACCTTCAAAATATTTTTGGGTTATCATCTCTAAATTATTTTCGTCAAGAAAAAAAACATTATCAACATTTCTGAGCCCCTTTAAAGTATTCTGTACGGTTGCACCTCGTTACGGCTCTAGGTTACTTAATTAAAATTGTTTGCTTTCATAGGAATAAAATTATATCACTTTTTCATGAAAACTGCATTTGAAGATAAAATGTATTTTATTAAAAAGTTCTAATTAAACTACAAAAACACAAAAAAAATATTTTATTTAAACAAAATTCGCTTACGGTCTTTTAAAGCAATAAAATGTTTATTACTTTCTCATCAAAATTGTTTAAATCCAAATCTACAAATTAATTATAAGACCCTAGAATGGGTACTGCTTTCTCTTTGTAAATAGCGCTACTATTGGCAGTAAGGCCTGTAAGTGGCACAATTATCAATCGCAATTAGATCAGCCGGTACCCACGCATTTAGTATCATAAACCGTAAATACACACTCCAAACTTTAACTCTAACCATTTGGCAATATCGCATAAGCGCGGAGCGGCGTACCCCGGGCTAGCTTTAACGTGGTGTTCTGTAGTTCATTTCTCCGTATCCTGTGGGAACCGTTGATAGGTATCGCGTGGCAGCCACGCTAGGTGCATAATTCTGGGTGCACCCACGTATTTCAATTTCCTTATAATATTGTTACGTGCGTTATCGGTTCGAATTGATTACACGTGATTGATTATACCCACTTTATTACTGAACTCAACTTGGATCACCACAATTGACAATTAACTCACTTCTACTAACTCACTAATTGCACTGATTCTAACTGACTGACTCGAGGGAAAGCTGATCGCCTTTTTATAGTTTTGGCCCCCGGCTTCCAGAATTTTCGGCATATAAGGCTTATCGAATGCCGAGATTTCTGGAACGCTTATCTGCCGTTTGTTTCGTTATCGCGGCCGCATTCCTCTTATCAGATCCTTCTAGAGACTTTTTTTTATTTACTAAATTATACAATTCTATTCTAAATTCTATTACATCTATTTACATTGCGTTACAATAATATCAAATTTGGCTGAAAATTTCAAATTTTCTATAAAAAATTCTCGAAATTTTACGCAATATTAAAACAAATTCGAGAAGTTACAATTTCAAATAAATTAGAAATTTTCCCAATACAAATCAAAATGTTGCAAAAATAATAGAATTTTGAACGAAATGAAATTTCAGAATTCGAAGAAAAATGGACAGTTCGAATGTAAACTAAAAATTTCAGAAAGCATTTAACGAAAGAAATTAATTGAAAAATGCGTCTTTCAAATCGAAAGTTTACATAAAAAAATTAGGAAATTGAAACCTATTTAATTCATTTTTGGGAATAAAATGGCATCTTCTGAATTGCCGAAGTTATTTTTAATTTATTTCAAATTTTTTTGAGCTTTTTCTACCTTCAAATCCAAAAATTGAACTTTTTATTTATCAATATTTTAATTTTCATTTTGAAATGCGAAATCTTTACTTGAAATTACGAGATTGTTGCATTATTATATACAAAGCATTGGGTTTCAGTTGGTTGCTTCACCTGTTTTACCTGCCTTATTGAGTTGAGCCATTGGAAATCTCAGAGGCCAAATTCTTCTGAGGTACAACTGAAAAGGGAAAAACGCCTGCCCTAGCTCAGTCATACCAAGGCGAAACACTTCTTGAGTAAATAAACCATAGAAATGTTGGCGATAACCATAGTTTTCTCTATGGACCAATAGGTGGCGATACTCTGAGAGTCACACGCTTGACGTTCGTTGATTTTTTAGTATTTACTTGTCGGAACATTTTTTAGCATTCAAATTGGTTATATCAAACTGACGAGATCTAACAAGATCGAAAACGGTCTTTGCTTTCCAAACTTCGAATCTAATAAATTGGTCTTGTGCATTAGCATAGAATCAAGACAAAGACGAAACACTGAATGCATTAGGCGGTTTTTTTTTATCGTGAATCGTATATGTTTTGATTTAAGATTTGAGCCACGGAAACGATAAAGAACCGTATTACTGAAGAGATTTAAAATGTCTTACCAAAATACAATTATGTTAAAGTCAAATTGGAGTGACAGGCTCCTTAAGCGATCACACGTATATGTGTATCTGCTTTCAAAAACAACTTCTTAGGAAAGCTTATCTCCGGGGCTCGAAGTTTGGAGCAGCGTTTAAACAATTAATGTTATTGTTATTCAAGTTAGGCTATTGCCGTATATCGCTCAAGAAGACGGAGAGATATGCCATGTATATAAATAGGAAGCCTCAGAAACGAGTCTCTTATCCCTTGACAATTTTGTACGAACAAAGCGTAACCCGTCGTAACAAAACCAATCACAACAAAGTTTGTATAAATTCAGGCGCGAGAAATTAAGAAACAATGGAAACCGTGTTTGTTGGTATTCAAAGGTTGTCCCACTGATTCCAAGATTATAAAGGAAGAAGTCGTGATAAGTGAGATAGGTTTATTTGCATCAGGTTTTGATTTCCCCGTGGAACATACGGTTACATACATAATGTTGCCGCTTTTCCCGTTCTCTAGTTTAATTTTACACCAATGACCATTTACAATTCCAAGCCGTGGACCTTTTTTCAATTTTCCTTCCACCCACATCCACTTCCGCCGGTGAATATCTTATGGCTACAAGAACGCGCACTTCGATGGTAATTTAATGTTCTGTATAACGCAGTGTTTTACGAGTAAAATTTTATAAATTTATAGGAACTTGTAAGTTGTTTGAATCTGAAGACATTAACTGTGCCTCATCAAAGAAACAACTTTGGAAATAGTCTAGAAAAAGTCTAAATTTTGAGTTTTATAGTTAAGATTTTAAGAAAAATGCGAAACTTCCAACTGAAACGTTGTAGGGAAATTCTTCATGGTTGTAGAGAAAAGTAAAAATTTCAAAAATTTTCGATATTTATAAAAAAATCCCTTTCATTTTCCAGTTAAATATTTCAGCTTGAAGAAAAAACTTTTTGAGAAAAACTAGAAGTTTATTACAAGAAATAGAGTTAACATTTCGAAAAAAGTCTAGATTTCAAAATTTTTAAAACAACGTAAACTCGAAATTTCAAGAGAAAAGTATATATTTTGAAATTTAAATTGGAATGTGGTGAAAAAGGTCAACCTTTCTGAAAATAGTCTCAAAAAAGTCGAAATTTTAAGTTATACAGTTAAAACTTTAGAAAATAGGCAAAAACCTCCAACTGAAACCTTGTAGAGAAAAGTCGAAATTTCGAGAATTTGCGATATTTATAAAAAAATATCTTTCATTTTCCAGTTAAATAGTTCAGCTTAGGGAAAAGTCTTTTTAAGAAAAACTAGAAGTTTTACAAGGAATAGGGTCAACATTTGTTGAAAAAGTTAAGATTTTGAAATTTTAAATTTTGAAAAAAAATTGAAAATAATTTAGGCTCCAAATTTCAAAAGAAAATGAATAATTTGAAATTTGAGTTAAAATGTGATAAAAAAGGTCAACACTTTGGAAAATAGTCTAAAAACAGTCTAAATTTTGAGTTACACAGTTAAAATTTTAGAAAAAAGCCAAAAACTTCCATCTGAAAAGGTGTAGAGGAAAGAGAAAATTTCGAAATTTTCGATACAACATTTTTTAAAAAAGTCTAGATTTTGAAATTTTTAATTTTGAAACAAATGTTGAAGATAATTTAGGCTTGAAATTTCAAAAGAAAAATATATAATTTAAAATTTAAGTTGAAACGTGATAAAAAAGGTCAACACTTTGGGAAATAGTCTAAAAAAGTCTAAGTTTTGAGTTGCACGATTAAAATTTTAGGAGAAAGGCGAAAACTTCTAGCTGAAAAGTTGTAGAGGAAAAACAAAATTTCGAGGATTTTCTATATTTATAAATAAGAACTTTCACTTTCCAGTTAAATATTTCAGTTTAGGACAAAGTCTCTTTGAGAAAAAATAGAAGTTTATTACAAAGAATAGTCAACATTTTTTAAAAAAGTCTAGATTTTGAAATTTTTAATTTTGAAAAAAATGTTGAAGATAATTTAGGCTTAAAATTTCAAGAGAAAAATATATAATTTAAAACTTAAGTTGAAATGTGATAAAAAATCAACACTTTGAGAAATAGTCTAAGAAAAGCGTAAATTTTGAGTTACACAGGTAAAATTTTAGGAAAAAAGGCGAAAACTTCCAATTGAAACGTTGTAGAGAAAAGTCGAAATTTCGAGAATTTTTGATATTTATAAACAAACATCTTTCATTTTCCACTTAAATAGTTCAGCTTAGGGACAAGTCTTTTTGAGAAGAACTAGAAGTTTTACAAGGAGTAGGGTTAACATCTGTTGAAAAACTCTAGATGTCGAAATTGTGAATTTTGAAAAAAATTTTGAAACTAATTTAGGATCGAAATTTTAAAAGAAAAATAAATAATTTGAAATTTAAGTTGAAATGTGATTAAAAAGGTCAACACTTTTGGAAATAGCCTAAAAAAAGTCTAAATTTTGAGTTACACAGTTAAAATGTTAGAAAAATGGCGAAAACTTCCAACTGAAACCTTGTAGAGAAAAGTCGAAATTTCGATAATTTACGACATTAATAAAAAAATATCTTTCATTTTCCAGTTAAATAGTTCAGCTTAGGAAAAAGTATTTTTGCGAAAAACTAGAAGTTTTACAAGTAATAGGGTCAATATTAGTTAAAAAAGTCTAGATTATGAAATTTTAAATTATAAATAAAATTTTGAAAATAATTTAGGATCGAAGTTTCAAACGAAAAACAAATAATTCGAAATTTAAGCTAAAATACGATTAAAAAGGTCAACACTTTAGGAAATACTCTAAAAAAAGTGTAGATTTTGAGTTACACTGTTAAAATTTTAGGAAAAAGACGAAAACTTCCAACTGAAACGTTGTAGAGAAAAGTCGAAATTTCACGAATTTACGATATTTTTAAAAAAATATTTTTCATTTTCCAGTTAAAAAATTTAGCTTAGGGAAAATTCTTTTTGAGAAAAACTAGAAGTTTTACAAGCAATAGGGTCAATATCAGTTGAAAAAGTCTAGATTATAAAATTTTGAATTATGAAGAAAATTTTGAAAATAATTTAGGATCGAAGTTTCAAAAGAAAAATAAATAATTTGAAATTTTAGTTGAAATGTGATTTAAAAGGTCAACACTTTTAGAAATAGTCTAAAAAAAGTTTAAACTTTGAGTTATACAGTTAAAATTTTAGAAAAATGGCGAAAACTTCCAACTGAAACCTTGTAGAGAAAAGTCGAAATTTCGAGAATTTACGATATTAATAAAAAAATATCTTTCATTTGTCAGTTAAATAGTTCAGCTTAGAAAAAAGTATTTTTGCGAAAAACCAGAAGTTTTACAAGTAATAGGCTTATTTTCAAAAAATTTGAAGCTAAGGCAAAGTTTCAAAAAATTCCAGGAAACTAAATTCTGGAAATTGACAAAACTTTTAAGAAAAGTTTAAATTCTAAAAGTCAAGAATTTAAGGCCCAATTTATTGAAAAACCAGTCAAAATTTTGAAAAATATCTGAAATGTTCTTAGACATTTAAAATTTTCGAAAAAAAAAGGAAAGGTTTTCAAAATTAGGTTAAAACTTTTAAAAATTGTCGACGCTGTCAAAAAATTCAAAAATTTGGAAAAATTACCGAATTTTCTAAAAACAATTCGTGATTTTTTTAAAAAGCTAATTTTTTTACCAGTTTGATACACTCGCAAAAGGCAACCCCATTATGCCTTCAGACACCACAAGTAGGATGCGAGAACAAGGATAGATGGCGATGAATCGCCTTCTTAAAATGTTGAAAAATAGTCTAGATGTTAAAAAATAGTCCAAATTTAAAATTAAAGCTCAAGATTTAAAAAAAATTAAAACGTTTTCCATCAAATTTTCAAAATTTTTGAAAAATTTTAAATATGTTAAAAGCCAAAAAGATTAAAATTTTCAAAAAGCCGAAAATTTCGAATAGTTTAAGTTTTTAAAAAGTCTAAATTTAGTACATAAATTACGTACATCATGCGTACATCGTACGTACATCGAACCAAGGTCCGCAGACCAGGGTCCGGGGACCAAAGACCGGGGTCTGTCCCCGAACTTCGGTCCCCGAACCCCGGTCTCCGATTACCGCACCCCGGTCCTTGCACCCCGGTCCCCGGACCGCCGACCTTAAACCCCAGCCGCCCGCACCCCGGTCCCCGCACCCCGGACCACGGATCACGATTCTCGGACCCCGGTCCGCAGTCTCCGAACAACCCCGGACCTTGGTACCCGGACCATGGACCCCGGTCCTTGGTCCCCGGTCTCCGGACCCCGGACTTTGGACCCCGGTGCCCGTACCTTGGTACTCGGTGCCCGCACCCCGATCCCTGAAGACCCCGAACCACGGTTCCCGGACCTAGGACCACGGTCTCCGAACCCCAGACTCCGGACCCTGGTCCCCGGACCATATACTCCGGTCTTCGGTCCCTGAACCCTGGTTTCCGGACCCCAGTCCCCGGACCTCGGACATCGGACGCCGGACCCCACACCCCAGTCCCAGCACCTCGGTCCCCGGACGTCGGACCCGGGCCCCGCACCCCGGTCTTTAGGTACGTATATCATACGTACGTACATCATACGTACATCATACGTACGTCATAGGTACATCATATGTACGTCATACGTACATCATACGTACATCATACGTACGTACACAATACGTACATCGTACGTACATCATACGTACGTCATACGTACATCATGCGTACATCGTACGTACATCGTACGTACATCGAACCAAGGTCCGCAGACCGGGGTCCGAGGGCCAAAGACCGGGGTCTGTCCCGAACTTCGGTCCCCGATCACCGCACCCCGGTCCCCGAAACGCGGACCTTAAACATCAGCCGCCCTCACCCCAGCTGCTTGCACCACGGTCCCCGCACCCCGGTCCCCGCACCCGGTCCCCGCACCTCCGGTCCCCGCATCCCGGTTCATCGCACCCCGGTCCCCGCACCCCGGACCACGGATCACGATTCTCGGACCCCGGTCCGCAGTCTCCAAACAACGGTCTCCAAACCCCGGACCTTGGACTTTGGTACCCGGAACATGGACCCCGGTCCTTGGTCCCCGGTCTCCGGACCCCGGACTTTGGACCCAGGTGCCCGCACCTCGGTACCGGTGCCCGCACCCCGGTCCCTGCACCTTGGTCAGCGTACCCCGGATTCCGGTTCTTGGACCCCGAACCACGGTTCCCTAACCTAAAATTACGGTCTCCGAACCCCAGACTCCGGACCCCGTTCCCCGGACCATATACCCCGGTCTTCGGTTTCTGAACCCTGGTTTCGGACCCCAGTCCCCGGACCTCGGACATCGGACGCCGGACCCCACACCCCAGTCCCAGCACCTTGGTCTCCGGACGTCGGACCCGGGCCCCGCACCCCGGCTTTACGTACATACATCATACGTACGTACTACACATCATACGTACGTGCGTCATACATACATCATACGTACATCATACGTACGCCATACGTACACGGTACACCATACGTACATTATACGTACGTACACCATACGTACATTGTACGTACATCATACGTACGTCATACGTACATCATGCGAAACATCGTACGTACATCGTACGTACATCGAACCAAGGTCCGCAGACCGGGGTCCGGGGACCAAAGACCTGGGTCTGTCCCCGAACTTCGGTCCTCGAACCCCGGTCCCCGATCACCGCACCCCGGTCCTTGCACCCCGGTGTCCGGACCGCGGACCTTAAACATTAGCCGCCCGCACCCCGGTCTCCGCACTCCGGTCTTCGCACCCCGGACCACGAATCACGATTCTCGGACCCCGGTCCGCAGTCTCCGAACAACGGTCTCCAAACTTCGGACTCCCGGACCTTGGTACTTGGACCATGGACCCCGGTCCTTGGTCCCGGTCTCGGACCCGGACTTTGGACCCCGGTGCCCGCACATCGGTACTCGGTGCCCGCACCCCGGTCCCTGCACCTCGGTCAGCGTACCCCGGATTCCGGTTCCCGGACCCCGAACCACGGTTCCCGGACCTAGGACTACGGTCTCCGAAGCCCAGACTCCGGACCCCGGTCCCCGGACCATATACCCCGGTCTTCGGTCCCTAAACCCTGGTTTCCGGACCCCAGTCCCCGGACCTCGGACATCGGACGCCGGACCCCACACCCCAGTCCCAGCAATTCGGTCCATGGACGTCGGACCCGGGCCCCGCACCCCGGTCTTTCACACTCATACGTATATCATATACGTACGTCATACGTACATCATACGTACATCATACGTACGTACATCATACGTACATCATACGTACGCCATACGTACACGGTACACTATACGTACATCATACGTACGTATACCATACGTACATCATGCGTACATCGTACGTACATCGTACGTACATCGAACCAAGGTCCGCAGACCGGTAGAACATTTTTTAAAAAAACAAACTTTTGAATAAAAATCTTCATAAAAAGTATACATTTTGAAGAAATGTCGAATTTTTCAAATAAAAAATACGCTAAAGAAAAGCCAAAAAGAACAAAAAGATTAAAATTTTCAAAAAATCCAAAATTTCGAATAGTTTAAGTTTTTAAAAAGTCTAAATTTTTTTAAAAAACGAACTTTTTGAATAAAATTTTCATAAAAAATTTGTATTTTGAAGAATAATCGAATTTTTGAAAAAAGTCGAATTTGAAAAAGAAATTTAAAAAAAAAGTTGAATTTTTAGGAAACAATGTCGATATTTCAGTTATGGAAAAACGTGGTGAGGCTAGAATTGTGGCATTGGATATCTCAAAGGCTTTCGACAGAGTCTGGCACCGATCTCTTCTCGCCAAATTAACATCTTATGGTCTTCCTTCTGGACTCTGTCATTTGATATCCAATTTTCTTGCCAACAGATTCTTGAGGTCCCCGTTGATAGCATCTCATCCGAGATATTTGCGATTAACGCAGGGGTGCCTCAGGACCTGTTCTGTCTCCTACTTATTTCTATTGCACATAAACGATCTCTTAGCTTCAACTTTTAATCCTATATACAGCTACGCAGATGATAGTAACCTCGTGTCATCTTCAGTTAAGTAGTTCAGCTTAAAAATTTGAAATAATTTAGGCTTAAAATTTCAAGAGAAAAATATATAATTTGAAATTTAAGTTGAAACGTGATAAAAAAGGTCAACACTTTGGGAAATAGTCCAAAAAAGTCTAAGTTTTGAGTGACACGATTAAAATTTTAGGAGAAAGGCGAAAACTTCTAGCTGAAAAGTTGCAGAGGAAAGACAAAATTTCGAGGATTTTCTATATTTATAAATAAGAACTTTCACTTTCCAGTTAAATATTTCAGTTTAAGACATAGTCTCTTTGAGAAAAAATAGAAGTTTATTACAAAGAATAGTCAACATTTTAAAAAAAAGTCTAGCTATTGAAATTTCGAATTTTGAAAAAAATTTTAAAGATAATTTAGGCTCGAAATTTTAAAAGAAAAATAATTTAAAACTTAAATTGAAATGTGATAAAAAATCAACACTTTGAGAAATAGTCTAAGAAAAGCGTAAATTTTGAGTTACACAGGTAAAATTTTAGGAAAAAGGCGAAAACTTTCAATTGAAACGTTGTAGAGAAAAGTCGAAATTTCGAGAATTTATGATATTTATAAAAAACATCTTTCATCTTCCACTTAAATAGTTCAGCTTAGGGACAAGTCTTTCTGAGAAGAACTAGAAGTTTTACAAGGAGTAGGGTTAACATCTGTTGAAAAACTCTTGATTTCGAAATTGTGAATTTTGAAAAAAATGTTGAAACTAATTTAGGATCGAAATTTTAAATGAAAAATAAATAGTTTGAAATTTAAGTTGAAATGTGATTAAAAAGGTCAACACTTTTGGAAATAGCCTAAAAAAAGTCTAAATTTTGAGTTACACAGTTAAAATTTTAGAAAAATGGCGAAAACTTCCAAGTGAAACGTTGTAGAGAAAAGTCGAAATTTCACGAATTTACGATATTTTTAAAAAAATATTTTTCATTTTCCAGTTAGAAAGTTTAGCTTAGGGAAAATTCTTTCTAAAAAAACTAGAAGTTTTACAAGTAATAGGGTCAATATCAGTTGAAAAAGTCTAGATTATAAAATTTTGAATTATGAAGAAAATTTTGAAAATAATTTAGGATTGAAGTTTCAAAAGAAAAATAAATAATTTGAAATTTTAGTTGAAATGTGATTTAAAAGGTCAACACTTTTGGAAATAGCCTAAAAAAAGTCTAAATTTTGAGTTACACAGTTAAAATGTTAGAAAAATGGCGAAAACTTCCAAATGAAACCTTGTAGAGAAAAGTCGAAATTTCGATAATTTACGACATTAATAAAAAAATATCTTTCATTTTCCAGTTAAATAGTTCAGCTTAGGAAAAAGTATTTTTGCGAAAAACTAGAAGTTTTACAAGTAATAGGGTCAATATTAGTTGAAAAAGTCTAGGTTATGAAATTTTGAATTATAAATAAAATTTTGAAAATAATTTAGGATCGAAGTTTCAAACGAAAAACAAATAATTCGAAATTTAAGCTAAAATACGATTAAAAAGGTCAACACTTTAGGAAATACTCTAAAAAAAGTGTAGATTTTGAGTTACACTGTTAAAATTTTAGGAAAAAGACGAAAACTTCCAACTGAAACGTTGTAGAGAAAAGTCGAAATTTCACGAATTTACGATATTTTTAAAAAAATATTTTTCATTTTCCAGTTAAAAAGTTTAGCTTAGGGAAAATTCTTTTTGAGAAAAACTAGAAGTTTTACAAGTAATAGGGTCAATATCAGTTGAAAAAGTCTAGATTATAAAATTTTGAATTATGAAGAAAATTTTGAAAATAATTTAGGATCGAAGTTTCAAAAGAAAAATAAATAATTTGAAATTTTAGTTGAAATGTGATTTAAAAGGTCAACACTTTTAGAAATAGTCTAAAAAAAGTTTAAACTTTGAGTTATACAGTTAAAATTTTAGAAAAATGGCGAAAACTTCCAACTGAAACCTTGTAGAGAAAAGTCGAAATTTCAAGAATTTACGATATTAATAAAAAAATATCTTTCATTTGTCAGTTAAATAGTTCAGCTTAGGAAAAAGTATTTTTGCGAAAAACCAGAAGTTTTACAAGTAATAGGCTTATTTTCAAAAAATTTGAAGCTAAGGCAAAGTTTCAAAAAATTCCAGGAAACTAAATTCTGGAAATTGACAAAACTTTTAAGAAAAGTTTAAATTCTAAAAGTCAAGAATTTAAGGCCCAATTTATTGAAAAAACAGTCAAAATTTTGAAAAATATCTGAAATGTTCTTAGACATTTAAAATTTTCGAAAAAAAAGGAAAGGTTTTCAAAATTAGGTCAAAACTTTTAAAAATTGTCGACGCTGTCAAAAAATTCAAAAATTTGGAAAAATTACCGAATTTTCTAAAAACAATTCGTGATTTTTTTAAAAAGCTAATTTTTTTACCAGCTTGATACACTCGCAAAAGGCAACCCCATTATGCCTTCAGACACCACAAGTAGGATGCGAGAACAAGGATAGATGGCGATGAATCGCCTTCTTAAAATGTTGAAAAATAGTCTAGATGTTAAAAAATAGTCCAAATTTAAAATTAAAGCTCAAGATTTAAAAAAAATTAAAACGTTTTCCATCAAATTTTCAAAATTTTTGAAAATTTTAAATATGTTAAAAGCCAAAAAGATTAAAATTTTCAAAAAGCCAAAATTTCGAATAGTTTAAGTTTTTAAAAAGTCTAAATTTAGTACATAAATTACGTACATCATGCGTACATCGTACGTACATCGAACCAAGGTCCGCAGACCAGGGTCCGGGGACCAAAGACCGGGGTCTGTCCTCGAACTTCGGTCCCCGAACCCAGGTCCCCGATTACCGCACCCCGGTCCTTGCACCCCGGTCCCCGGACCGCGGACCTTAAACCCCAGCCGCCCGCACCCCGGTCCCCGCACCCCGGACCACGGATCACGATTCTCAGACCCCGGTCCGCAGTCTCCGAACAACAGTCTCCAAACCCCGGACCCCGGACCTTGGTACCCGGACCATGGACCTCGGTCCTTGGGTCTCCGGACCCCGGAATTTGAACCCCGGTGCCCGAACCTTGGTACTCGGTGCCCGCATTCCGGTCCCTGCACCTCGGTCAGCGTACCCCGGATTCCGGTTCCCGGACCCCGAACCACGGTTCCCGGACCTAGGACCACGGTCTCCGAATTCCAGACTCCGGACTCTGGTCCCCGGACCATATACCCCGGTCTTCGGTCCCTGAACCCTGGTTTCCGGACCCCAGTCCCCGGACCTCGGACATTGGACGCCGGACCCCACACCCCAGTCCAAGCACCTCGGTCCCCGGACGTCGGACCCGGGCCCCGCACCCCGGTCTTTACGTACGTACATCATACGTACGTACATCATACGTACATCATACGTACGTCATACGTACATCATACGTACATCATACGTACGCCATACGTACACGGTACACCTTACGTACATCATACGTACGTACACCATACGTACATCGTACGTACATCGAACCAAGGTCCGCAGACCAGGGTCCGGGAACCAAAGACCGGGGTCTGTTCCCGAACTTCGGTCCCCGAACCCCGGTCCCCGATCACCGCACCCCGGTCCTTGCACAGCGGTCCCCGGACCGCAAATCCTAAACCATAGCCGCCGCACCTCGGTCCCCGCACCCCGGTCCCCGCACCCCGGTCCCCGCACCCCGGACCACGGATCACGATTCTCGGACCCCGGTCCGCAGTCTTCGAACAACGGTCTCCAAACCCCGGACCCCGGACCTTGGTACCCGGTCTCCGGACCCTGGACTTTGGACCCCGGTGCCCGCACCTCGGTACTCGGTGCCCGCACCCCGGTCCCTGCACCTCGGTCAGCATACCCCGGATTTCGGTTCCCGGACCCCAAACCACGGTTCCCGGACCTTGGACCACGGTCTCCGAACCCCAGACTCCGGACCCCGGTCCTTGGACTATATACCCCGGTCTTCGGTCCCTGAACCCTGGTTTTCAGACCCCAGTCCCCGGACCTTCGACATCGGACGCCGGACCCCACACCCCAGTCCCAGCACCTCGGTCCCCGGACGTCAGATTCGGGCCCCGCACCCCGGTCCTTACGTACGTACATCATAAGTACGTACACCATACGTACATCATACGTACGTCATAGGTACATCATACGTACGTCATACGTTCATCATACGTACATCATACGTACGCCATACGTACCCGGTACACCATACGTACATCATACGTACGTACACCATACGTACATCATACGTACGTACACCATACGTACATCATACGTACGTCATACGTATATCATGCGTACATCGTACGTACATCGTAGGTACATCGAACCAAGGTCCGCAGACCTGGGTTTGGGAACCAAAGACCGGGGTCTGTCCTCGAACTTCGGTCCCCAAACCCTGGTTCCCGATCACCGCACCCCGGTCCTTGCACCCCGGTCCGCGGACCGCGGACCTTAAACCCCAGCCGCCCGCACCCCGGTCCCCGCACCCTGGTCCCCGCACCCCGGTCCATGCACCCCGGACCACGGATCACGATTCTCGGCACGATTCTCGGCCCCCGGTCCGCAGTCTCCGAACAACGGTCTCCAAACCCCGGACCCCGGACCTTGGTACCCGGACCATGGACCCCGGTCCTTGGTCCCTGGTCTTCGGACCCCGGACTTTGGACCCCGGTGCCCGCACCTCGGTACTCAATGCCCGCATTCCGATCCCTGCACCTCGGTCAGCGTACCCCGGATTCCGGTTCCCGGACCCCGAACCACGGTTCCCGGACCTAGAACCACGGTCTCCGAACCCCAGACTCCGGACCCCGGTCCCCGGACCATACACCCCGGTCTTTGGTCCCTGAACCCTGGTTTTCGGACCCCAGTCCCCGGACCTCCGACATCGGACGCCGGACCCCACATCCCAGTCCCAGCACTTCGGTCGTCGGACCTGGGCCCCGCACCCCGGTCTTTACGTACGTACATCATACGTACGTACATCATACGTACATCATACGTACGTCATAGGTACATCATACGTACGTCATACGTACATCATACGTACATCATACGTACGTACATCATACGTACATCATACGTACGCCATACGTACACGGTACACCATACGTACATCATACGTACGTACACCATACGTACATCGTACGTACATCATACGTACGTCATACGTACATCATGCGTACATCGTACGTACATCGTACGTACATCGTACGTACATCGTACGTACATTGAACCAAGGTCCGCAGACCAAGGTCCGGGGACCAAAGACCGGGGTCTGTCTCCGAACTTCGGTCCCCGATCACCGCACCCCGGTCCCCGAAACGCGGACCTTAAACATCAGCCGCCCTCACCCCAGCCGCTTGCACCACGGTCCCCGCACCCCGGTCCCCGCACCCAGGTCCCCGCACCCCGGTCCCCGCATCCCGGTTCATCGCACCCCGGTCCTCGCACCCCGGACCACGGATCACGATTCTCGGACCCCGGTCCGCAGTCTCCAAACAACGGTCTCCAAACCCCGGACCTTGGACTTTGGTACCCGGACCATGGACCCCGGTCCTTGGTCCCCGGTCTCCGGACCCCGGACTTTGGACCCAGGTGCCCGCACCTCGGTACTCGGTGCCCGCACCCCGGTCCCTGCACCTTGGTCAGCGTACCCCGGATTCCGGTTCTTGGACCCCGAACCACGGTTCCCTAACCTAAAATTACGGTCTCCGAACCCCAGACTCCGGACCCCGTTCCCCGGACCATATACCCCGGTCTTCGGTTTCTGAACCCTGGTTTCAGGACCCCAGTCCCCGGACCTCGGACATCGGACGCCGGACCCCACACCCCAGTCCCAGCACCTTGGTCCCCGGACGTCGGACCCGGGCCCCGCACCCCGGTCTTTACGTACATACATCATACGTACGTACATCATACGTACGTACATCATACGTACGTGCGTCATACATACATCATACGTACATCATACGTACGCCATACGTACACGGTACACCATACGTACATTATACGTACGTACACCATACGTACATTGTACGTACATCATACGTACGTCATACGTACATCATGCGTACATCGTACGTACATCGTACGTACATCGAACCAAGGTCCGCAGACCGGGGTCCGGGGACCAAAGACCTGGGTCTGTCCCCGAACTTCGGTCCTCGAACCCCGGTCCCCGATCACCGCACCCCGGTCCTTGCACCCCGGTGTCTGGACCGCGGACCTTAAACATTAGCCGCCCGCACCCCGGTCTCCGCACTCCGGTCTTCGCACCCCGGACCACGAATCACGATTCTCGGACCACGGTCCGCAGTCTCCGAACAACGGTCTCCAAACTTCGGACCCCGGACCTTGGTACTTGGACCATGGACCCCGGTCCTTGGTCCCCGGTCTTCGGACCCCGGACTTTGGACCCCGGTGCCCGCACATCGGTACTCGGTGCCCGCACCCCGGTCCCTGCACCTCGGTCAGCGTACCCCGGATTCCGGTTCCCGGACCCCGAACCACGGTTCCCGGACCTAGGACTACGGTCTCCGAGGCCCAGACTCCGGACCCCGGTCCCCGGACCATATACCCCGGTCTTCGGTCCCTAAACCCTGGTTTCCGGACCCCAGTCCCCGGACCTCGGACATCGGACGCCGGACCCCACACCCCAGTCCCAGCAATTCGGTCCATGGACGTCGGACCCGGGCCCCGCACCCCGGTCTTTACATCATACGTACATCATACGTACGTCATAGGTACATCATACGTACATCATACGTACGTACATCATACGTACATCATACGTACGCCATACGTACACGGTACACTATACGTACATCATACGTACGTACACCATACGTACATCATGCGTACATCGTACGTACATCGTACGTACATCGAACCAAGGTCCGCAGACCGGTAGAACATTTTTTAAAAAACCAAACTTTTTGAATAAAAATATTCATAAAAAAGTATACATTTTGAAGAAATGTCGAATTTTTCAAATAAAAAATACGCTAAAGAAAAGCCAAAAAAAACAAAAAGATTAAAATTTTCAAAAAATCCAAAATTTCGAATAATTTAAGTTTTTAAAAAGTCTAAATTTTTTTTAAAAAACCGAACTTTTTGAATAAAAATTTTCATAAAAAAATTTGTATTTTGAAGAAATATCGAATTTTTGAAAAAAGACGAATTTAAAAAAAAAGTTGAATTTTTAGGAAACAATGTCGATATTTCAGTTATGGAAAAACGTGGTGAGGCTAGAATTGTGGCATTGGATATCTCAAAGGCTTTCGACAGAGTCTGGCACCGATCTCTTCTCGCCAAATTAACATCTTATGGTCTTCCTTCTGGACTCTGTCATTTGATATCCAATTTTCTTGCCAACAGATCTCTTGAGGTCCCCGTTGATAGCATCTCATCCGAGATATTTGCGATTAACGCAGGGGTGCCTCAGGGACCTGTTCTGTCTCCTACTTTATTTCTATTGCACATAAACGATCTCTTAGCTTCAAGTTTCAATCCTATATACAGCTACGCAGATGATAGTAACCTCGTGTCATCTTCAGTTAAGTAGTTCAGCTTAGGGAAAATTTTGAAAATAATTTAGGGTCGAAGTTTCAAAAGAAAAATAAATAATTTGAAATTTAAGTTGAAATGTGATTAAAAAGGTCAACACTTTTAAAAATAGTCTAAAAAAAGTCTAAATTTTGAGATACACAGTTAAAATTTTGGAAGAATGGCAAAAACTTCCAACTGAAACGTTGTAGAGAAAAGTCAAAATTTCGAGAATTTTCGATATTTATAAAAAAATATCTTTTATTTTCCAGTTAAATAGTTCAGCTTAGGCAAAAGTCTTTTCAAGAAAAACTAGAAGTTTTACAAGTAATAAGCTCAATATTTGCTGAAAAAGTCTAGATTTTAAAATTTTGAATTTCGAAAAAAATTTGAATATAATATAGGCCCGAAATTTCAAAGGAAATGAATAATTTGAAATTTGAGCTGAAATGTAATAGAAAAGCTTAACACTTTGGGAAATAGTCTAAAAAAGTGTATATTTTGAATAACACAGTTAAAATTTTAGGAAAAAGGCGAAAACCTTCAACTGAAGCGTTGCCAAAAAAAGTCGAAATTTCGAGAATTTTTGATATTTATAAAAAAATATCTTTCATTTTCCAGTTAAATATTTCAGCTTAGGGAAAAAGCTTTTCAAAAAAAACTAGAAGTATTAAAAGTAATAGGGTCAATGTTTGTTGAAAAAGACTAGATTATGAAATTTTGAATTTTGAAGAAAATTTTGAAAATAATTTAGGCTCGAAATTTCACAAGAAAAATAAATAAGTTGAAATGTCATTAAAAAGGTCAACACTTTTGGAAATAGTCTAAAAAAAGTCTAAACTGTGTGTTACACAGTCAAAATTTTGGAAAAAAAGGCGAAATCTTCTATCTGAAAAGTTGTAGAGGAAAGACAAAATTTCGAGAATTTTTGATATTTCTAAGAAAATAGCTTTTATTTTCCAGTTAAATATTTCAGTTTAAGACAAAGTCTCTCTGAGAAAAACTAAAGTTTATTACAAAGAATAGTCAACATTATTTGAAAAAGTCTAGATTTTGAAATTTGGAATTTTGAAAAAAATTTGGAAAATAATTTAGGCTTGAAATTTCAACCTAAAAATAAATAATTTGAAATTTAAGTTAAAATGTAATAAAAAGAGTCAACATATTGGGAAATAGTCTAAAAAAAGTCTAAAATTTAAGTTACCCAGTTAAAATTTTAGGAAAAATGCGAAAACTTCCAGCTGAAAAGTTGAAGAGGAAAGATAAAATGTCGAGGATTTTCGGTATTTATAAAAAAGAGCTTTCATTTTTCAGTTAAATATTTCAGTTTAAGATAAAGTCTCTTTAAGAAAAACTAAAGTTTATTACAAAGAATAGTCAACATTTCTTGAAAAAGTCTAGATTTTGAAATTTGGAATTTTGAAAAAAGTTTTAAAAATAATTTAGGCTCGAAATATTAAAAGAAAAATAAATAATTCGAAATTTAAGTTGAAATGTGATAAAAAAGGTTAACACTTTGGGAAATAGTCCAAAACAGTCTAAATTTTGAGTTACACAGTAAACATTTTAGAAAAAAGGCGAAAACTTCCAGCTCAAAAGTTGCAGAAAAAAGACAAAATTTCGAGGATTTTCAATATTTATAAGAAAATAGTTTTCATTTTTTAGTTAAATATTTCAGTTTAAGACAAAGTCTCTTTGAGAAAAACTAGAAGTTTATTACAAAGAATAGTCAACTTCCTAAAAAAAATCTAGATTTTGAAATTTCGAATTTTGAAAAAAATTTTAAAAATAATTTAGGCTTGAAATTACAAAAGCAAAATATATAATTTGAAATTTAAGTTGAAATATAATAAAAAAGGTTAACACTTTGGGAAATAGTCTAAAAAAAGTCTAAAATTTAAGTTACACAGTTAAAATTTTAGGAAAAAGGCGAAAACTTCCAGCTGAAAAGTTGAAGAGGAAAGATAAAATGTCGAGGATTTTCGGTATTTATAAAAAAGAGCTTTCATTTTCCGTTAAATATTTCAGTTTAAGACAAAGTCTCTTTGAGAAAAACTATAAGTTTATTACAAAGAACAGTCAACATTTCTCGAAAAAGTTTAGATTTTAAAATTTAGAATTTTGAAAAAATTTTTGAAATTAGTTTAGGCTTGAAATTTCAAAAGAAAAATAAATAATTTGAAATTTAGGTTAAAATGCTTTGAAGGCATAATAAGGTTATCTTTTGCGAGTGGAATGGGCATAAAAAAATATAATATAAAAGTTCAACACTTTTGGAAATAGTGTAAAAAAGTCTAAATTTTGAGTTACACAGTTAAAATTTTAGGAAAGAGGCGATAAGTTCTAGCTGAAAATTTGTAGAAAAAAGACAAAATGTTGAGAATTTTTGATATTTATAAGAAAATAGCTTTCACTTTTTAGTTAAATGTTTCAGTTTAAGATAAAGTCTCTTTGAGAAAAACTAGAAGTTTATTACAAAGAATAGTCAACATTTCTTGATAAAATCTAGATTTTGACATTTTGAATTTTGGAAAAATTTTTGAAAATAGTTTAGCCTTGAACTTTTAAAAGAAAAATAAATAATTTGAAATTTAAGTTGAAATATGATAAAAAAGGTCAACACTTTGGGAAATTGTCTAAAAAAGTCTAAATTTTGAGTTACACAGTTAAAATTTTAGGAAAATGGCGATAACTTTCAGTTGAAAATTTGTAGAAAAAAAGACAAAATGTTGAGTATTTTCGATATTTATAAGAAAATAGCTTTCACTTTTTAGTTAAATGTTTCAGTTTAAGATAAAGTCTCTTTGAGAAAAACTAGAAGTTTATTACAGAGAATAGTAAACATTTCTTGATAAAATCTAGATTTTGATATTTTGAATTTTGGAAAAATTTTTGAAAATAATTTAGCCTTGAACTTTCAAAAGAAAAATAAATAATTTGAAATTTAATTTAAAATGCTTTGAGGGTATAATAAGGTTATTCTATGCGAGTGGAATGAACATAAAAAAAATATGATAAAAAAAAGTCAACGCTTTTGGAAATAGTGCAAAAAAAAGTCTGAATTTTGAGTTATAGAGTTAAAATTTTAGTATAAAGGCGAAAATTTTTATCTGAACCTTTGCAGGAAAAAGTCAATATTTCGGGAATTTTCGGTATTTATAAATAAATATTTTTCTTTTTTTGGTTAAATATTTCAGCTTGAGAAAATGTCTCTTTGAGAAAAACTACAAATTACAAAAAGGGAGTCAACATTTCTAAAAAAAGTCTACATTTTATGTATAAAGTAAGTTTAAGGAAAAAGGTAAACACTTTCAGTTGAAGCTGAAAAGTTTTTAAAAAATTTCTAATGAAAATAATAACTGATAAAAATTTTTATCAAATTAGAAATTTAAAATAGATCAATCTATCAATTTCCAGTTAAATTTTTAGTTTGAGACAAAAATCCTTCTAAGAATAATTAGAAGTTTATCAAAAAAATTATGTTACAAGGCACAGTTGGAATAAAAAGGTGAACATATGTCATTCTAGTAACAGAAATCAATATTTTAATATCAAAATAAAAATTTAAGAAATGATGTTACAATTCTAGAAAAAAAATATGGATGGCCAATATAAAGATGACGTATCAAAGGTAAATTTCGAAGATTAAACTGAGATGTTTAAGAGGAAAGTGAAAATTTCGAGAAAAAGGTTAATACTTCGAGGAAAATTCGAATTTAGTTAACTAACTTAGAGTTTTTTCTCAAAGTTAGTTAAACATTTTTCAAGTTATACTCAATTTTAGATACGAAGAAGAAAAGTCAAAACATTTCATTTTTTTTAAATTTTGAGTCTTAACAATTTCGATTTTTTTTTCGAAATGTTGACAGATAAAATAGTAATATTAAGTTTAAATTGAAGATTTTGTCTTTTCTCAAATTTTTGATTTTAGTTTTTGTGTTAGAATTCAAAATTTCATTTTTTTAAAAAACGTTAGAAGGTTCCAAAAATTTTACTATGATCATCCTTAAAAATGGTTATTGTCGAAAAATTTCATTTTTTTTTTCGTATTGTTACGGGCTATCGGATCGAATTGATTAACCCATTGAATAATATCCACTTTATTACCAAACTAAACTCGGATCACTACAACTGAACAATAGCTCACTTATGCACTCCTAACTACTAATTGACTAACTACACTGACTCTAATTAACTGACCCTAGGGAAAGCTGACCGCCTTATATAGTTTTGGCTCCCGGGTTCTAGAAAAATCACGCAGATAAGGCTTATCGTTTGCCGAAATTTCTGGAACGCTTATCTGCCGTTTGTTTCGTTATCGCGGCCGCTTTCTCCTTATCAGATCTTTCTAGAAACTTTTCTTATGCGCTAAATTCTATTCTATCTATTTACATTGCGTTACAATATTTTGAGTCTTAATGATTTCGATTTTTTTCTCGAAATGTTGACATATAAAATTGTAATATCAAGTTTAAATGTGAGATTTTGTCTTTTCTCAAAATTTTGATTTTAGTCTTTGTGTTAGAATTCAAAATTTCATTTTTGTAAAAAACGTTAGAAGGTTCCAAAAATTTTACTATGTTCATCCTTAAAAATCCTTATTGTTAAAAAATTTCATTTGTTCTTTATATTGTTACGAGCTATCGGTTCGAATTGATTAACACATTGAATAATATCCACTTTATTACCAAACTAAACTCGCATCACTACAACTGAACAATAGCTCACTTACGCACTTCTAACTACTAATTTACCAACTACACTGACTCTAATTAACTGACTCTAGGGAAAGTTGACCGCCTTATATAGTTTTGGCTTCCGGGTTTTAGAAAAATCACACAGATAAGGCTTATCGTTTGCCGAAATTTCTGGAACGCTTATCTGCCCTTTTTTTAGTTATCGCGGCCGCTTTCCCCTTATCAGATCTTTCTAGAAACCTTTCTTACGCGCTAAATTCTATTCTAAATTCTATTATATCTATATACATTGCGTTACAATATTTTGAGTCTTAACAATTTCGATTTTTTCTCCAAATGTTCGCAGATAGAACTGTAATATCAAGTTTAAATTTAAAATTTTGTTTTTTTCTTAAAATTTCGATTTTAATCTTTGGGGTTAAAACCAGAAATTTCAATATCTAAGAACGTTGGAAAGTTCTAAATTGTCAAGACAAACCTTTACCATGTTAATCCTTAAAAATGAATGTTTGAGTCAAAATATGTAAAATAAGTAATAAATAAATAAGTTTTGATAGAATGAATTGGTCCTTGGTTGTCTTCAAAAACTGAAATACAAAACTTGTTCCCTAAATCCAAGAAAGATTAAAAACACAACAAAGCTTGCTCTAACGCGTTTCAGCAGCCAAACTATCATCTTCAGAGAGATAATGTTAGTATGTCTCTGAAGATGACAGCTTGGCTATCGAAGCGCGTCGGAGCAACATTTATTATGTTTTTTATTCGTTTTTGGTTTCAGGGGACAAGTTTTGTACTTCAATTTTTAAATAAATAAGTATATAAAAATATTAAGTTTAAACTAAAAATATTTAGTTTTCCTGAAATTTTAGCTTCAAGGTTAAAATTTAGAGTCTCTAAATATGTCGATAGTAAGCCGAAATAAAAAAATCGAAATTTTGATAAAATTGAAATTTAATGACATGTTGACTTTATTTTTTTTTTAGACTTTTCTTGCTTGGAAACCTGCTCATTGTTAATTTGACTTTAACATTTCTTCTATCCATTTTTTTCCTATTCTTATTCATTTATTATTATTATATGTAAAGTAAACTAACCTATCTCTGACAAATGTCATGAGAAGACGTCTTAAGAACTAAGATGTCACGTAGTCGTATTTAAAAAAATGTTTCAAAATATTGTCAACTTTCATTATTAAAAATTTAAACATTTCGAAGCTGTGTCGTTAAAATGAAATTGATAATGTCGATTTTAATTAAAATTTCAAGTAAAAATATCATCGAAAAAGTAAGTAATGAATTAGTTATTGAGTAAAACGAATCAAATGAAATAAACAGAAAACGAATAAATGTATTAAATCTAACCTGATAAATTAATAAAATCAGTTGATTTAATATGCACACAGTCTATTATTTTTTTAAATGTTTTTTTAGTCCCAAAATAAACTTCTTTTGATCCATATTCTAGTGGTTACATTATGGAAATGATCCCCAACGACACCAACGCTACCACGCGAGAGCAATATCGGACATACAGCCATTGTCTACGCCAATATTAATTCTACATTATTTCAAGCTCTAAATTGACACGTACAATGCAAATAAGCTATCCCTCCAGAGACAGTGCGGTTTAATTTTGACAATTCGAAGCTGTTTTTGTACTTGAAATCAAAATAAACTTTGGTATAATTAAAATCGATCCCAAAATATTATTGTAAGGGTACGAAAATGCTGCAACAATACGCAAATTGAAATAACTAATATTGATGATGTTTTGACAACATTGTTTTCTTGTGGATCGTATCGAAACAGAGCTCGTTTATAATTTATCGGTAATAATAATTGTAAACACAGTTCGGTTATAGGATGTTTTGGTGCTGAAACTGATCAATGTTTTCTAAAATATTTTCGAACGAGGGTTTTGTTGCTTCAGTTTTAATTGGACCCAAAATCATAAAATTAGGGAATGTAAACTGAAATACAATGAGAGTGTCATTTAATATAAATTTTTACGTATCATTTACACTAATTACAGATATGGTAAAGGGGCAAAACCCTCTTTAGGATAAATTTATGTACATAAATAATTCCAGCTAATTTGATTTTAAACGTAAGCGACTGCTTTTTAATAAAATATTGCTACTTCTAAAAATGAATGAAATAAAAGGTTGCAGTTAAAAGATTTCATTTTAATAAAAACACTTGGCGGTTTTCATTCGAATTATTTACTTATAAAATAAGAGAATTATATTTGCCGCACAGTTTTGTCTGTAATGATTCGAAATGCATAAACGCGTTGTCGAGAAGAACTCTTCAAGTTTAAGACCCTTATTGAATTCGTTCAAGTTATATTTCAAGATGTTTCGGTGTAATAAACAAACCTAATCAATTTAGCTAATTCCGAACGGATGGTAAATACTAAATATCTTATTAGGTGTGTAGGGCTAAAAGTATTAGTAGTCGCTTTGGGAAAATTGCTAGTAGGTTTATAATCTATCTAAAGATCAGGGTGACCGCGTTCTCCAATCATTTAGCCCCAACTTGTAACCAATTTTAGTCTTACCCCTGACTTCGGCGGAAATTAGTTCTTTTTTATGTCCGTTGCCTCCCTGCAATATCTCGCCAGTCTATATGCTCGATTTGCTTAGATTCCAGTCGGTTTTTCTCGATAACTTTTCCTTATTTTACCCATCACTTCTGCCGATTTTCGCCTTTGTTGACCCTCGAAATAGGATGCGTCAACGGATCGGTTTTGGCGAAGGTGCCAGGTCAATGGAAACTTATAGCTGCACTGCTGGCGCAACTTAATTTTAGATATAATTGCATAACGCTAGCGTGATATTAGGGCAAAAACTAGTCAGAAAATTGGATAAAAGCGGGTATTAACAAAACAATGCCGACGTAATATTGGAATCACATTGGACTATCTCTAGTGACATCTAATTTTAAACGTTTATTGTTGTTTCGGTTTTGTAAAAAGTTTTAACTGGGAAATCCGCATTGCGAAATCCTCTATTAACGATTCACTTTGTGGACTTGATTCAGGAAGTGTATGAAACTAAAAAGAAGTGGTTGCTTTGTATTCAAGTTGAATATTTTCAACTTTAACTGTCTTACCTTAAATGCATTTTATCGCTCCTAATTACAATATGCAGGTTAAGTAATTCTATATCGCTTGATTAAGGAACTCTTTTAAAACGTGCATCTGCTTCCTTGGAATAAAATAACTTTTAAATGTTTGATATTAAACGGTAATTATTGTCCTGAATCGTGCCCAAGGGTTTATGTAATAATAATTATCTCCGAAGTGCTATTAGATATTTTATAAATATGAGGCCCTTTTTAAAGATAAGAATGGAGCTCATTTGCAAGTTAAAATAGTTAAGCAGAAATTGCATCTGTGACGCAGAAGGATGAAAATTTCTCATGGGAATATCGCGTTCTCTAAGTAAATGTTATATACATAATCTATACCCGATATCAATAATATATCAGGCTACTAACTAGATTGAAATGCCTCTGCTCGGAATGAAAAATGCGCCGCTTTTTTAATGACGGATAAAAAGGGTTTGTTACCGTTTTCAACATACTCTATACGTATATGTATGTTGTGAATAAACTGTCACCGATCCCTCAAGCGAACAACCGTGTCATTTTTTAATTGATTGCATTAAAATCGAATTAATTAAGAAAATGGTTTAGCATTAGGAAGATTAACTTTAACGCAAGGAAATGCTTGCTAGGAAAATTATTCCTTGTAATGTTAATTGTTTTTGTCGAATAAATTTAATAGAGTATGGAGGGACCATCAAGCGCTATTTATGTTAGTGGATAGTATCATTATACTAGAGCTAACATATATATTATTCTCTGCTTATTTTACGTTAATTAAATATAAATTTAGTTGATGAAACGCTGCATGGACCGCTCGGCAATCTATTATACACGCACACTTAGTTTACCTCGGAAGACTTATTTCATCACATGCCTGGCTAGAGCCCTACACACTTGTCCTAATTGATAAATTTGATGGTTTTTGCCTTTGTTTTACCAACCGTCCCCGCTCGCCCTCCTCTTTTTGCCCAGAAGATCACATGGAATTAATTAAATGTTAAATTTCAAATTAGCCCGAATAATTTGAAAGCTAAACCCGTTAAAAGAAAACTAGATTATGCATTAGCAGCGTCAGGACAGCAACAACTGGAAGAAAATTAGGGGAATTAAAACAACAAATAGTTTAATAATTTATACGTCTGATGTAAAGGATATTTAACTAATCGGTTGGTTAAATTTCCTGCAAAGGTTCTAATAATCCAGTGACCGAATTCCGGCACACAGAACCCAGTCTAAAGAGAATAAGGCGCCTCGAAGTTGCATGGTTTGTTAGATTTTGATTTTTGAGCTTTAGAAGTTTTGAGGCGTTTTCTTAAGAATTTCGTACTTCAATCATTTTTCGTATTGAAATAAAAGATCTTAGCAGCAACTTTAAAAACGTGGACAACTATTTGCTCTATTTTTTTTATAATTTAGTGCTCTAGGCCAGCGGTCACAAACACATTAAGGTTTGTCTTTTTTTTTTTTTGGTGAAACGGATTGATCCTTGGCTAGGTTAGGTTGCTATAACGCATTTTGATAGCCAAGCTATCATCTTCTCTCTAAAATTTCGACTTTTTTCTCAAAGTTCGCTTTTTTTACTTTTTTTCTTTTAAAGATTAAAATTCTAAAATTCAACTTCAAAATATCTAATTTTCCCAAAATTTCGAATGTTTCCTAACTGCTAACTGTTCCAGAGATTTTCATTTTTTCCTAAGAATTAGTCCTTCCCTTGAAATTTTGACTGCTGGCTCAAAATTTGTCTTTTCTGAAATTAATTCTTTCGAAATTTCGAATTCTAAAATTCAACTTCTTTTATCAAAATCTGACTTTCGAATTTCGAATTTTTCTTAACTGCGAGAAATTTCCATTTTTTTTCCTGAAAATTAGCCCTTTCGTTCAAATTTTGATATTTTCTCGAAATTTCGACTTTTTACTCAAAGTTCGACATTTTTCTCAAAGTTCGCCTTCTTTTACTTTTTCTTCTTTTAAAATTTCGAATTCTAAAATTTAACCAGGGCTTCGAACCGCTTATTCGTTCCAGTTTTCGGTTTTCGTTCCGACAAAAAAATTATATCAGTTCAGGTTTTCGTTCCGACAAAAATATCGGTTTTTTCCGGTTCTCGGTTTAGCTCCGGGTCTTATTTTTTTGATTTTTAAAAGTTTTTCGAATCAAAAATTGATTTTTAATCATAATTTGGAAAACGTGATCTTTTTTTATTTAATATTACAACAGGTAACTACTCTGACCTTGCCTAAAATTGAAGGAAAATGTTTTTTATTTTGCAAGTTTAAAAATTTCATGCTGGAACTTCGAATTTTGGGTTCAATTTGAGTTCAAATTTTTAAAAAAACCTAAACTTTATAAAACAACTAAATCGGAATTTCGGGTTTAGATATTTCAAATTTAAACTTGGAATTTTCATAAAAATCTTAAATTATATACCCGAGAGTTAAAAAGTTGAAAACTTCTAGAATATACGAACTTTGACAATTAAAATCGACTTTCTCAAAATTTGGAATTTTTCTTAATTGCGAGAACCTTTTCCAGAAATTTCCATTTTTTTCCTGAAAATTAGTCCACTCGTTTAAGTTTTGATATTTTCTCGAAATTTCGACTTTTTACTCAAAGTTCGACTTTTTCCTCAAAGTTCGACTTTTTTCTCAAAGTTCGCCTTCTTTTACTTTTTCTTCTTTTAAAATTTCGAATTCTAAAATTTAACCAGGGCTTCGAACCGCTTATTCGTTCCGGTTTTCGGTTTTCGCTCCGGCAAAAAAATTATATCGGTTCAGGTTTTCGTTCCGACAAAAATTACGATCTTTTCCTGTTCAGCTCCGGGTCTTATTTTTTTGATTTTTAAAAGTTTTTCGAATCAAAAATCGATTTTTGATCATAATTTGGAAAACGTGATCTATTTTTATTTAATATTGCAACACGTATCTACTCTGACCTTGCCTAAAATTGTATATTTTTTATTTTTCAAGTTTAAAAATTTCATGCTGGAACTTTGAATTTTGGGTTCAATTTGAGTTCAAATTTTAAGAAAAACCTTAACTTTATGAAACAACTAAATCGAAATTTCGGGTTTAGATATTTCAAATTTAAACTTGGAATTTTCATAAAAATCTTAAATTATATACCCGAGAGTTGAAAAGTTGAAAACTTCTAGAATATACGAACTCTGACAATTAAAGTCGACTTTCTCAAAATTTCGAATTTTTCTTAATTGCGAGAACCTTTTCCAGAAATTTCCATTTTTTTCCTGAAAATTAGTCCTCTCGTTTAAGTTTTGATATTTTCTCGAAATTTCGACTTTTTACTCAAAGTTCGACTTTTTCCTCAAAGTTCGACTTTTTTTTCAAAGTTCGCCTTCTTTTACTTTTTCTTCTTTTAAAATTTCGAATTCTAAAATTTAACCAGGGCTTCGAACCGCTTATTCGTTCCGGTTTTCGGTTTTCGTTCCGGCAAAAAAATTATATCGGTTCAGGTTTTCGTTCCGACAAAAATAACGATTTTTTTTGGTTCTCGGTTTAGCTCCGGGTCTTATTTTTTTGATTTTTAAAAGTTTTTCGAATCAAAAATTGATTTTTAATCATAATTTGGAAAACGTGATCTTCTTTTATTTAATATTACAACACGTAACTACTATGACCTTGCCTAAAATTGAAGGAAAATGTTTTTTATTTTGCAAGTTTAAAAATTTCATGCTGGAACTTCGAATTTTGGGTTCAATTTGAGTTCAAATTTTAAAAAAAACCTAAACTTTATAAAACAACTAAATCGGAATTTCGGGTTTAGATATTTCAAATTTAAACTTGGAATTTTCATAAAAATCTTAAATTATATACCCGAGAGTTGAAAAGTTGAAAACTTCTAGAATATACGAACTTTGGCAATTAAAATCGACTTTCTCAAAATTTCGAATTTTTCTTAATTGCGAGAACCTTTCCCAGAAATTTCCATTTTTTCCCGAAAATTAGTCCTTTCGTTCAAATTTTGATATTTTTTCGAAATTTCGACTTTTTACTCAAAGTTCGACATTTTTCTCAAAGTTCGCCTTCTTTTACTTTTTCTTCTTTTAAAATTTCGAATTCTAAAATTTAACCAGGGCTTTGAACCGCTTATTCGTTTTGGTTTTCGGTTTTCGTTCCGGTAAAAAAATTATATCGGTTCAAGTTTTCGTTCCGACAAAAATAACGATTTTTTCCGGTTCTCGGTTCAGCTCCGGGTCTTATTTTTTTGATTTTTAAAAGTTTTTCGAATCAAAAATTGATTTTTAATCATAATTTGCAAAACGTGATCTATTTTTATTAAATATTACAACACGTAACTACTCTGACCTTGCCTAAAATTGTATATTTTTTATTTTTCAAGTTTAAAAATTTCATGCTGGAACTTTGAATGTTGGGTTCAATTTGAGTTCAAATTTTAAGAAAAACCTAAACTTTATAAAACAACCAAATCGGAATTTCGGGTTTAGATATTTCAAATTTAAACTTGGAATTTTCATAAAAATCTTAAATTATATACCCGAGAGTTGAAAAGTTGAAAACTTCTAGAATATACGAACTTTGGCAATTAAAATCGACTTTCTCAAAATTTCGAATTTTTCCTAATTGCGAGAACCTTTTCCAGAAATTTCCATATTTGTCCAGAAAATTAGTTCTTCCTTTTTGATATCCTCTCGAAATTTCGACTTTTTTCTAAAAGTTCGCCTTCTTTTACTTTTTCTTCTTTTAAAATTTCGAATCCTAAAATTTAACTTCTTTTACCAAAATGTGACTTTCTCAAAATTTCGAATTTTTTCTAACTGCGAGAACCTTTTCCAGAAATTTCCATTTTTTTTTTTTGAAAATTAGTCCTTTTCTTGAGATTTTCATATTTGCTCGAAATTTCAACTTTTTTTCTCAAAATTTGTCTCTGTTGACAAAATTTGTCTTTTTTGACATTTTTTTTTTTGAAATTTGGAATTCTAATGTTCTACTTTTTTTACTAAAATCTGACTCTCAAAATTTTAATTTTTTTTAACTGCGAAAACCTTTTCCAGAAATTTCCATATTTGTCCAGAACATTAGTTCTTTCTTTTTGATATCCTCTCGAAATTTTGACTTTTTTTCTGAAAGTTCGCCTTCTTTTACTTTTTCTTCTTTTGAAATTTCGAATTCTAAAATTTAACTTCTTTTACCAAAATGTGACTTTCTCAAAATTTCGAATTTTTCCTAACTGCGAGAACCTTTTCCAGAAATTTCCATTTTTATTTTGAAAATTAGTCCTTTCCTTGAGATTTTGATATTTGCTCGAAATTTCAACTTTTTTTCTCAAAATTTGTCTCTGTTGACAAAATTTGTCTTTTTTGACATTTTTTTTTTGAAATTTGGAATTCTAATATTCTACTTCTTTTACCAAAATCTGACTCCCAAAATTTTAAATTTTTTTTAACTGCGAGAACCTTTTCCAGAAATTTCCATATTTGTCCAGAAAATTAGTTCTTTCTTTTTGATATCCTCTCGAAATTTCGACTTTTTTCTGAAAGTTTGCCTTCTTTTACTTTTTCTTCTTTTGAAATTTCGAATTCTAAAATTTAACTTCTTTTACCAAAATGTGACTTTCTCAAAATTTCGAATTTTTCCTAACTGCGAGAACCTTTTCCAGAAATTCCATTTTTTTTTTTGAAAATTAGTCTTTTCCTTGAGATTTTGATATTTGCTCGAAATTTCAACTTTTTTCCTCTAAATTTGTCTTTGTTGACAAAATTTGTCTTTTTTGACATTTTTTTATTTGAAATTTGGAATTCTAATATTCTACTTCTTTTACCAAAATCTGACTCCCAAAAGTTTAATTTTTTTTTAACTGCGAGAATCTTTTCCAGAAATTTCCATATTTGTTCAGAAAATTAGTTCTTTCTTTTTGATATCCTCTCGAAATTTCGACTTTTTTCTGAAAGTTCGCCTTCTTTTACTTTTTCTTCTTTTGAAATTTCGAATTCTAAAATTTAACTTCTTTTACCAAAATGTGACTTTCTCAAAATTTCGAATTTTTCCTAACTGCGAGGACCTTTTCCTGAAATTTCCATTTTTTTTTTGAACATTAGTCCTTTCCTTGAGATTTTGATATTTGCTCGAAATTTCAACTTTTTTCCTCTAAATTTGTCTTTGTTGACAAAATTTGTCTTTTTTGACTTTTCTTTTTGAAATTTGGAATTCTAATATTCTACTTCTTTTACCAAAATCTGACTCCGAAAATTTTAATTTTTTTTAACTGCGAGGACCTTTTCCAGAAATTTCCATATTTGTCCAGAAAATTAGTTCTTTTTTTTTGATATCCCCTCGAAATTTCGACTTTTTTCGGAAAGTTTGCCTTCTTTTACTTTTTTTCTTTTGAAATTTCGAGTTCTAAAAGTCAACTTCTTTTACCAAAATGTGACTCTCAAAATTTCGAAATTTTCCTAACTGCGAGAACCTTTTGATATTTTTTCGAAATTTCGACTTTTTTCTTAAAATTTGTCTTTTTTTACAAAATTTGTCATTTTTCACATTTTTTACATAACATAGATTTTTGTTTTTTCTTGAACTACAAATAAAATATTTTCCAACCAAATTTACAATTTAAGTGCCAATTTTAACTATTATAAAAAATGCTGTAATTAAAAAAAAACAATTTGACCTTTGGATTAAAAATCGCGATTTCAAAATAAAAATTTGGCTTTTTCTTTAACGGCGACACTAAGTCGCTGCTTTTTACCCAAACGATTTCACGAAATTTAATGTTTTACACAAAAATGTGGTGGAAAAGAAATCAGTAACGTAAGATCATACGCATCAGTTACACAAGCGATATAAGCGTACTGCCTCAGTCGTTTAAATACTTCGTTACTCTCAGCAAAACCACGCACGCGATATTTCAAGTGACAAGCCTTTATACTGATAACGGCGTCAAGAGATCACTCGAAATAAAATCTAACGGTATATTCCTTTGATACAACTTTATAACATACTTTCGAGGGTTAAGTTTCAAGTGTGTCGGGGATCATCGAGCTAAGGTTCAATGAAGCAGAAAAGATAAAACAATTTGTCCCAAAAATTGGTGGGTAAAGCATAATGCGGTATAAATTCGATATTACTTTAATCCTTAATTACAGACAAAGTATCAAACGTGTAACAGGATCGTTGAGACGCGAAACCCCACATGAGTTGCTTTGTGAAAAGCGAAATTACTGCACAATACTCCAGATTCCAGGCACAAAATACTTGCTTTGCTTTGCATAGACGTTGCGCATCCATTATAAACAGTCGCGGCTCTTCGCTGCCAATAAAGTATACATCTGACGCGCTGACACTAATCGAAGTCGACAATAATCCAATTACGATTAGATAGAGGTAGCTGCATCTGAAAATTAAAGTCCACTTGGAGAAATTGTACTTAAAATAAGACGCGAAAAGTGAGCTAGTGTTCGAAAAAATACATCATCATCAAATGCACAAAATGTCCTAGTTCCATAGTGATAGAGTCCTCCGGTAGCCGGTAAACAAAAACGGTTTTAATATTTAATTTTGGCGACGAAAGTTTTAAAAACTTTGGCGGGCTATAAGATGACTTGACGAGTAAACAAGGAATGGGAAGCAGAGGGCAAACAATGATGCAAAACAATTTTTCATTGATGTTTATTAAAGTTTGGGAAAGCTATCAGTATGAACGTCAGGATGTCAGGGGGTGAAATTGTGTTGTTGGTTGTCTAACCGCATCAGAATCTAATTATGTCTTTAAAAATTTATACCGAAGAGCGCTACAAGTTTTATTAGGCAATCTTGCAAAACAATATTATCATTTTTGTGTCTGACGTTTTGCTTATTAGATATATAATTAATCTGCGATATTCCAAGCATTTCCGTAATTTTAAAATTACTCCTGCAAATTTAATTTATCAAATTTTATTAAATGTTTATCTACTCGAGAAATGCAATGTTCAAACATTTTAATTTCAGGATGATTTTTCCTAAGAAAGCATTTTCGCATAAGATTTTGTGGTGAGAAATCCAGCGATTAATAAAATTTTTGTTCAAGGATTTATACGCCCTTTTATTTCGAGTTATTAAATATTAGAAATATTTTTGATTATACCAAATTTTATTGCTTTGTATTTTATGAGTAATCATCTTTAAAACATTATGTAATTCGTTTCCGGTAAATAAAATACGATTTTTGCTAATAATTCGCTTGTAGAATATCAAGAAGTTATATGATAAAGATGGTTTGCTTCCAAATTTCCAAATCAAGATCATCAAATCGAGTCCTGGACGAGAACAAATAATGTTGACATAATTTTGGAAATATGGCCTGCACTAGGAATTTGTTATAAATGAAAGTTTACGTTAACGAATTTTGGTCTCCGAAATTCTCAGCTTTGTCCAATATTTTAAAATTTAATTTAGCCAAATTTACTTTTAATTTTAATTTCGAGACAAATGGCTAAGTTGATTTCAGAGGGACTAAAAGCGAACTGTTATAATTTACATTTATGTCTGATGAATTTAAATTAGTGTGTTAATAAGTTAAGCATTGCCGTAGGTTGGTTGCCGGGCAGAGGGTTCTAACGGGTCCACTTTCTTGGAGAAGGAGGTGAAACAACGGCAATTAAAGTGAAGGGCCCGTTGTTTGAAAATTTGGTAATATATAGCGCTATGTTATTTTTGAATTGTTAATGTAAATATTATTCAATTCATTAGCAGAATTCCGAAAACGACTCCCTTGCCGCTGCGATAACAGGAACGTTTGGGAGTCATTCATTAAAGGATGCTTCGAACGCAACCGACACGTCAGTAATCCTGCTACACTCCTGCTGCCCCTGCTACGTTCCTGCTGTTTATTTAATGCACCGCGTTGCGTTACAGCCCCCGTTATCTACCGCATTGTACTTTCATCCCGCGCAATTTTAACTATTCCTCTCCTCTTGCTTCACTTTGTTACCAACCAAACTGATTAATATAATAGTATTACTCGAGCTAGTGTTGGTTTTGACCTAAATATCGTACTTATGTCGACATCTTTCTCTCTAATTTTTTTTTATTTTTTGGTATCCAAGATCTCTGTTCTTAGATTCATTAACAATGTATATATGCATATATACATATTTCATTTTGTTTAATTAATGGAAATGAAAAAAAAAATGGAAAGAAATACACCAGAAAAGAATAAAGCGTATTTTATGTTGTCATGCTTTGTCACGCGACGTTGCCTGACGAGGGTTTTATTACGTGCAGATAACATCTGCACTGGTCAAACTGGATAAGTCCTCCATGAAGCCTTAACTCCGCTATTACGATTAACTTACACCTTGTTTCGACTTGCTAGTAGCACCGCCGTTTACTTAAATCTTCATTAGACTACTGACGACCGAAGCATAATCTTTACACTCAGTTTAAAACATTTCGCTTGCGTTCCTCGAGGAAAATACAACCTAATTATTTGGACGAATTTGGTGAGACACTTTAAAGAAAGAAAATCGAAATACAGTTACACCTCCCTATAGCGAATTCCTAAATCCTAAAAAAAATTCTCTGTAGAGAGGTTTTTGTTTTAGGGAGGTAGCATTAGAAATACACAAATCATATGTAAAAGTTCACATGTTTGTATAAGCGATTTCCTTTTTTTTTAAACTCTGGTTATTAGGGTGGTCCTTATTTAGGAAATGTTCGAATTTTTTTCCACGATAGTCCTAAATCGGTTCCAAATATATAAAAAAAAATTCATGCCAAGTTATAGCTCTTAATTTTAATATCAACCCGGCCCCCCCGATAGCCAAAGTTTTAAATGGAAATAACATAGGAAAAGTTCTGTTAATACTTTGGAATTTTTTATCCCATAAACCAATAAACATATCATGTCGACAAATGATTATTTTTATAGAAAATTTACCGCTCTACAAAAAAGGTCTCTTATGATTTTTCGCTAACTTGACTGGTTTAAAAGTTATTCGAGGTCAAAATCAAAGTTCTAGTCAATCTAATGGTTTTTTTCGTTTTTACCATCATTTTATGATTCAAAAATGAAAAAAGGGTTATAATTTTTAATCTTGATGATTTTTTTCCAGAAAAATTCCAAGGTGACCGTGACCCTAAAATAATAGTTACACTAATTTTTTTTTATTTTTGAACTGTCATAAGTTTCAACTATATTTCCAATTTCAAAATACACAAAATATTTTTGGCAAATTATTGAACGATTTTAATTTTGATTGATAAAAATATTGATACAATCTGGTTTCAAATTTAAATTTCAAGATAAAAACACTTCAGAAACTGATTATGCCGCCATCTATTAGATTTTACTTCAACTTTTCACATCACAATTTATTCTAAAGTACTCATAACCTATATTTATTATCTCAACTCTATTAAAATCGTTCACGAATATTTACTAATAGTTATGCCTTCTCGTTGTTTAATTAAATCCTTAAATTTCATCAATTCGATTTTAAAGTCATCAGACAAATATGGAACTATCACGTTTACGTCAAAACATCTTTTTAATGGGTGATGTTGACGTCCAAATAGTGGGTAATAAATTACCATCGAAATTGCAAGCTCTAAAAGTGTTCTTTTTTCATATACGTATTTTAAATACTTCTGTACCAGAAAGTATCGCTGCAGTAATTGATGAAATTATTGTGTTTTGGAAAAAAGCTCAAATTCCCGTTCAAGATATGCAAAGATGCCGAGATAAATTGAAAAATTTGTACGATGAGTGGCGCATACTTGTCAAACACAAAAATCGGAGTGACGTGGCTGTAAAAAAACAAAATGAATTTGTTTGTTCATTAAAAAAATTATTTGACATTGCACCATCAAATGTATTTGAAGTTATTGATGAAAATTCTAAAGAATTCTTAATTAATCAGAGATCAGATGAACGAATTGGTTTTATTGCAAATATTAAAACAAAATATGATGACGATGATAATAATTCTAATAAATTAAACAAAAAAACTCATTTTGAAAAACGAAAAAAAAAGAGTGATGAAGAAAAAGCATTATTGGGTAAATTATAAGAATCAAATAATCAATTGATTTTTTATTACTTATTCACGTTCATATTTTATTTGTCATATTATTGTCCTTATTTGTTTTAGACAAAAATGTTGAACTTTTGTCTAGCCAGGGAAGTGCTCTATCTGCATCTAGTGGAGAAATATACTTTCCTACTACTGCCGGATCATCAGAATCAAAAAAAACAAGAGGAAGTTATAATATTCTCAGTGATAGAGTTGTAGCTACTTTCGATCGATGTAAAGTAAGTGACAGAGATGCTGTATTTATAATAACTGCTATCTGTCAACCACTTATTGATATAAACCTACTAGATGTGGATATTAACTCTTTGATTATCAATCGATCATCTATTCGAAGACAACGACAAACTCTGCGAGAGTCAAAATCAATAGAAATAAAAAAACACTTCCAAGACTTGAATTTATCATCTATTGTTGTACACTGGGACGGAAAATTATTACCTAATTTGTTAAATACCGAAACCGTTCATCGATTACCAGTGATAATTACGTCAGAGGGCAAAGAAATTATGTTAGGTGTACCAACGAGTGAAGATGGGACTGGAAAGGCACAAGCTACTATTATTCACGAAACATTGCTGGATTGGGGATTCGACACTTCTGTCAAAGCGATATCCTGTGATACTACTGCTTCAAATTTAGGCATTCGAAATGGTGCTGCTGCATTACTGGAGAAATTATTAGAGAGAGATTTATTATATCTTCCGTGTAAGCATCACATTTTCGAAATTGTCCTAAGATATGTGTTCGAAGCTGTTTTTCCAAATACTGTTGGGCCAAATGTTCCACTTTTTATCAGATTTCAAAAGCAATGGGAAACTTTGAATAAACTGAATTACAAAACAGGATTAGATGATCCAAGAAATAAAAACGAGTTAACAGTAGAAAAAATTAGGTCTATAAAAACTTTTGCCACTGAAGTTCTGGCAACAAAGCTGCCTCGTGATGATTACAAAGAGTTTTTGGAGCTTACTCTAGTCTTCATTGGTGTTATCCCAGAAAAATTTAGTTTTCGTAAGCCAGGAGCTTGCCATCATGCACGGTGGATGGCAAAAGCTATTTACGTGCTGAAAATGTACCTGTTTCGTGAACAGTTATCGTTGAAAAAAGGTGAAGACAATAAACTTCGACAAATATGTGTTTTTGTGACAACTGTTTATGTTAAAGCTTGGTATTTATCATCTAATAGTGTAAAAGCTCCGTACCATGATCTACAATTTATAAAAGAGCTACACAACTTTAAGGCGATCAACAGTAATCTTGCTACTGTAGCAATTAATGGATTTATGAATCATCTATGGTACTTATCGCCAGAGTTAGCGATCATCGCAAGTTTCGATGAAGATGTTCCATTAGAAACCAAATTAAAAATTGTGGCTAAGCTGCATACAGAAGAAGACAAGATTTCAATTGATATTATTCCGGAAGAAGAGCTGGATTATACTAGTGAAAAATGTAGCGTAAAACGCTTTCAAAGCAAGAATATAAACGATTTATTGTACAACGATATCGATTTTTTTGTAACTGCAGAATCGATCAAATTTTTTGAAAGATTTGAGTTACAAACAGAATTTTTACAAATTCATCCTTCTGAATGGGCTGAAAATGAAAGCTACAAAACTGCATTACGGTTTGTCGAAAAACTATCGGTTGTAAATGACTGTGCTGAGAGAGGAGTTAAACTAGTGCAAGATTTTTGTAAACATTATACCAAAGATGAAAAACAAATGCAATTTGTATTACAATTAGTTAAAGATCATCGTCAAATGTTTCCTGATGGGCTAAAGAAAACTAATGTAACAACTTCATAAAAGTATGTGATTAAAAAAAAAAAAAATGATAATATTGGTATTTTCTTTCAAGTCATTGAAATTTTAATAATAAATTTTTTCAATTCATTAATACTTTTCTTTCAGAGCATACGTCAAGGTAAGAAAATTTGTTTGAAATATAAATTATAACTCTTTTTTCATTTTTGAATCATAAAATGACGATAAAAACGAAAAAAACCATTAGATTGACTAGAACTTTTATTTTAACCTCGAATAACTTTTAAACCAGTCAAGTTAGCCAAAAATTACAGGAGACCTTTTTTGTAGAGCGGTAAATTTTCTATAAAAATAATCATTTGTCGACATGATATGTTTATTGGTTTATGGGATAAAAAATTCCAAAGTATTAACAGAACTTTTCCTATGTTATTTCCATTTAAAACTTTGGCTATCGGGGGGGCCGGGTTGATATTAAAATTAAGAGCTATAACTTAGCATGAATTTTTTTTTATATATTTGGAACCGATTTAGGACTATCGTGGAAAAAAATTCGAACATTTTCTAAATAAGGACCACCCTACTGATTATAACACTATTGATCAACTGAACTTTTTCACTGAGCGTTGAAGCTTTTTCCTTCGATATTTTTTGGCAATTTTAATCTTCTTACTCCTTTGGCACAAAAATCAACTTAAAAAGAATTTTTTTTTGTGCCAACAGGCCAACAAAGTAATTAGCATGAGGAATCCCAAAAACTAAGAACTTTCTCTAAACCAAATGCAACTAAAAACTAATTAAATCTTAAACAATTTTTAGTATGGGTATACTAAAAATTAATGGAAGCATTTAAAAACTAATTAAACCTTTAGAAATCTTGATCCGATAATTCGAGGTATGGGGATATTGCATTCGTCAAATGGAGGTAATTTTATGTGCAAATTTATTAAAATGTTGCGTTCCATGAAAAAATTCGTTATACAGGATGGACCATAAGTAATGGTACATAGAGCAAGAGTAGATTTTTCGTATAAAAATAACGTGATTTGGCCACATTTACCGTATACCAAAAGTTGATATTAGTAGAAGTACAGGGTGTCAAAGTTGGAAAAAAAAGTGATTTTTTCGCCTAACTGATGAACACATTTCATTATAGATAAGAAATTTGGCATAGGGGGGGTTTCTTTGGTCAAGAAATTCTAATTTGCTAACAGATTGTCAGTAACTCATAGGAGGCGCCACCTGCGCTACCTTGTATTATTCTAAAGCATCATAACTTTTTTGTGCTCTAATATACACTTATTTTAAATAGATATTTTTACTTACCCACATTTTTTACGTAAAAAAGGTATACCCTCTAAATGTTGATACAAGTAACCGTTTTCAAGATATTTGCCTTCAAAGTTTGCCGTACGTTTATTTTAAATTATGTAAATGTAAATTTTTCGCAGTAAGTATCAAAATAAAAGTAATAAAACTAACTTTAAAATAGTTTATATTAAATATTACTTTACTAACATTATTATTACATATGTTTTTTAAATTTCTAAAGCGAATTTAAATAAAACACCAAAAAAAAATTATTTTCAAAAATAAGTATGTGGGGAATGACCTTTTTCATGTAAAGGGATTGTAAACAATTAAAAATCTGGCTGCCTTTTATTAAAATTTATTTCCAAATACCTGCTTTGACCACCCAGATTATTAAAATTTTCTTGTGCGGACTCAGAGATCATATCTCACACCTCTATGTTAGAAAATAAATTACGTCTTAATATTTGGATTTTCTTTATTAAGATTTTCAAAACTTAGGTAATAATATTATCAGCAAAGTAATATTTGACATAAATTAGTTTTAAAGCTGCCTTATGATTATTTTTTTTTCAAGTCTACTTCGAAAATTTAATATCTTAGTAATTTAAAACCAAGGCACCTCAAGCTTTAAAGGCAAATATCTTGAAAACGGTTGCTCGTATCAACTTTCAGAAAGTACACCTTTTTTACGTAAACAATATGGGTAAACAAAATAATTTATTTAAAATTAATATACGTGGGTGCACAAAAAAGTTATGATGATTTAGAATTATGTAGGATAGCGCAGGTAGCGCCCCCTATCAGCTATTGGTAATATGTTAGCAAATTAGAGTTTTTCGACTTAAGAAACCTTCTTGTTCCAAATTTGGTGCCTATATTACAATTCGTTCCATAGTTATACAAAAGAATCGAAAAATTTTTTTCAACTTTGACACGCTGTATCTTTGTTAATATTAACTTTTGGTACAAAGTAAATGTAGCTAAATCACATTATTTTAATTATAAAATCCACCATCGCTTTGTGTACCATTACTTATGGTCCATCCTCTAAAGAGGAATTCGATAAACGGACGTTCGTTATAGAGAGGTTTGACTGTATTGAGAAAGTTGACACTTCGAAAACTCTATTTTAGAGAAAAAATTAAAATTTTGAAGATAAAAATTTTTACCTAAAAAAAAAAAATTTTAAGAAAAAATTCGACTTTAAAGGAAAATGGACACTTTAAAATAAAAATCTAAATTTGGAAAAAAGAGTCGAACTTTTAGTACAGGAAATACTTCATCCGGGATTGGACCGTGTCAAAGAACTACTAAAAGTGTTCGATGTTTCGCCCACCATCGTAGGGGGCTTCTTTAGGAACAAAAAAAAGAAACAATAAATAAAAAGATAAATATAAGGTAATATGCAAAAATGAAAGAATGAAAAGGCCAATTTCATTCTTTCATTTTCTTTTCTTTGTTCCTGAAGAAGCCCCTACGATGGTGGGCGAAACGTCGAACACTTTTAGTAGTTCTTTAACACGGTCCAATGCCAAAAGAAGTATATCCTGTACTAAAAGTTCGACTCTTTTTTCCAAATTTAGGTTTTTATTTTAAAGTGTCGATTTTCCTTTAAAGTCGAATTTTTTCCTAAAATTTTGTTTTTTTATGTAAAAATTTTGATCTTGTCAAAATTTTATTTTTTTCTCAAAAATAGAGCTTTCGGAGTGTCAACTTTCTCAATACAGTCAAACCTCTCTATACCGAACCTCCGTTTACCGAATTCCTCTATATAACGAATTTTTTCATGGATCGCAACATTTTCAGTAAATTTACACATAAAATTACCTCCATTTGACGAATGCAATATCTCCATACCTCGAATTATCGGATCAAGATTTCTAAAGGTTAAATTGGTTTTTAAATGATCCCATTCAGAAAAATATCTTAATTTTTGGGATACCTGTACTGACTCTGGCCGTGGAAGCCTTTGTTATCAGTCGAACTTTTGAAAAAAAAAATCAAAAATGTGAGATATCGTCAAATTTCGAGAAGAAAATGAAAATTCTGCTGCAAAATCTAATTAAAACATCTCGATGAAAAATCGAAATTTTCAGAAAAAGTAAAAATTTTGAAAAAAGCTGAAATGTTGCGATAAAAAAAATTGAAATTTTTGTAATAAAAAATCGCATAATCAATAAAAAAAAATCTAGATTTTAAGAAAAATTTTGCCTTTCTCAAAAAGAAAAAATAGTCTAAAATTCATGATGAAATTCACAATTCCAAGAAAAGAAGACAAACGTTAAGAAAATCCGATACTAGGATTAAAAATAGTGGTCGTGACATTTTTTTAAAAATTCGAAGTTTAAGCTTACAATTTTCATGTTTTTTGTTGAAAATTTCATCCTTCAAGTAAACTCGAAATTGTTCTCGTTTCGTTTTTTAATCTCAAAATTCATAATTCACCATTCTCTAATTAATATTTCAATTTCCTAAAATTAGATTAAAATTGATAATTTTCACCTAAGAAATTTTACTAGAATTTTGAGTTTAGATTCGAATTATTTTTAAAAGTTGTCGAAATTTGACTTTATTTTAGTGCTGAATTTACGTATGTTAACTCTAATTGATGGATTTTAATTAATTGTCGATGCAATAATACACAATTTAGTGAACACACGCTTTATTGGTCTCTTCTACATATGCTCTCGATATCTACTCGGCTCATTCTCGACTGCCTTCTTTCCCTTGCTTCCTCACGTGGCTAGAGGTCCTGGGTTTGTATCACATGTGGCACATTCTATGTGGAAAAGACAGTGGCGGGTTCTCTAATGCTAACACGTATAAGCTATATATGTTACAGCTTAGGGCCCCCACCATCTTAGGAGACCCCAAATAGTGGCGGCTGGTCACTTTTTGACAGGGGGTGTGCAGATGCAAAAATATTAGTAGTTAAGAGTTTAGGTGACCCCAGTGCCATAGCAAGGTATTAAATTTAAGAGAAACAAAAGGTGTGATATTTAAGAGTATTTTTACAAATTAAATTTAATTAACATCATATAACCTTCAAAATATTTTTGGGTTATCATCTCTAAATTATTTTCATCGAGTACACAAAAAAAAAACATTATCGACATTTCTGAGCCCCTTTAAATTACTCTGTACGGTTGAACATCGTTACGGCTCTGGATTACTTGATTAAAATTGTTTGCTTTCATAGGAATAAAATTATATCACTGTTTCATGAAGACTGCATTTGAAAATAAAATATATTTTATCACAAAGTTCTAATTAAACTCTACAAAAACACAAAATAAATATTTTTTTGAACAAAATTCGCTCTACGATCTTTTAATGAAATAAAGTGTTCATTACTTTCTCATCAAAATTGTTTAAATCCAAATTTACAAATTAATAATTAGACCCTAGAATGGGTACTGCTATCTCTTTGTGAATATCGGTACTATTGGCAGTCTGGTCTGTAAGCGACACAATTAACAATCGCAATCACATCAGCCGGCACCTACTACTATTTAGCATCATAAATCGTAAATACAGACTCCAAACTGTGACTCGTACTCCCCATTTGGCAATAGCGCATAAGCGCGGAGCGGCGTACCCCGGAGGAGCTTTAACGTGGTGTTCTGTAAATTATTTCTCCGTATCCCGTGGAGGCTATTGATAGGCATCGCACGGCAGCCATGCTAGGTGCATAATTCTGCGCGCACCAGCTTATTTAAATTTCCTTATAATATTTGATAAAATCAAACGTTTGCGTACTTTATTCCAAGTCACTCACAAGTATTATTAGTTAACAAGTATTGTAGGACGATAGAATTCAAATTTGAATTTGGCGGTCAATCTCGATGATAGATGGCAGCCCCGACTGTCACTAGCAGCTCCCGCGTTTTTACACAGAGTAGTCAGACAAGTCTATGCGAGTGGTTGATTATAAGATGTGTATGTTCGAGTTAATAAATCTTAATAAAAATCTTAAGTATTATTCACGGGTTTAGTAGCTCCCCCTTACAGTATATCATTATTTTGTGTTTAAAAATGTGATAAATTCAAGTCTTTTACATTAAACCGAAAAGAATAGATCGCTCATTTCACGAGGAGCGCGCGCTCTTGCGCTCTTTAAGACCAACCGCCACTGCCAAATAGGTTTGAGGTTTTTTTTTTAGTCGAGAAAGTTGTTGGTGTGAACCGTTTTTTTTGTTCGCAAAACTGGCCCCATATCCTAAATAACCTAGGGCCTCATCAAGTTTAAATCTGGTGATGCTTTTCCTTTATCTATTTTAAAAACGTTCAGCTTTAAATTAATTTAATTTTGACTTTATTTATTTATTTTTTTAAGTTTAATTTACTCGCAAAGGGTAAAACCACTATGCTTTCAAAGCACTGCGTTTAGGATGCGGAAACAAGGATACATGGCGATGAACCGCCTTCTTAAACAAGGATACGTTGTAATTTTTGGGGAAAATTTCTTTGGGTAACAAGTTCCACAACTTGGAAGTTCTATAGTCTTCATAGACAGAAGTCCTTACTATGTCAAACTGGACCGCACAGGAATTTGCCGTCTCCGACTGTCGGGTATGCCTCAAGAACCTTGCCCTTGAAGGGATCAAGCCTATTAATTCCAGCAAGCATCTTCCGTGATACTGCTTGTAGAAAAGAGACAAGTCACCAACCATACGCCTGTGTTCTAGTGTTTCGAGAGAATTGGTCAGGCTTTCGTCATCAATTAGGCGAATCGCTCTTTTTTGAATTGAATCCAAAAGAGCTAAAGTATGCTTTAGGGCTGAATTCCAAACATGAGAACAGTACTCTGTGTTGGCTTAACTTGAGCTTTGTATAGTGTTAATAGCTGATGAGATGTGAAGTACTTTTTAGCTCTAAAAAGAAAGCCTAGCTTTTGAGAGGCGGATTTGGCAATGGCGCGCACATGATCATCCCAAGAGAAGTTAGTGCTCGCATTCACTCCTAGGATAGATAGATTAGATCCCATTGGAGGGATTTTACCGTCCATTATTATGTTTGTTGCATTATCCTTTGATGCTTTCTTAGAGGAAACCGCGGCCTGAGTTTTTGAAGCGTTGAAGTCGACCAAATTGTTCTTACCCCATTCTAGATTAATATTGAAATCCCGATTAATCGTCTGTATCTGCTGTTCCTTTAGTCGATCTGAAGCAGTGATAGATAATGGTCTGTCAGAGAAAAAAGATGACCCAAGGTTACTATCATCTGCGTAGCTGTATATAAGATTGAAATTTAAAGCTAAGAGATCGTTTATGTGTAACTGAAACAGAGTAGGAGACAAAACAGACCCCTGAGACACCCCTGCGTTTCTACGAGTTTGGAAAATTTGTAAGGAAAAGGTCGAGTAGATTAGGTTGATGAGTATCTACATCAGGAATTCTTGTGGGTTCCTCAACTAATTGCGATAATCCACAAGCCTTCTTCCCGCGTCGTCAGTTCGGGAAGAAAACCTTAACCATCGGATGTTGTGTACGTTGAAGTCACCGAGAAAGACAACCTCGGCTTTTGGATAATTCGTCTGTAGATGATCAAAGGTTACGGAGAGATAAGAGAAGAGCTGTCTGTATAAGGGATCGTTTGGAGACAAATAAAGTCTACAAATGAATATTACTTCGTTTTTGGAGCAGATTTTCAGCCAACAACATCATGATTAGCAGATTCCACTGCTTCTTCTCGTTGACAGGACAGGTCGCTTCGCGTAAAAGCACAAATTCTCCTCTTGTGTTGAAATTTTTTGTGCTAGTCGTAGTTAGGGCAAACCAAATGGACTGTATTTATGGATGGGTAGACTTGGGTTCCTATCAGAGACAGCACATGGGCTCTTTCATTTTAAAGGTGCTGATGAACTGAGTTTAGATTTGAGTTAAGACTTCGAATGTTACAGAATTGAATTTTGAATGATTCGTTGGAAAGAAACTTGGCCCGTGTTATATTAAAATTTTCCGTCGATTTTGGATTCCCTCGTACACCCTTCACCCGGACATCCAAACGGGAGGGTAGTTTACCTCCGGAATATTTTGCACGAAGAGAATTTATCATCTTTGTTTTTAATAATTAGAAGAAAAAACAGAGCGGATGAAAAAAGGAAATAAGGAAAAGGACAGGATAAGGAAAGAAGAATAGCAGGAACCGACTCACGTGTCAGAGATGGAAACATGATGTAAGCATCAATTCACCGCCTCCTAGTGATACGTGGGGTGGTACTACCTCGGACGACTGAATGTTCCAGTCTACCACCTACCATTTGTAATTTTACTAGAAACTCATGAAAATTTCTGTTATAGTTTCGACCAGTTTCGGTCAATAAAGAAAAGAGTTTCAACCCAAAATAGATTGAAATTGGCTAAGCTTCTTTTACGTTTAAATCTGGGCTTTCAAGGAAAAACCTAAAACTTTTAGAAAAAACTCCTCATTTATAAAACGAATTTGAGATTTAATTTAATAAATTTAAATATCAAGGAGTCATATTTCAAAAACTGTTTAGAATATTGTCAACAAACAATAAAAATTTAAATATTTCCAAACTGGGCCGAAGAAATGTTAACTAAAATTAATAAAACTTGATAAATGGTTAAACGATGGCTTTAATTGATCTGAAAACCTTTAACAACGACCATATTAAAGTAGAATACAACCTAGACTAGAAATTCATGCAGCCCTCCAGGCGTGTATAGTGAATCATAGGTAGCTGAACTACCAACTGTTGAAACACAAACACTTAGCGAAGCGGTTGCTGTCTAGGAAAGTTCCTAGAAGACAAGAATTCTAATGCACAAACCAATAGGTTTGAACATTTATTAGATTCGAAGTTTGGAAAGCAAAGACCGGTTTTAATCTTGTTAGATCTCGTCAGTTTGGTATATCCAACTCGAATGCTAACAAATGTTCCGACAAGGCGAGTTGGATGCACCAATTCCTTTGATTCGAAGTTTGGAAACCAAAGACTGGTTTGGATCTTATTGGATCCAGTCAGTTTGGTATGTCCAAATTGAATCGAGTTGGATATACCAAACTGGTGAGATCTAACAAGATCGAAACCGGTCTTTGGTTTCCAAATTTCGAATATAATAAATGTTTAAACCTATTGGCCTGTGCATTACAACGACCATATTCTGCGAAATGAGAATGCAGATTATTGTTAATTAAATTGTTATAAACATGCATCTTTTAAGTAAATCGCCTTGAATTGGGGTTAATTTTAGGTTGCGAATTTTTAGGGAATGCATTTTTAATGACGTTCAACTTTTTGCGCCGCAGTGTTTTTCTAATTGCATACGTAACTGTTTTCTATTGAATAATCAAAGCGCCTGTTTGAAAATACAAACCTTTTCAGGATCCCTGGCTCACATTTGTTAAATTTTTAATATTTTCATTATGGCCAGGGAAGCCGCAAACGGTAAAAGACTCATTTTGCCCGGGCGGAATAAAAAATACTTAACAATTTCCCATTTGATGGAGATTTAAGAATGGTGAATGGTTTGTTTATGTGATGAAATTAAACTTTTATAATGAACGTCAAGACTTTATTTGCTTTCTGCCTCTTTTTATTTAACTTAGACTTACTCCTTACATATTTAATAAACAGTTCTCTAGCGGAGTAAATTAAAAATATAGTAAGCAATTGAAATTATTATTTACGAGAGCTATAAAATTTCGTTTTGTTTGTATAAGGGCTTGTGAATGAACTTAAATGAGCTTTGATAAAAATAAAGTTTTCATCACTTTTCTCAAAGCGCGATAAGATTTCTAAGTCACTCCAATTTAACTTTTTGGGTTTTACACAATAGAACCATTAATTAGCACGCTATTTCGGTAATAAATGACTATAAAAGCGAGCTTTAGAGAAGCATAACGTGGGAGCGTGTAGACAGAAGTTGTAAAATTGCCGGCCTAAACATGTATAATATCTCCAAAATGTTGTCACAAAAAGCTTTTGGTATTAACACGTAAGCTAATTTAGCCCGCATAAAGGATAGTTGCTCTTTTAAAACAAAATTAATGGTCTTTAGTTGTAGCGAAAGTTAATTAACTAAATGACCAACTAAGCAAATTGTTAATATACCACGCGTAACCCCATTTTAAGTACACTGATTTTCAAATGAATTTTTTAATTAATTTAACCATTACACCCTTCGATGATAATTTTTAATTGAAGCAAAAAATTTCTACAATTGGTGAAGTATAAGTAGCCAAATATGGGGGGCTTATTACTGAAATTTATGAATTAATGAGGGTGAATTTCAGGATACAGTTATCAACACGGCCGTTACAGGAATTATAATCCCTTAGGTGCTCCTCAAGGGATATACGTATATACCGACAGAACCCAATTACTAATTTTAGCAAAACAAGATAATAGCTGTAAAGCATTAATCAGTCAAACAATGGAAATATCCTTGGAAAATACATCTTGGCGAAAACAATCGGTGAGACAAAAGGTGTCTTACTAGAAAATGAGCTTATAATATCTCCTTAGCGATCTACCTTCCCATGTAAGCCAATCGAGTTGTCACGATCCATTTTATTGCTACACGAAAGATTCCAAGATTTGGACGATTAGAGAAGGCGTTGGAAAACTAATACACACCAAACTAATACCTAAACAGACGACTACCGAACCTAATCCAACTGAACCTAACCTAAATAGACAACTAGAAAAGCGCCAACCTTGAAATGTCTATTTGTACAAGGACCTGCTGGTTCCTAATTACGTCACTGGGTCCCTTGAAACCCGAAATACGAAATAAACTTCTTCATCTCTGGATAGATATTCTTTGCCATTCGATAGTAATGAAATCTATTCTAGATAGTTGCTGTTGCGGGCTATCAGTTCGAATTGATTAACACGTGAATTGAATATTACCCACTATATTTTCAAACTAAACTCGAAACTGAACAATTAACCCACTTATTGGCTTCTAACTGCTAACTCACTACTCAACTAGACTGACTCTAACTAACTGACTTGAGGGAAAGGCGCCCGCCTTATATAGTTTTCGCTTCCGGGTTCTAGAAGTCTTGGGCAGATACTGGCCGAAATTTCTGGAATGCTTATCTGCCGTTTGGCTTCATTATCGCGGCCGCTTTCCCTTATCAGATATTTCTAGAAACTTTTCTTACGTGCCAAATTCTACAATTTACATTTCGTTATATTCCAAGCACATATTTGATCCAGAAAGCATCATATCATTTGATTTCGTCATTGATACTTGATAATGTACTAAACACAATTTTAGTTTTAATATAAATAAAAACTTTTTTCTGGCAAATTTAAAAAATGAAAGACACTGATGTAAAAGATGTATTAAAAATCAACCCACAGTAATCAGAGATTTGAGGCTAAGCGAGCGAGTCAGCACACAATGGTATTCCTCAAGGTACATATAGGTTTCCCTTTAATTGTTCTTGACGGGGAAAACATGTTACGAATTAGGCAACATCTGCGTCTTACAAATTGAAGTCGCCTTTGCGAGTGAAGTTGAATTCCGAACTGTTTTTGTTCTAGGTAATTGTATGCAAAGAGATTTCCTAAACCACTATCTCCCGCTACGTAAGGCCTTTGGAACACATGAGCTAATACCGAACGAATAAGCTGGATGGAAGATCTTACAAAATGTTGAACTCCGTGTATCGCCTATAATCTAATTGGATTCCGATGAATCCCTAGCTTTATGATGCACCCTTAGTACATATACCGAAGCAACAGGATTAGCTTTATTTGTTTGTTGCTCCTCGGGTTCACCTACGCTAATTTTACATAAAATGGTTTTTAATAAACGCTGCATGTTGATTTCGTCGTAACAAAGAAACTAAAGTTGGGGAAAAATCTAATCAATTATTTTGGTATCATTAAAACCGACGACGGATGGGATATTATCTCGCTGAGAGCGTTATATGGTTTATGAAAGAGACTAAAAGGAAATCCAGGTAGTTTAGAGGCGGGCAAAGCGCGTGTGTAAATTAAAACAAGCGAGAATGATCCCATCATAATTAGATTGTACAACATAGTTGTTTTAGAAGGAGTGTCTACTTTGTAATAAGAGGTCGTCTACTGTGCAACAGCGGCATAAGACGGCAATATATCAGCTTCAATCGATACGAATATATTATCTTTAATAGCATAAGTACTATAGATATAGTTATTAATGGGATAGAGACAGATAATGGAATTTATGTCTTCGTCGATGCATGCCTAAGAATTAATTATAAGCGTTTAATTAACAGAGGATTAGAAGCACTTCGAGACAACGTATCTTCAAAAAAAGGACCACACTTTTCACATTATTACATCCTCAGCAAAACCATAATTATCGGTTTATTCAAGTTTCTAATGTCACCTTAGTTTCAACCAGTACGAGTCTTGGACTTCATGAGGCCATATTTCTGCCCTCGACTTTTTTTAAATGTCAATAAGGCAGAGTTTTAAAGATTATCTAGCTACTCACATGAAAGATTACCGAAACATACTTCAGCTATGACCATTAAAAAACCTATAAAAATTCTCCAGTTAAACATGGGATGCAATGAAGAAAAAATCAACATTTTAAAATTTCTGCTTTTTCCATAAATTCATTTCTTTTAAATTTCGGCTTTCTTGAAAAAAAAAGTAAAACAAGATTGAGAGCTGATACTTTAAAAATTAAAAACAAGAAGGTACATGAATTCAAATTTCACTTACCCAAACTCGAAAGACCAATTAATCGATGGGAAATCTGTCAACATGAAACTGGAGGCATAATTAGGAGAAAGTAATACCTGTGCAAAGTAGTAGTGTAAGGTAACACTAAAAATAAAAGAATGTTGCAAATTGATAAATAGAAAAGATACCAAAATATGTCGCCATGATCACTGCTTACGCGCACTTTAGCGATCGATGTGTGAGGGGATGGCAACAAAGGTGATGAGGTGGAGGCAGTTCTTTAATAGCCATCAGGGGACAAATTTTCACAAAAAATATACAACCCCCTTAAAGAAACGACCCTCTCTTGTTAAGACCGGCATTACGGACACCAAGGGCTGCACTCTCCCGCCTGAAAGCGGTACCCGGCACAATAACCGATGAAAAAGAAAGTCTACCGCCTGTCCTAACTCCTTAAAGAAACGATCCTTTCTTGTTAAGACCAGTATTACGGACACCAAGGGCTGCACTCTCCCGCCTGAAAGCGGTACCCGGCACAATAACTGATGAGTAAAAAATTCTACCGCCTGTCCACCGTCACCATCGCTAACATTCGAACACCTCGATGGTCGGTAGATAACTGAATAAATCGCCTTAGAATGTACGTCTGTACCAAGCATTCGAAATTGCTTGATCTATGAAAAAATGACAAACAGACAGACAAACACAACTTCGTATTTCTATATTCTTCATAGTAGAAAAAAATTTCTTTATTTTTCTTTTTTATATTTTAAAAAAAAATTTTATTTTTAAGTATTTCTTCCTCATTGTTCCCTTTTCATGTTATGCACTGCTGACGAGCTCAAATGAGAGCGAAACATCGATGTCCAGTGCTACAACTTTTTTATGTATTTTTTATATTTTCCTAATTTATCAAAAATACAAAATTTTTATTTTTTCCATATCTAATTGTTGGGTCTCCTATTTTTCATTATTCCTATTCTATGTAAAATAAAATAACCTCTTAATTTGTGAACTGTCATGAAGTGACGTTTTCAATAAATTTAAATATCACGTAGTCGCATTTCAAAAACTGTTTAAAAAATTGTCAACAAACCATAAAAATTTAAATATTTCCAAACTGGGCCGAAGAAATGTTAAATAAATTGGAAAAAAACATTCGTATTTCTATATTCAGGATTAGGATGAATATAAAAATTGAACAGTTAATTCGGATCGGTTTTATTTTAGATAGATTACGCCAATATATAAAGCGAAACCGGTCCCAAGAAGTTTTATCCAATACTAGCTGATACCCGTACCTTTGTCCGCGTGAAAGAATTCTTGGGTCACCTTTTTTCAAATTCTGACTTTTTTTGAAGAATTCGATTTTTACTGAGTTAATTATTATTAATGTTACTGAGTGAATTATATATTTTAAAAATCTCGACATTTTAAAAATCTCGACATTTTAAAAATCTCAACATTTTAAAAATCTCGATATTTTAAAATATCGACTTTTCTCAGAAGGTCGAAATTTCCTCCAAAATTTCAAGTTTTTTCGAAATTTTGACTTAGTTTGGAAAATTTCGACTTTCTTTGGAGTTCTTATTTTTATTGAAAATTCCAGCTTGATTTTTGAGTATATTTTGATCTTCTTCTGTGAAAACTTTTTGATGATTAATGTTTTCACTTTATTTCTGTTTTTTTTTTAGAAAATAGCGACTTTTTATCACATTTTTGACCATATATTTAAAAATGTTGACCTTTTTTCGAAATTCCCTGTAATTGCAGATTTTTGAAATATTTTTTAAAATTTTGACGCAAAATTTCACCTTTTTTGCAAACCTGACTGTTTTTAAATTCGATTTTTATAAAACATTTCCATTCTAAATTCAACTTTTTTTCAAAGTTTCATCTTTTCTTTGTTTCGACTTTCAGAAAGTAACGATTTTTGTTGTTGCGGGCTATCGGTTCGAATTGATTGCTTTGTGTGAATTATGCCACTTTATTTCCAAACCAAACTAAGAATACTACAACTGCAACTAACACTGTTTAATTCACTTCTAACTACTAACTCACTAACTACATTAATTAACTGACTAACTCCTCCAGGAAAAGCTGACCGCCTTATATAGTTTTGGCACCCGGATTCCAGAAAAATCACTCAGATAAGGCTTATCGTTTGCCGAAATTTCTGGAACGCTTATCTGCCGTTTGTTTCGTTATTGCGGCCGCTTTTCATTTATTAGATCTTTCTAGAAACTTTTCTTACGCACTAAATTCTATTCTATCTATTTACATTGCGTTACAATATGAACTAGATTTTTATTGAAAATCTTGAGTTTTTGAAACATTTCGACTTTATATTTTGAAAATTTCGAATTTCTCGTTTTCTATTTTTCTTAGTTTCACCCTTTTTCCAAATTTTCACCTAATTTGTAAATTTCAACGTTTCACAATTTTGACTCTCTTTAAGATTTCGATTTATTTTCTATTTTTTTGAAAATTTGGATACAAAATTTTGATTTCTCAAAATTTGGGTTTCTTTTTAATTTGGTTTTTTTAAAATCCTGATTCTGTTGAAATATTGCTTATTGAAAGCTGCTTTTTTTAATTTCTACTTTTGTTCAAATTTTTAAATATTTATAGAAAGTTTGATAATTTTTGAAAACGACTTTTCTTTTGCAAAGGGGTTTTTTATTTAAAATTTTGAAAAATTTGACTTTTCTAAAAATTTTTACTTTGTGAAGGGATTATTCTTACAGTTTCACAATTTTAACTCTCTTTAATATTTCGATTTATTTTCCATTTTTTTGAAAATTTGGATACAAAATTTTGATTTCTCAAAATTTGGTATTTTTTTAAATTTGATTTTTTTCTAAATCCTGATTCTGTTGAAATATTAATTTATTGAAAACTGCTTTTTTAATTACTTCTTTTGTTCAAATTTTTAATTATTTATCGAAGTTGTGATATTTTTTGAAAATTTCGCCTTATTTCAAAAGTTTCGACTTTTATGCAACAAAGGGGTTTTTTATTTAAAATTTTAAAAAATTCGACTGTTTTTGAAAGTTTTCACTTTTTTGAAAAATTGGATTTTTCTGACAATTTCGATTTTTAAAATTTTCGAACTTTTTTTGAGAATGTTTACTTTTTCTGAAAGTGTTAAGCTTTGTCTTCTAATTTCGGCCTTTTTTTAAGATATAATTTTTGCCAAAATATAAACTTTTTTCAAAATATTAATTTTTTATGAAAATTTCGACTACTTTTAAAGAATTTTTATCTTTTTTTCGAAATTTCGACTTTTATATAGTAAATGGTATTTTTATTTGAAAAATTAAGAAATTCGATTTTTTTTGAAAAGTTCCACTTTTCTCAAAAATTAGATTTTTCAAAATTTCGATTTTTTTTAAACTTTTTTCAGAATTTTTACTTTTTTAGGAATCTTAATCGTTTGTCATCAAATTTCGGCGTTTTTCTTAAGACATTATGACTTTTTCAGAATTGAAACATTTTTAAAAAGTTCAATTTTTCGTGAAAATGTTTATTTTTTTTCAAAAAGTTCGACTTTTTCTTGAAGTTTCGCCTGTTATGTAGTAACTGGATTTTTATTTAAAAAATTTAAAAATTCAACTCTCATTATTCTGAAATATTGGATTTTTCTCAAAATTTCGATTTTTAAAATGCATGAACCCTCGTCCTTAGATGACGATATCCTTATGTCGTCATTAGGGTACTACAACGCAAATAAGCAGCTACAGACCAATTTCGCTACTTTGTAACTTTGCAAAGATATTTGAGTCGATTTTATACAAGCGCATACATGCATCAATAAAAATTTTTATTTCTGAGAATCAGCATGGTTTCGTCGAGAAACGATCTACTGTAACAAATTTAGCTTCTTTCTCTCAGTATGTGGCTGAAATCATCGACCGTCATGGACAAGTTGATTGTGTATACACAGACTTTCAAAAAGCCTTTGATCAAATTGATCATTTTATTCTCTTGCAAAAATTGCAACTTTATGGATTTTCAGACCGGCTGATACACTTTTTTATGTCATACCTAACAAATAGGGAGCAATTTGTCAAATATCGAAATTTTAAATCTAACACGTTCAGTCCAACATCGGGAGTTCCACAAGGCTCAAATCTCGGTCCTTTGATCTTTGTCTTATTCATCAATGATATTGTTTCTGTTATAAAATCATCCAAACTACTTTTTGCAGATGACTTAAAATTCTTTAGTTCCGTATCTTCTAATGAGAACTGTGTATTAATTCAAAAAGACATTGATGCTGTTGTTAAGTGGTGCAATGATAATCGGCTTTCTTTAAATATATGTAAATGTAATGTTGTTTCATACTCAAGAAAAATCAATATAATCAAGCATGAGTATGAAATTAATAGTGTCATTTTAAGCAGATGTGAATCCATAAGGGATCTAGGAGTTATTATGGATAGTAGTTTTAACTTTGCTTTGCACATTACTGAGGCACTTTCATCAGCATATAAAACATATGGCTTTCTGTGTAAAAATTGTAAGGATTTTAAAAGCAAGAATTCTTTAGCATTATTATTTCAGTTGCTAGTACTAACACGTCTTGAATATGGCTCCCTTATCTGGTTTCCAATATATAATACTCATATCACAGCGTTAGAGTCAATTCAAAGGCGTTTCCTCAAATTCTTGTGTTTCATTCAAGATGGCGTCTACCCAGCTAGAGGTTGTGACCATAACGTTCTTTTGCATCGCTTCAATTTTATCAGTCTACAAACCCGAAGAATAACACATGGAATGAATTTCTTATACGGACTCCTCAATAATTGTATAGATTGTCCAGACTTACTTTCCAAGATTAACTTTTTGGTGCCAAGACAGAGTGCAAGATCAAAACAAATGTTCTATTGTGAGAATAGTCGTACTAACGCTATGGGCAGGTCTCCGCTAGTGATTTTAACAAAATATGCTAATGGTATTGCGGACAGTTTTGATTTCTATTCAGACAGTCGGGCCAAATTAAGAAAAACTATCGAAGAGACGTTTAGCCACATTTCCTTATAATTAATTTACTTTATTTATCTAATAATTAGTGTTTTCTCCAGGTAACTATTTTGTATAATTGATAATTATTTATTTTTTCTTATGATCAAGTGCATCTACACCCATCAATTTTTATTTTTTATTTTGTTTCTGTAATTGAGGCCTAAACCCTGTTGAAATATAATAAACTATTATTATTATTATTATTATTATTATTATTATTATTATTATTATTATTATTATTATTATTATTATTATTATTATTATTATTATTATTATTATTATTATTATTATTATTACCAAGTTTTGCATTTATTTGCATAGAAAATGTGTCGTGCTATATGCGCGAGAGTAGAACATTGATAAAGTGCGCGAGATCTGGCAACACTGAAGCGGACAAACAGACAGACACCCACACTTTCGCATTTTTAAATTCGTAAGGATAATACATTTTTAAAAAGCTCTGTAAACTAACTTTTCAGTGGTGTAAAAAAAAATATATTTCCATTTAAAAAAAATGTTGATATTTTGTGTTACTGCGAAATGGATCACCCTGTATATAAACAAACAAGTTCAATTTATAGTCCACATGTGTCATTTATTGGCCATATAAAGTTCTTTTATGAAATCGACTTTATAAGACCAAAAAATAGGTGAGGACTTTTGGTGACTCACTTGAATAAATTTGTTAGCAGAGTTTAATTATTAAAGAAGGATAAATGAAACAACTATCTTCTCCTAATTACAAATGTGTACGTAAATGATCAAAAATTGTCCTTAAAGTTTTCTGCATATGCTGTAGTGCATAAGGCAGGATGGAGCTTGGGGCATTAGACAGTGGCGGGTTCCCTGTTCGCTTTGCGGTAGGCCGTTCGTAAAGTATCCTTGATTAATGTGCGGTGGTTGTTTACAGGACATGAAAGGTGGATGGGCGGCCTCACCGGTTAGCAATGCTGCAGTCAACCCTCCAACCCTGCTAGCAGTGCAACCACTAGTGACCCAAACTCCTACACAGATCAAAGTAGATACGTCAAGTAAGTGGGTCTTTATTTCGTCTAGAACTAAGTTCAGTATAATCTGCCTATTTTCGTAATTGTTAATAATTATATTTCCGTTATTGTTATCATAACATTTCCGTTATTGTTATAATAACATTTCCGTTATTGTTATTTACATTTCTATAATTGTTAAAAACTACAAAAGTGTGCCCAGAATTTGAAGAAGTAACAGATGTAAGATTAAAATTTAATTGACTTTTCAATGGCCACTTAGTATTCGAATAAACGTCCACTATATTACCACAGAAAATTTTCGAAAATTTTGACCTCTTTATTATTTTGTCTTCAGGGGTCTCAAGATGAAATAATTTGACTTAAACATTTTTTTTGCAAACAAAAAGTGCTCCCTTAATATACCACAGCAACAATATTATATCGTTGATGATTTAGAAGCACCACCTCAATCTTTCAACTTTAAGTTGTGTTATTATTTTAGTTAACCATAAGTGAGATTTATAATAGTAGACTAGGATAACAAAGAGCAAACACCGAGACTGAATATGAACGAAAAGTCATTTGGAATTGTTAAAACATGTTTCTAATTACTTTGCAAAAGAATAAACGTCAAGCCAGGTTTGCTTTGATGTTTGCCAAGGATAATTTAATAGCGTGGTGGCTACATATACATCCGCTTTCATATTTGAACGGTCGACAATGGTTGCCAACTGTTTTGTTTTCTAAGGTGTTTTCATAAAACCGTATACTTTGGTTACTTTCCTACATCGACTAAATAAATTAAATCCTCCGCTGTCAGCTACAAAATAAAGCAAAATTTTTAGCGTCTTGAATGTAATTTTGCTGCGTACTTTAAAAGTTCTTCTCTCCTTTTAGTTTGCCATGACAATTCAATTGTCTTCTATGCCTTCATTAATTATTCAAAGAGTTCTTATTCCTGAAGTTGTGCAACATCATTTCTAATTTAGCGTAATTCACAGAAAATGTCATAATTAACTAGTTTTGAGTCCAAGTCAACTTTTAAGTAAAATATGTACCAATTACATAGAAAGTGGCGATATCTTGTTCCTTGGGTCTCAGGAGGACTCGCTCTACGTTTTATGATAAGTATAACATAGGATAAGATGCAAAGGGGGAATGCCCTTAACGTATAAATGCTTTGACAGCACCTTCCAAAATACATCCCTAGATTGTTGTATATTAAAATAAAACAACTTTACAACATATTTAAACGTCAAACTCGTACGACGGCTGCATATTCATTTCAACTGTAAAAAGGATTATAAGGAGTGTTAAATTACTTTCCCGAATTTGAAATTACTGCAATAAAAACTTGTTAAGCTCGTTAACTACAGCTTTCTCAAACCAAATGGCGCACTTTTCTGCGAGTCTTCCCAGCCCGGCATTTAAAAATACCTAGAACTGGTATTTGTCCTTGAAATTTTATCCTTGACATAACAATGAATAACTTTCAAGGAAAATAATAAAAATTTTAAATGTAAACACTTTCCACAAAATAAAATCTAAAAAACATCAAAATTATTAAACATTTTTGGAAATTTCTAACTTTTTTTAGAAAATTGATTCTTAAAATTTTGCATTCAATCTGGATGTATTAACTCAAATATTCCAAATTTGTTAAAATTTTACTCGAAAGTTCGCACAAAAATTCGAAATATTTGATGACGTTTCTGCTTATTAATTAGGTTTATGTTTTTGGTTAATTAGACTTCAAAATTGTGAAATTAAAATTGCAATTGCATTATCCTCTTTAATTTCGATTTACTTTTTCCGAATTTTAAGTCAAATTTATGAAAATTTAAGCTTCAAAAAAAGTTTAATGGTTATGAAGTCCGTTGAAAACGATTATAAGTTCACTGGGCGACTAGACAAAAATCCAAGAAAATGTTGTGTTGACGTAAAAATACATTTAGTAACGAAAATTTCTTTCAGTTAAAACTAATATGAAAATAATTGCAACCCCTTAAAATTGTTGGTCATTTAATCAATCTGTCTGACAAAAAATAAAACAGAAACTTAAGAATAAATAATTTATTTTTACGTAAGCTTTGCGTACAAGAATAATTAATCAATCCGAGAAAAACTGACAGGTGTTTTAAAAAATAATTAACGACGCATCCACAAAATGAATGTTCAACGCACAAACGGTCAGATTATTTAAATATTTGCTGGCAGTTGGGCTGCTGAATACTTAGAGAAGAATAAATTCACAGATCAATCAATGTTTTAATTGACTATAGCCAATATTAAGGGTCTATGATTGAGAAATACGTGCCATATTCTTATTAAAACGAAATTCTATATAGAATATTGCACGCGAGGACCAAGCCACGAAAAAATAGTTCATTTTCGTTCCGATATTTCTTTTAATTCTTTCCAATAAGCAGTGTTAGTGTTTCCTTTATATTCTTCCATTTTTGTTCTGTCGAGTTTCAGCTAATAATATATTATGTAGCATTTGGGGTTGAAATTTGGGAATGTCGAAATAATAACCAATAACAGTGTTTCATTCAGAACTAATGTGGCCATTAAGTTTGAATACAACACAGCCGATGTATTCCGGTGAAAAGTAGCTTGTGTTATTAACAATAGTTTACGCACAATGAAGTGTTTGAACCTGAACTCTATGCCGTAGATGGATTGGCTCTTTGTGCGCTGGGAACTTGCCGTTGCATTGATCCATATGCTAAATTATCCGTTAAAGTTTATTGCAACATTTTCTATTTCAGTTTAAAACATTCTTTACATTTTCTCGAAAATCGCAGCGCCCGCAAAAAAAAGGTTAAAATTAAAGAACCGGAGATACAAATTTTTGTTTACTTTGAACTCAAACTCGTTCGAATATTTCGTAATGTAATTTGTTTCTGTTCAAAAACAGGAACAAATTAGCTACTTCATATTTGATGTTTGAAAATATGATCCCTAAAGTGCATAGCTGTTGGCAGATATCAATTAGCTGGTAGAGATAAAGTTGGTTTATATTTAGGGGCGTCCGAAAAAAAATGCTCGTAAGCTCTCGTTTTTGTGACTTCACCTAACCATTTATCCTCATTTGCCGGGCTCGTGAAAAAATACTAATTGCGCTGATCCATTTGAGTTTGTTAGTTTAAATGAACCCAGGCTTACCACATTTTCACGGTCGACAACTTACTAAATGAACTAACAAGCAGGCACACTTGCAAAGTCACTCCGCTTGCCAGAGATTAAAACGAAATATTTAATAAAACTGTCATTCGTATCGAAATATTGGCGAATGCGCCGGAAATGAACCTAACAAACGCTTTTACGACTTCTCGCTCTGGAAATGAAAATAATTAAAATCATTTGTAGGTTAACAGCGCATAAAAATGCGACTTGACTATTTTAGCAACATTTTCATTTTAATACGATACGAAATTTCGTCGTCTCTTATTAATGCAGTAGACTGAGCGTCTCCTACTTTATAACGGTTCCAAGTGTAAATGTATTTATTTGTTACTGCAGCAATTTAATCTCTACGGATTTAAGTTGATTGGAGGGCATGTGGGCTTGAAATATGCAAAATCCTGTGCCACAACACGTCGGATTTAAATGCAAAATGCAAGTGCGGGAGCGGGAAAATTGCAACTAGTGCAACAGTGTCATAAACGTATGCACTGGCATCTTATGAATAATACAGGGCGAATCGGCTAGATTCCTGCCGTTTACTCTTAAATTTGCTAAACGTACAAGAGCTCTCTTAACACGACAAAAGTGGATTTTGAAAACACCAGGATTTTATCTATTAGTCATTTGAAGACCTGTGGCTGATTAGTTTATTTAAAACTGGTTTTATGAAAATAAATCTCCCCACATTCTTTTGACTTCATTAACTTTTACGATTGCGTTAAAAAGATTTTTATAGAGGGTATTTCAGTCAATATGTCTTTAGTTTTAACCTCGCATTCGAAGAATAGAAAGTCGAAAAGAAGTTAGTCAAGTTTTTAACAGAGGGGGAAATCAATCCATAAACTCCCTCTAATGAGGCGCTCCTGGTTCATTGTTTATGGCTTTATAGGTCAGTAGAGAAAGGTCGCGTTATAACCACCAAGTGCAGATGATAAGGCAGACTGGTGAAAGCGAGTAAGGGCAAAATCTTTCTATATTATTTCGAAATACAATTATTTGTATTTCCATATACTTGAAAGTAATATGAAAATAGTTGCCCCTGTTTAACTTCTTTGGTTTCTTTAATCAGCCGCTCTGTTAACTACAGCTAGAATTTTTTTCAACATTGAAATTGATTGACACTGATTTTTTACAAACTTTTAGTAAAAATAGATATTTTTTTAAACCTAAAATATCAGCTTAAAAATTTGGACTTTTTTTCTAGAAATTTGAAAATCAAAAGTTATAATGGTTTCTTTCTAGAATTTTTCACTATTTCTCTCAAAATTTCCATTTTAAATAAAAAAGTCGATGTAAAATTTAAAGTGCGAGCATAGGCGTGGAATTCTAGCCTTTTTATTGCCAATTCTTAACAAAACTTCAAATTTGAATCTCTAATTTTTAGTTTCTGTGAGTTCAGACCAGCAATTTTAAAAAATTATATTAAAATTTACAATTAAATAATAATTAATATCTACTTTTTAAAGGAAGTCATAATTTGAAAAAAACGTAGAATTAAATTTTTAAAAAAGTTTAAATGTTAATAAAAAATATTTAAAATAAGTCGAAATTTGAAAAATAGTTGAAATTTTGAAAGAAGTGGAAATTTTGAAAAAAGTGGAAAATTTGAAAATAAAAGTAGATATTTTAAAACATCAAAATTTTCAAAAAGTTAAAATATTTAGAAAAGTTGAAATCTGAGAAACGCTAAGATTATGGAATAGGCCAGATTTTGAAAAAAGTTGAAATGTTCAAAGTCTATTTATTCGAAATATTTGAGGGTTGTAGTGTCTACAATAAAAAAACAATTATATGACTCGTCGGTAAATAACCCATGATTTAAAATATTTCCATAGGCATCAGCTTTTTATTGCCAATTCTTAACAAAACTTTAAATTTGAATCTCTAGTTTTCAGTGTCTGTGAGTTTAGACCAGCAATTTTAAAAACTGATATCAAAATTCACAATTAAAAAATAATTAATATCTACTTTTTGAAGAAAGTCAAAGTTTGAAAAAAAGTGGAATTAGACTTTTAAAAAAGTCGAAATTCTAACAAAACATATTTAAAAGAAGTCGAAGTTTGGAAAATAGTTGAAATTTTGTAAGAAGTGGAATTTTGAAAAAAGTGGAAATTTTAAAAAAAGTGGAAATTTTGAAAATAAAAGTAGATATTTTGAAACATCGAAATTCTCAAAAAGTTAAAATATTTAGAAAAGTTGAAATCTAAGAAACGCTAAGATTATGAAAGAGGCCAGATTTTGAAAAAAGTTGAAATGTTCAAAGTCTATTTATTCGAAATATTTGAGGGTTGTAGTGTCTATAATAAAAAAACAATTATATAACTCGTCGGTAAATAACCCATGATTTAAAATATTTCCATAGGCATCAGTTTTTTATTGCCAATTCTTAACAAAACTTTAAATTTAAATCTCTAGTTTTCAGTTTCTGTGAGTTTAGACCAGCAATTTTAAAAACTGATATCAAAATTTACAATTAAAAAATAATTAATATCTACTTTTTAAAGGAAGTCAAAATTTGAAAAAAAAGTGGAATTAGACTTTTAAAAAAGTCGAAATTTTAATAAAACATATTTAAAATAAGTCGAAATTTAAAAAATGGTCAAAATTTTGAAAAAAGTGGAAATTTTAAATATAAAAGTCGATATTTTGAAACATCCAAATTTTTAAAAAGTTAAAATATTTAGAAAAGTCGAAATCTGCAAAACGCTGAGATTATTAAAGAGTCCAGATTCTGAAAAAAGTTAAAATGTCCAAAGTCTATTTATTCCAAATAGTTGAGGGTTGTAGTGTCTATATTAAAAAAAAACAATTATATGACTCGTCTGTAAATACCACATGATTTAAAAAATTTCCATAGGCATCAGCTGCATTTCTCAAAAATTCACAAAACTCAAAGCGTTTGTAATGAACGTCAAAAAAATATCTGCAGTCACTTTATCCCTACACTCATTTATTTTTAAAATATTCCGCACTGTACGTGATTTCACATTAACTTTCTTCTGCAATTCATTACCACTAGTGGCCAATTTCCAGACGACAAAGCGAATCATCCGATGACTTTCCTGACTTGTCTTACAGGCCGACATAAAGGTTGAGTCACCCTGTACATTTAGCAAACTGTAAGGTTCATGAATAAAAAAAATAGTTCCTAAATTGAAATACAATTCTTGTCCCTGAAATATTTTGAAAAAAGTGGAAATTTTGAATGTAAGAGTCGATATTTTGAAACATCCGAATTTTTAAAAAGTTAAAATATTTAGAAAAGTTGAAATCTGCAAAACGCTAAGATTATTAAAGATTCCAGATTCTGAAAAAAGGTAAAATGTCCAGAGTCTATTTATTCCAAATATTTGAGGGTTGTAGTGTCTATATTAAAAAAAAACAATTATATGACTCGTCTGTAAATACCACATGATTTAAAAAATTTCCATAGGCATCAGCTGTATTTCTCAAAAATTCACAAAACTCAAAGCGTTTGTAATGAACGTCAAAAAAATATCTGCAGTCACTTTATCGCTGCACTCATTTATTTTCAAAATATTCCGCACTGTACGTGATTTCACATTAACTTTCTTCTGCAATTCATTACCACTAGTGGCCAATTTCCAGACGACAAAGCGAATCATCCGATGACTTTCCTGACTTGTCTTACAGGCCGACATAAAGGCTGAGTCACCCTGTACATTTAGCAAACTGTAAGGTTCATGAATAAAAAAAATAGTTCCTAAATTGAAATACAATTCTTGTCCCTGAAATATTTTGAAAAAAGTGGAAATTTTGAATATAAAAGTCGATATTTTGAAACATCCAAATTTTTAAAAAGTTAAAATATTTAGAAAAGTTGAAATCTGCAAAACGCTGAGATTATTAAAGAGTCCAGATTCTGAAAAAAGTTAAAATGTCCAAAGTCTATTTATTCCAAATATTTGAGGGTTGTAGTGTCTATATTAAAAAAACAATTATATGACTCGTCTGTAAATACCACATGATTTAAAAAATGTCCATAGGCATCAGCTGTATTTCTCAAAAATTCACAAAACTCAAAGCGTTTGTAATGAACGTCAAAAAAATAGTCTGCAGTCACTTTATCGCTGCACTCATTTATTTTCAAAATATTCCGCACTGTACGTGATTTCACATTAACTTTCTTCTGCAATTCATTACCACTAGTGGCCAATTTCCAGACGACAAAGCGAATCATCCGATGACTTTTCCTGACTTGTCTTACAGGCCGACATAAAGGCTGAGTCACCCTGTACATTTAGCAAACTGTAAGGTTCATGAATAAAAAAAATAGTTCCTAAATTGAAATACAATTCTTGTCCCTGAAATATTTTGAAAAAAGTGGAAATTTTGAATATAAAAGTCGATATTTTGAAACATCCAAATTTTTAAAAAGTTAAAATATTTAGAAAAGCTGAAATCTGCAAAACGCTGAGATTATTAAAGAGTCCAGATTCTGAAAAAAGTTAAAATGTCCAAAGTCTGTTTATTCCAAATATTTGAGGGTTGTAGTGTCTATATTAAAAAAAAAACAATTAAATGGCTCGTCTGTAAATACCACATGATTTAAAAAATTTCCATAGGCATCAGCTATATTTCTCAAAAATTCACAAAACTCAAAGCGTTTGTAATGAACGTCAAAAAAATATCTGCAGTCACTTTATCGCTGCACTCATTTATTTTCAAAATATTCCGCACTGTACGTGATTTCACATTAACTTTCTTCTGCAATTCATTACCACTAGTAGCCAATTTCCAGACGACAAAGCGAATCATCCGATGACTTTCCTGACTTGTCTTACAGGCCGACATAAAGGCTGAGTCACCCTGTACATTTAGCAAACTGTAAGGTTCATGAATAAAAAAAATAGTTCCTAAATTGAAATACAATTCTTGTCCCTGAAACCATACAGATTAAAAATCACAACAAAAGTTGCTCTAACGCGTTTCGATAGCCAAGCTATCATCTTCAGAGAGATACACACACACACACACGCAGATTGTTTCTTTTGAAAAAAGAGAAATCTTATTGTTTTATTAATCATTTCATGGCACTATATCAGTCATCAACGACACTTTAAAACAGAATCAAACAGTATTAATTCGGAAATGATTTAAATATTAAATCTAGTGACCTGTATCGAATTAAATTAGCAAGAGATAAATTTAAATCATTTTTCACGTTACTGATGTTTTCGAAAGATATCTTTGGGCAGTTTACTCAGGAATTGAAGCAATGTAACACGTAGCGGAATAAATTAAATTAATTACTTAGTGTCACAAATTAATTAAGCTGGGAAACCACTCCTCTTGCACCATGGTAAAAATAACTCGGTATCATAAAAGTCTTTTGACTTTATATCTGATTACTTTAATAAAGAGGGAATCTTTATTCCTTAAAAATAATAAGCTAATCAAAACAACTTTTTTCTTTCATAAGCGTTATCGCAATACCTTTATTTCTTTTGTTTAGATGAAATAAATCGAGGAAATCCTTCTAGTGTTTTCAGAAAACAAAACGAGGTATTTTTAAATGAAAAAAATCCTAATTATTTAGTATTTTATGTTTTCTAAAGAACAAAGCACTCGTTTGAAAAGTATATTATCTTTACTAAAGTGGGGAAAAGCTTTGACTTTGCTCAATTCCGTGCGTGCTTTATTTAAGAGAGGCATGCAGGTAGTAGGAAGGTTTCACTTTTTTGTCAATGAGTGAACCCAGAGGTTATAAATAGGTAAAAGATTGAGATTAACGCTTGATGCTTGGTGTGAAACGAATTTCTTGTAAACGTCTATCTTTGGCACTAAAGCGTGTAGATTTTGAGTTTTTGCCTTCTTTTAGTAAGTCGGATTTGCGGACGTCACCCAGTTGTCAACCTAGTTGCTTTCTTTCTGTCAAGTTACACAGCGAACTGAAACGAAATGAGCTTTCTTAAAACTGCGCTCAAGAATGCCGGAAATTTAGAAATGCAAGCACGTGACTTGCTTGTGATAAGTGCCTTTCATTTCTAATATTGCTCTTTGTACGATAATAAATCGAGAATCTACTGCTTCCACATCACTAGCTTTAAACTGTAACCGTACACATCCAGAGATTGTATCATAACAACAGTTATAACTAACATGTGGGAACGCACAATGAAATAATTTTCGATGCGCTAGTTTTAGAAGTCATTCGGAGGTATTTTTTAAACGTATGTGATATGATTACCTGCATAAGTAGAGCGAAAATATGACCGTGCGTGGCGCGTGGGTGAAGCATGGGTGTAGCGTGGGTGAAACATGGGCGAAGCGTGGGCAAAGCGTGGGCGAAGCGTGGATGAAGCATGGGTGAAGCGTGGGTGAAACGTGGGTGAAACGTGGGTAAAGCATGTGTGAAGCGTGAGTGAAGCGTATGTGTTAGATAGACAAAGCGTATGCGAAGACTGAATGAAGTCGAGTTTAGAACCGAAAACAATCTATTTTAAATCATCCCTAAACTCTTCATTTATTCAGCTAAATATATCTGAAAAAATCACCTGAGTATTTAGTCGGTATTTTCGGATTTACAGCGACGACGGCGAGCTGGGGCCGTAATTAGCGTCAAATTGTGGCGAAAAAGTGTTGGGTGGCCGATAATTTGCCAAATCGACGGGATTGGAAACGATGATAGCAATCTCAATAAAAGTAAGGTTAACCGAAACGGATTATTGTGTTTCGGTGTCGGTCGGGAACAAAATGAGAGGAGAGTGGACTTGGGGTGAAACCGGCGTTGGTGTGTTCCGTCAACGGTGCAGTGAACGCTAGGAAACGGACCTTTGAAGGCCCTTTTCTCGGGGTGTAAATAATAAATGGGGCCTGTTCTAGCTCACGATCCAAGGATTAATACTATATAGTGTTTCTACTTGATGTTCAGTTGAAACGTAATTACTTTATTCCAGAATTAATAATTCCCTGCATTTATATTAGGATTTTACGTAATAAACAGGAGTATGGTGTGATGGTGCTAAGATATTCTGTTTGTTCATAAATTTCCCTTGCTTTTCTGAAGTTATGTGTATTTAAATTCATTTAAAAGTACATATACATAATAAAGTATCTCATTGAATTTCAAATAACTATTTTTTTATTTGAGGCTTGAAATATATTTCTCTAAATAAAGCTGCACGAGGAAATAATTTATTCTTTAGAGAAGAAACGCCAAACAAGTAAAATGAATAACTCGGAGCCCTTCACGCAAGGCAATCGTTTGAAGAAGTACTTGTTATTTCAACTTTCATCTCAAACACATTAATTCTACTAATTTTACTTCTTCATCTTTTCCCCCAGCTGTATTTAGGGACTTTAGAAGTACATCCTTTGGCATAAATTAATTTGTATCATTTTTCCGAACTCATTAAAAATTAAATAAAACTGTCTCAGCGATTTATAATTCTGCCCCAATAACGAATATCGGACAAATATTACTTTATCTTAATATTATAAAGAGAAAACTCCTGTTCCAGTGAAGAACCTAATCATCAACGTACAGCCTAAACTACTGGAGACGCTAACACAAGGAAAGTAGATTTCTTTTGTGGTATAGGTCAGCAATAAGAAAGGTTTTTAGAAATTCTCTAAAGCGGTTGCGAAATGAAGTTTCGAAATTAGCATGCAACAAAGTTAATACTGTATTTTCTAGCCTGAAATTTTGTGTAAATAATCTTCAAAAGAAATTATTAGCCACGTATTTGGCCGATTTTAACAATTCAACCCTCTAAAGGGTAAAAATGGGGTAAAAAAGAATTTTGGAATCGATATGGAATAAATCGAAATGGAATAAGAATTATTAATGTTGAAAGTTGAACAGAAAAGAATTTTTCAAAAAAATCTAAATTTTCAAAAAAGTAAAAACAAAGAAGGTAAAATTTTAGAAAAATGGTAGAAACTTTCAAAAAAGTGGAAATTATGAAAAAGATCGACATTTTCAAAGTCGAGATTTTGTAATTGATTAAAAAATTTAAAAAAAAGATTGGGGGTTATGCAAACGCCTTTCATCATTTTTTCAAAAATATGAAATTGAAAACGAATCAATGTTAGACACAAGCGTAATGTAGTGGCCTAGTAGTTACCAAATTGGCATCTTTGGCATCTTTCTTTGCTTTGGAAAGGCAACAAAATTTCACTTCAAATTATGGCACCAATTATTTTCAAGAAAGTGATGGAAGTCCTATAAGACCACCTAAGAGATGGCATGAAAACTGGACATTCGCATCACAAGAAGCTTTATAACAGAAAACACTAGCCTATGTCTTAACAAAAGAGGAACAGGATGAGAAGGAGGGGGAAGAAGAGGAGAAGAAGGATGAGGAGGGGGAGGAGGAGGAGAAGGAAAAGGAGAAGGAGAAGGAGAAGGAGAAGGAGAAGGAGAAGGAGAAGAAGAAAATGAACGAGAAGCAGAAGGAGAAGGTGAAGGAAAAAAAGAAGCAGAAAGAGAAAGAGAAGGAGAAGAAGAAGAAGAAGAAGAAGAAGAAGGAGAAGGAGATGGAGAAGGAGAAGGAGAAGGAGAAAGGAAAGTAGAAGGAGAAGGAGAAGGAGAAGGAGAAGAAGAAGGAGAAGGAGAAATAGAAGAAGAAGAAGAAGGAGAAGGAGAAGGAGAAAGAGGAGGAAAAGAAGAACGAGAAGGAGAAGGAGAAGAAGATGGAGAAGAAGAAGAAGAAGAAGGAAAAGGAGAAGAAGAAAGAAAAGAAGAAGGGGAAAGGGAGGGAGAAAGAGAAGAGAAGGAAAACGAGAAGAAGAACTAGAAGGAAAAGAAGATGGGGAAAGAGAAGAAGAAAGAGAAGAAGAAGGAGAAAAAGAAAGAGAGAGAGAAGGATAAAGACAAGGAAAAGGACAAAATATAATTTCTCAAAATTTGGCTTCAAATTCCAAATTCTGGTCTTTTCTAATAATGTTAATTTTTTCCAAAATTTCGTGTTTTCAAAAGTTATTTTTAATTTATAAACTTATTTTATAATTCTAAATTTACATTTTCAATGTTTACTCTTCTCTAAACATTTTAACGCTAAATATTTCGAAAATATTATTTTTAAAATTTTCACATTTCTTTTTAAGAACTTGACTCATGTTTATAAAATACATTCTCCATTTTTATCTTTTCCTTAAATTTCTATGTTAACTCAAAACTCAAAAATTTTCAAAATTTCGAATTCCAATTTTTTGCAATAATATAAATCTTTTTCGAATTTTTGACTTTAATCCGGAAATTTGAGCTTAATTCTATAAGATTTTAAGTTAAATTTTTCAGTGTTTACTCTTTTTTCCTGAAATTTTAACCGTAAATTCGGGTAGGTTGCAAGATTTTGATTTGTGTCCTAACTTCAACTTTCAAAATTTCCATTGTAAACTCACTCAGTTTTCTACAAAGAATTTTATCGTAAATTTGACATTTTTTGGAAATTTGGACTTTCATTTGAAATCGATTTCTTTGTAAATTTTAAATTTAAACTTTAATCTTTAAATCCTTACTTTTTATTGTAGATTCGATTTTCTATACAGGTTCTTCCAAAATTTCGCCTCTTCGTTGTTTTGACATTTTTTCGAAATTCTGATTTTCATCTTGAAACGTTGAGCTCCTTGTTTGAAATTTCGACATTTTTTCAACCTTTTCCATCGCAAAGTTACTCGGTTTTTTACAAAGAATTTTGTTTTAAATTGGACATTTTTTTGGACATTTTAATATTGAAGTCGATTTGTTTGTTTGAAATTTTGACTTCAGTGTTCAAATCCCAACTTGTTTATTGTAGATTCGATTTTCTGTAGAGATTTTTCCTCAATTTTCGCCTCTTTGTTGCTTTGACATTTTTTCGAAATTCTGATATTCATCTTGAAACGTTGAGCTCTTTGTTTGAAGTTTCGACATTGATTTCAACTTTTTCCATCGTAACGTTACTCAGTTTTCTACAAAGAATTTTATTTAAAATTGGATTTTTTTTGAAAATTTTGATATTGAAATCGATTTCTTTGTTTGAAATTTCGACTTCAATGTTCAAATCCCAACTTGTTTATTGTAGATTCGATTTTCTTTAGAGCTTTTTCCCCAACTTTGCCTATGTCTTAACAAAAGAGGAGCAGGATGAGAAGGAGGGGGAGGAAGAGGAGGAGGAGGAGGGGGAGGAGGGGGAGGAGAATGACGACGACGACGAGGAGGAGAAGGAGGACGAGAAAGAGAAGGAGAAGGAGGAGAAGAAAAAGGAAATGGAGAAAATGAAGGAGAAGGAGAAGAAGAAGAAGGAGAAGTAGAAGGAGAAGGGAAAGGACAAGGAGAAGGAGAAGGAAAAGAAGAAGGAGAAAGAGAAGGAGAAGGAGAAGGAGAAGGAAAAGGAGAAGGAGAAGGAGAAGGAGAAGGAGAAGGAGAAGGAGAAGAAGAAGGAGAAGGAGAAGGAGAAGGAGAAGGAGAAGAAGAAGAAGAAGAAGAAGAAGAAGGAGCAGGAAAAGGAAAAGGAAAAGGAAAAGAAAAAGGAGAGGGAGAAGAAGAAGAAGAAGAAGAAGAAGGAGAAAGAGAAGAAAAAGGAGAAGGAGAATGAGAAAGAGAAGGAGAAGGAGAAGGAGAAGGAGAAGGAGACGGAGAAGGAGAAGGAGAAGGAGAAGGAGAAGGAGACGGAGAAGGAGAAGGAGAAGGAGAAGGAGAAGGAAAGGAAGGAGAAGGAGAAGGAGAAGGAGAAGGAGAAGGAGAAGGAGAAGGAGAAGGAGAAGGAGAAGGAGAAGGAGAAGGAGAAGGAGAAGGAGAAGGAGAAGGAGAAGGAGAAGGAGAAGGAGAAGGAGAAGGAGAAGGAGAAGGAGAAGGAGAAGGAGAAGGAGAAGGAGAAGGAGAAGGAGAAGGAGAAGGAGAAGGAGAAGGAGAAGGAGAAGGAGAAGGAGAAGGAGAAGGAGAAGAAAGAGAAAAAGGGGAAAGAGAAGGAGAAGGAGAAGAAAGAAAAAAAGGGGAAAGAGAAAGAGAAGAGAAGAAAAACGAGAAGAAGAACAAGAGGAAAAAGAAGAAAGAGAACGAGAAGAGAAGGAAGAAGGAGAAGGAAAATGAGAAGGAGAAGGTAAAGAAGAAGGAGAAGGAGAATGAAAAGGAGAAGGTGAAGAAGAAGGAGAAGGATAAGAAGAACGAGAAGGAGAAGGAGAAGGGCAAGAAGAAGAAGAAGAAAGAAAAGGAGAAGGACAAGGACAAGGAGAAGGAAATGGAGAAGAAGAAGGAGAAGGACAAAGAGAAGAAAAAGGAGAACGAGAAGGAGAAGGAGAAGGAAAAGAAGAAGGAGAAGGGGAAGGAGAAAGAAGCAGTAGAAGAAGAACAACAACAAAAAGAAGAACGAGAAAAACAAGCAGAAGAAAAAAAGAAGAAGAAGAAAGTGATGAAGTACGCTTTCGCAAACTGTCTTCCATTGATTACTCATCATATATTTGTCGGACTATACTCATGAGAAAACATTTCACAAATATTGTTTAGTGAACGAACGCTTCTAATTAAAAAAATGAAACTTACAACCCTTATCTTTCGCTGTTAATTGTGATAAGCCACTTTGTAACACGTGCACCCATTTCTTTTCAAAATATTTCGCACTGTTCGCGATTTCACATTAATTCTCTTCTGAAATTCGTTACGCTATCGGCCGATTTTTCTAGAAAAAAGCGAATCATACATAAACCCTAAAGAAGTCTCAAGAACTACTTTGGGGTTCTTGGGGGTAAAATACCACTTAATTATTGACCCGTTTTTATCTTTTAGAGATTAATCTCAACATGGTTTTGTGTCCTCCGACTCTGAAAAGGCATTTAAATAACGCTAACGAAATTTTTTGTTCATCGTAAACATTCATTTCAAAAAATGTGATCACGTTTTTGTATCATATTCATTTTTTTATCTTCTCTGACTCTGGCTCGGACCATATTGTAACGAAATGAAAATTGTAGAATTTAGTACATAAGAAAAGTTTCTAGAAAGATCTGATAAGGGGAAAGCGGCCGCGATAACGCAACAAACTGCAGCTAAGCTTTTCGGCAAACGATAAGCCTTCTCTGCGAGATTTTTCCAGAACCTGGAAGCCAAAACTATAGAAGGCGGTCAGATTTCCCTCAAGTAGGTCAGTTAGAGTCAGTGTGGTAGTGAGTTAGTAGAAGTCAGTAATAAGTGACTTAATTTTTCAGTTGTGGTGATCCGAGTTAAGTATAATAATAAATATTATTCAGCACACGTTTAATAATCAATTCGAACCGATAAACCCGTAACAATATATAATAAATAATAAACTGTGGCCGAAAAAATAAAGGACCAAATTGCAGGTCAACTGTTCTTTTCGTCTAGAGCTTAAGTCAATAAGAAATCGTTATGACGTTTAGGGACCAAGTTAAAGGAAAATGGATTTCCTTGAAAGCTTTATAGATTGTGTCATGTGTTTTGTCTCAATATTCGCAACTACAAATTACATTGACTAGGGCCGATTTGATTAATGCCCCGGTCCTATTTTAGATAATACGTTCCACTAACCGAATTCACCAACATGTTCTAAAAGTTGCCACGGGTTGGATCGACGGAAACATGTTTTGATTACATCGGTGTTAAATTTGACATCAGATTACCTAACGATCTGATCCCCTTTGTTATGGAGGAGGGTTCCCACGTAAGCCGTTAAACCATACAGCCTATGATTAAATAGTGTTAGAACTTCCGTAAACTATAAATAAATTAATTGCAGGATGTTTACAAATAAACGCCGATATATATTCAACTTCACCCCGGATCAAGGGTCTTAAATTTATCATACTTTCACCCGATATCACTTAAAAAGCACCCTTGTTTAACGCACCATTTTAGATTGTCATTAGGGAAGCAAATAAATTATTATTCAGGTATAACCACAAATCGATAGATATTCGAATTACTGCCAAAAAAGTATCTTGTGCCAATCTCTGATTACAGCTAAAACTAATTCTAAAGTCCTCGGCTTAACTACACAATCAAGTGTTTAAATTACCTAAAATTTAAAATTAGATGCATTAAAAATATAATTGTTTTACTGTAAATAAATCAGCGCTTTTATATCATCTGAAATTTGTTCAACATTATCACGCATTGATTTGTTATAATGAAATATTTGTACCAAAAATTTCTCCAATTGTTGACATTATCAATACCTGATCTCGATAACTGCAAAAATTAGAAATCATGCAAATATGAACTTGAACATTGGACGCCGTCCGCTGCATTTAGCACAATTTAGTAGAATCTATGCTAACAATTTAAACAAAATTTTTGAATATTTTACACTGATTGATTTAAAATAAAACAAAATACTGGTGATTTGTAAAATATTTAAACAATTTACGAAATAAATTAATAATTTATGGATAGAAGTGCCATTCGCAAAAATCCATTTTAAGTAGTTTTACTGAAATATAACTAGAATTGTTTTTATTAGATGGAAACTGTTCAGTGTTTATTATCCTACCGACTGCGCCAGTGCATAGTCGGGCGAAATGGCATAGAAGACTCTGATCAATGGGATACCGCAACAATCTCCAAACCGATACGCCGCATGCTGTTACCGGTAAAGAAAATTGTAGCAATTCCACAAAGTTGAACTCACTGACATGAATTACCAAAAAAATGCTAACTAGGTTTAGTTTTGTGGATCATTTCAGATTATGCGTAGTGATTTGCGTGGTAGTCATGTTATGATAAAGAAAATTTATTGATAACACTCGGGGCAAAGCCCCTGTTATAGTTGGCATTTATATTTGTATAGACTCATGAAACTAAAATAATTTCTCTCTGTGAGATAACAATTATCCTTCTGAAATCATAAGAGCAAATTCGCTAAACTTTACAGCCGTATTATGAGAGAATTTCAATTTATATTAGACTTTGTGTGTTTCTGTTACACCCAAGGGATAATCCTTAATAGATTTCAGCTGGAATCATTTTCCTCGCACAAATGAAAGGGGATGATATTTTTGATTATTTAAGGGAGAAATGTCCTTTGTTTGAATATTTTGATACGCACTATGTTTTGATATAGCGTTGCTTCCACGCACGACATAAAATTATGGTTATCTTAAGTCGCTATTATGCTTTATACATTTTAGGTTAAAATAAAAATATATTGCTTTAGGACTCTGAAATTTTACAACCGTTGTAAACAAGTGCTTAACATATTTATGCATATATCAGCGCCACGTCAATATTCTGGGGGATTCACTTGAGATTCTCAGTTGTTTCGTCTGACTATAAAATATTTTGCTTGAAAGATAACACCACTAAACGTCAACCTGATTATAACGAGCTTTGGCGCTGGATTTTCCTACCTGAAAAATTTAAAATTCAACGTTTAATAATAAAGCAAGCAATGCAAAAGGCGTTACACCCGAATATTAAATACAAAAACATTTTATTAAAAATTAATTGCGAAGCATAAAGTACATTTTTTCCCCAAGTTACCGAATTTAAACTTGAACCTTCGCGCTTCCTAATTTGAATTTAAGCTGTGTTTATGTTACGTTTAAACCATGTTTATGTTATTGATATTATTATTATACTGTTTAGGTTTATATTTTTAAATTTTGAGTTTAAAATTTACACAAATTCATTAAAATTCTAATTAGGTTTTATTTACACCCCCTTGTATTGGGATTTTAAACCCAACGTGTCGACTTTTCTTTCAAATTTTTATTTTTCACAATTTCGACTTCGATTAAGTCGATATATAAGTCGGATATAATAACTCGACTTTTTTTTTCTCAGTAAACCAAATTGACACTTTCTATTTATATCCCTTTTTTCAAGATTTCCAAACTCAAAATTTCGAACTTTTCTAGAAATATTGATCTTATCCTCTTATTTTGATTTTCTTAATTTAGAATGGGTTTCCTAAAATTAAGTAAGCACTTAGGCCTCTCTTCGGTTCATTGTGCGAATTTCAAAAAAAAAGATCAAATTTTTTTTAAATTTCAGAGGTAAACCCCAAAATTTAATTTCTCAAAATTTGGCTTCAAATTCCAAATTCTGGTTTTTTCTAATAATGTTAATTTTTCCAAAATTTCGCCTCGTGGATTTAATTTGTCAATGTTTTCAAAATTTATTTTTAATTTATAAGCTTTTTATAATTCTAAATTTACATTTTCAATGTTTTCTCTTCTCTTAACAGTTTGACGCTAAATTTCAAGTATCTGTTTTTTCAAGATTTTGATTTATTTCGAAATTTTCATTTTCAAAATTTTCACATTTCTTTTTCTTAAGAACTTGACTCATGTTTATAAAATACACTCTCCATTTTTATCTTTTCCTTAAATTTCTATGTTAACTCAAAACTCAAAAATATTCAAAATTTCGAATTCCAATTTTTTGCAATAATATTAATCCCTTTGAATTTTTGACTTTAATCTAAAAATTTGAGTCTAATTCTTCAAGATTTTAAGTTTAGTTTTTCCATATTTACTTTTTTCCTGAAATTTTAATGTTAAATTCACGTAGGTTGCAAGATTTTGATTTGTGTCCTAACTTTAACTTTCAGAATTTCCATTGTAAACTCACTCGGTTTTCTACAAAGAATTTTATCCTAAATTTGACATTTTTTGGAAATTCGGACTTTCACTTGAAATCGAGTTCTTTGTAAATTTTAAATTTAAACTTTAATTTTTAAATCCCTCTTTTTATTGTAGATTCGATTTTCTATAGAGATGTCTTCCAAAATTTCGTCTCTTCATTGTTTTGACATTTTTTCGAAATTCTGATATTTATCTTGAAACGTTGAGCTGTTTGTTTGTAATTTTGACATTGATTTCAACTTTTTCCATCGTAAGGTTACTCGGTTTTCTACAAAGAATTTTGTCTTAAATTGGAAATTTTTTGGAAATTTTGATATTGAAATCGATTTCTTTATTTGACATTTTGACTTCAGTGTCTAAATCCTAACTTGTTTATTGTAGATTCGGTTTTCTACAGAGATTTTTTCCAAGCTTTCGCTTTTTTGTTGCTTTGACATTTTTTCAAAATTCTGATCTTCATCTTGAAAAGTTGAGCTCTTTGTATGAAATGTTGACATTAATTCCAACTTTTTCCACTGTAAACTCACTTGGTTTCTACAAAGAATTTATACTAAATTTGATATTTTTTGGAAATTTTGACTTTCACTTGGAATCGATTTCTTTGTTTCAAATTTTGACTGTAATGTTCAAATCCTAACTTTTCTATTGTAAATATCATTTTTTATACAGATTTTTCCTCCTCGCCTCTTCGTTGTTTTGACATTTTTTCGAAATATTGACATTCATCTTGAAAATTTGAGCTCTTTGTATAAAATTTCGAAATTGATTTCAACTTTTTCCATCGTAAAGTTACTCGATTTTCTACAAAGAATTTTGTCTTAAATGGGACATTTTTTGGAAATATTGATACAGAAATCGAATTATTTGTTTGAAATGTCGATTTCAGTGTTCAAATCCCAACTTGTTTATTGTAGATTCGATTTTCTATAGAGATTTTTTCCAAGCTTTCGCTTCTTTATTGCTTTGACATTTTTTTAAAATTTTGATCTTCATTTTGAAAAGTTGAGCTCTTTGTATGAAATTTCGACATTACTTTCAACTTTTTCCACTCTAAACTCACTTGGTTTTCTACAAAGAATTTTATACTAAATTTGACATTTTTTTGGAAATTTTGACTTTCACTTGGACTCGATTTTTTTGTTTCAAATTGTGACTGTAATGTTCAAATCCCAACTTTTTGATTGTAGATATGATTTTCTAAAGAAATTTTTTATGAAATTTCGCCTCTTCGTTGTTTTAACATTTTTCGAAATACTGATATTCATCTTGAAACGTTGAGCTCTGTGTTTATAATTCTGACGTTGATTTCAACTTTTTTCATCGTAAAGTTACTCGGTTTTCTACAAAGAATTTTGTTTTAAATTGGACATTTTTTGAAAATTTTAATATTGAAATCGATTTCTTTGTTTGAAATTTCGACTTCAGTGTTCAAATCCCAATTTGTTTATTGTAGATTCGATTTCCTATAGAGATTTTTTCCAAGCTTTCGGTTTTTGGTTGCTGTTTGAAATTTCGACTTCAGTGTTTGAATTCCAACTTGTTTATTGTAGATTTGATTTTCTATAGAGATTTTCCTCAACTTTCGCCTCTTTGTTGTTTTGACATTTTTTCAAAATTCTGATCTTTATCTTGAAAAGTTGAGCTCTTTGTTTGAAATTTCGACTTCAGTGTTTAAATCCCAACTTGTTTATTGTAGATTCGATTTTCTATAGATTTTTTCCAACCTTTCGCTTTTTTGTTGCTTAGACATTTTTTAAAATTCTGATCTTCATCTTGAAAAGTTGAGCTCTTTATATGAAATTTCGACATTAATTCTAACTTTTTCCTCTGTAAACTCACTTGGTTTTCTACAAAAAATTTTATACTAAATTTGACATTTTTTTGAAATTTTGACTTTCACTTGGAATCGATTTCTTTGCTACAAATTTTGAAGGTAATGTTCACATCCTAGCCTTTCTATTGTAGATATGATTTTCTATAAAGATTTTTCCTGAAATTTCGCCTCTTCGTTGTTTTGACATTTTTTCGAAACTCTGATTTTCATCTTAAAACACTGAGCTCTTTGTTTAAAATTTTGACACTGATTTCAACGTTTTCCATTATAAATTCATTTAGTTTTCTACAAAAAATTTCATCCTAAATTTGACATTTTTTGGAAATTTTGACTTTCACTTGCAATCAACTTCTTTGAAAATTTTAACTTTAAACTTTAAATTCTTACTTCTAATTGTAGATTCGATTTTTTATAAAAGTTTTTCCCGAAATTTCGTCTCTTAATTGTTTTGACATTTTTTCAAAACTCTGATTTTCATCTTGAAATTTTTAGCTTTTTGTTTGAAATTTTGACACTGATTCTAACTTTTTTCATTGTAAAGTTACTTGGTTTTCTATAAAGAATTTTGTCCTTAACTTATGGAAATTTTGACTTGAAATTGATGCCTTTGTTTGAAATTTTGACTTCGGTTTTCAAGTTCTAACTTTTTTATTATATAGACCGATTTTCTATAAAGATTTTTTTCGGAAATTTATCATTATTAATAATAATATTATTAGTTAATAGAGTCCCCAAATAGTATTTTTGTACTACTATGGTTAATCTTAGTTGCCTCTCAATGTGAATAAAATTTGGCAAAAAATAGGTCAGGCTGTTAATATAACTTGCGGCTTGTAGAATAATTAGCGTTTTAATTTAAACACATTCCAGGAAATTCACTAAATGGGAAAAGTTCTAATGGGCAATATCATACATTTATAATGTGTAGAACCCTTAGAGCCATAGCTAATAAAGTTTGGTTAGGTCTAAAAAACAGAAGCGGATTCTCATATCTGTATTTGTTGAATTTAATTTCAGTTTGCCCTTTGGTTTGTGTAAATATTAATGCATAAATTATTAATGAATAGATATCGCTGGATAAAAACGATCGATTATAGGCGAACTATGATATATCCGCAATATCGCATTATGTCTGTAGTTTGCCGTTAGGCTTTAGATGAACAAATAATGTCTAAACAATTGTGCGAATTATATACGTATTTAATAATTAGTATGTATTACGTAAACCAAATCGGATCGGCCGTAAATCAGCCATTAGTTATAAACATTGTGCATTATTAATTTTTCGTTATACGATAAACGCCTAATTCTGGTGAATGCGCCAGAGGTCAACGTCGTTTACGAACAAACTGGTGCACTTAACGTATTTCGTTTTGCTCTACGAAAGCAAAAGTAAAGAAGGATTTAATAGGGTTAAAGTTAAGCAGCAGATAGCAAGAGTGATTTGTAAATGCCCAAGGGAAACCTTGGCACTAATCACCTTGTAAGAAGAACTTCCACACATCCGCCAGAGAGAGTTTAATCTCTTGAATTCTGTCCACGCGACTCTCTTAGGAAACTCACACTCAACCCGCTATCCCTTGTTGATCGTTTCTAATATCGGTGACTAATCTCCGAATTTCGTCAGAAATCAGTCTAAAACGTTCTACTTATTTACTCGTCAAACCTTTCCTGGTTTAAGCTGCCGCTTCCTGATTCTTTAGGGCTTTTAACTGAGAAAATAAGATTTCTCCTTATTGCCTTCAATTAAACTTATTGGACAAAACCTATTCTTAAAGGTAATTTATAAACAATTACGTTATGTAGTAATTCATTTTCAAAATACAACGACGTTTTCGTTTGAAATTTTTGTTTCAAATTCGAATCCAAATTACAATTATTTTTAAATATTCGTTATCGGGTTGAACTTTTTTGCCTAAATGCGGTTATTTCCAATTTAGGTTTTATATTTCAGTTTTAAATGCGTCGACTCTATTATGCATATTTAAGCTTTTGTTTAAATAGCGGAATAAATTTGAATAAAATTATTGTATGAACGATCGGATCGGGATGTGTACAAACAATTAACTAAACCTAAAATGAGTTGAATATTTCTTTTGGTCAGACATTATAAAATGGGAAAATATTATGATTTCCGGTAGGAAAAGCAAAATAAATAGAGGGAAAAAATAAACAAACAGAGAATTGAAATTATCCGTGAGAGATACTTTCGGATATGTATTAGGGAGTGCCGGCGATTTGTAATATATACGTTAGCTAAAGACCCCATCGGCTTTGAAAATACATCTGCAAGAAATAGGTTATCTTGGGTTTAAACGTATGATGTAGCTTTGAAGTTTCGGTGCACCTTTTAGGTTTATTTTAAATCTTTTTATGGCCATCAACTTGAGTCTGTACAAATTGGATAAAGTAGGCTATTAATAACATTTTCGTATAGCTTTCGATGATATGAAATATGATTTTGCTCGGAACTTCAAGCATCTTATCCATTAAAATAATTCTACTCGGAAAGACTCCGAACGTTTGGGGAAATTTTAACCTCTTGGAGAATCGCGTCAAGATTGGACTTATCGTTGACTTATTTTTAAAGCATTTTAAACCATAAAACTATATCTTGATGCAACATTGTATATCTAGTTTATGATTTGTTAAAGTTTGTTTCTACTTAGGCAAACATCTGGCTCATGCCTGAAACAGATTTAATTTTCTTTCCGTCAAAATGTTTCTAACTATTATGCACTTTGTTAGTAAAACCATACACTGACTGACTGACTGACTGACTGACAGACAACCTAGACTAGAAGCATGAAATTTTGAACATGCATTTCTTTTCTAAGGTAAGTGAGCACTAAGAAGAATTTTTGAAAGGGGTGTTACATAAGGGATGAAAGTTTGTATGGAATTTCGTCCTTTCTAAAGTTTTTAATATGAAAATATGACACTATATAAATTGCATCAACATCAGCAATTCATCCTCTTAGGGGGTAACGGAATTCGTATTCGAAAGTACAAAATACATACATAGTTTTAAATGAAAATCTAATAATCGCAATTTTCAAAAATTCGAAATTTTTAAAAAATCGGATATTTAAAAAAGGACAAAAGATTCAGAAAAAACATTAAAAGGATTGTTTCAAAAAAAGTCCTAAAATTAAAATTTTAAAAGTATATAAGCGGTGCTAGTCTGTAACTTGGAATAAATTCATTAAATCAAAGACAGTTTTTTTTTGGAAATATGCTCGGGCACACCAAATAATATTTTAGTTTGCGCTCTTTTTGATGTAGCGACTCTATTTGTTTCTTGACTATTCCTAAAATATATATATCAAGTTACACATGCGTGCCAAATTTCAATTTTTCGTTTCTTCTCAGTGAGGACTTCTGTCTACGGAGAGTCTTTTTTCTACAGGGTGTTACAAAAGTCCGGGCCGCTACTTCAGGAGCATATTCTACACATTAAAATATGAAAAATGTTGAAATACATTTTTTTCTTTAAATTGCCTCCTAACGGAGATATGACCATTTAAAGATGGCGCCCCTAAAGTGGTTTTTTTACTACAAAAAGTTAACGGTTAGTAGCAAAGTCATAATATTGGGCAAGCAGTTAAAGAATTGAATTAGGCATATTCTCATGTAACATATTTTTTAAATAAGCAGTAGCGTGGTGTGTAGGGGGTTGCCCGCGATTATTTTTTGCCGTAACTTTTTTGTGTTACAATATTTCGACACAAGAGTGCCATAATCGTAAAAAGCAACATTTTTTATACAAAAAAGGTACTCTTTCTCAAAGTCGCTAAAAGTAACCGTTTCCGAGAAAAAGACGTTTAAATAATCCTATCCCGTCTTCGAAATTCTAACTAATTTGTATAAGAAAAAATAAGTTGGTCATGCAAACTGATCGTAAAGAAAACAATTGTACTTGACAATATCTGCCAGAGATTGAGGTTGTGTCACTGATAAAATTTGGTCGTAAGCTGTAAACTTTAGCAGTTTTTGTTGTCAATAGTAAGTGTAGTAGTTTTTAAACTTTTCATTATTTTGATAAAATGGACTATTCAAATCAAGAAATGGCCGATATGCATTTAATGTACGGGCTTGCAAATTGTAATCGTGCTGAAGCAAGACGGCTTTATGCTGAACGCTTTCCTAATAGACACCTACCAGGAGAAAAATTGTTCCAGAAAATTCATGCTCGTTTATGTGAAACAGGGAATTTTGTTTTCAAAGGCGAACGTGTTGGAAGGCCAAACGCAGAAGTTGCTAATTTAGAGGAGCGTGTGCTTCAGCGAGTTGAAGAAGATCCATGTGTCAGCACTAGACAACTTGCTTTAGCCGAAGGAGTAAATCACGTAACTATCTGGCGAATTTTGAAATTTTACCAATTTTACCCCTATCATTTTCAAAGAGTGCAAGGATTACTTGCTGCTGATTATCCTCCAAGAATAGAATTTTGCAACTGGCTATTGCATAAGATCGCTGAAAATGAGAACTTTCCATCGCTCATATTATTTACGGACGAAGCGGGTTTTACCAGAAACGGGATACTTAACTTTCACAACATGCATCAGTGGCAAGTTGAAAATCCCAATGCAGTTATTCAGTCGAGACATCAGCAACATTTTTCACTTAACATTTGGGGAGGAATAATAGGGGACTCTATAATTGGACCGTTTTTTTACCTCATAGGTTAACAAGAGCATCATGTAGACATTTTTTGCAAACAGAGTTACCCGTGTTACTTGAAAATGTTCCACTCATAACAAGACAGCGAACGTGGATAATGCACGATGGGGCACCTGCCCATTTTAGTGCAGTTGCTAGGGAATTTTTGAATAACAACTATCATCAACGATGGATAGGTCGAGGAGGTCCGATACCATGGCCAGCTAGGTCTCCTGACCTCAACCCACTCGATTTCTACTTATGGGGACATCTAAAGCAGATCGTCTACTCCACACCAGTTGACAATATCAATGATCTTCGTGAACGAATTGAAAATGGGTTCAACCAGATTCACAATACACCAGGCATTTGCGAAAGAGTAAGGAGTTCCCTTAGAAGACGAGCCGAGCAATGTATTGCTGCAGGGGGCAGTAATTTCGAACACTTGCTTTGATTTTTTTTTTCTTAATTTTGTACTATTTTTATATCAATGCAGTTAGTAGTGGATAAATTAAAAATTTGCAAAACGAATTCTAATAAATGCAACAATTTTGTTTAAACGCTTTTTTCTCGGAAACGGTTACTTTTAGCGACTTTGAGAAGGAGTACCTTTTTTGTATAAAAAATGTTGCTTTTTACGATTATGGCACTTTTGTGTCGAAATATTGCAATACAAAAAAGTTACAGCAAAAAATAATTGCGGGCAACCCCCTACACACCACGCTACTGCCTATTTAAAAAATATGTTACATGAGAATATGCCTAATCCAATTCTTTAACTGCTTGCCCAATTTCATGACTTTGCTACTAACCGTTAACTTTTTGTAGTAAGAAAACCACTTTAGAGGCGCCATCTTTAAATGGTCATATCTCCGTTAGGAGGCAATTTAAAGAAAAAAATGTATTTCAACATTTTTCATATTTTAATGTGTAGAATATGCTCCTGAAGTAGCGGCCCGGACTTTTGTAACACCCTGTATAGAACTTTCAAGTTATGGAACTTGTTACCAAAGGGAAATTCCCCAAAAACAACTTATCCTTATTTAAGAGGGTGGTTCATCACCATCTATCCTTGTTTCCGCATGCTACTCGTAGTGATTTGTAAGCATAATGGGGTTACCCTTTGCTAGTAGATTAAACCTAAAAAAAAAGATATTCAACAAATATTAACTAATTCCATTTCTGCTGATTAAATAATTAAATCTTAACTAATTAGAAAAATCAAGGAATCTGATTTAACTCAACAATCTTTCTTCAATAAAAGTTCAAAATGTTGTCCATTTACTAATTGACAATGCCCTAAACGGGACTGTAACTCGTTTTAAATATTTCTAATTACTTCGGGGGAAATTAGTCTCCACTCCTGTCTTATTCGTCCTTTTAACTCCTCAACATTTGCAGGTTTGGTCTTAAAAACTTTGCCCTTGAAATACCCTCATACGAAATAGTCCATAGGTGTTAAGTCCGGAGACCTGGACGGCCATTCAAAATATCCTCTTCTACCAAGTCATCCAGAAATACATCATCCAGATACTCACGGAGAGGTCTTCCAAAGTGAGAAGGGGCACCGTTGAAACCAGATGTTCTAGTCGAGACATCAGCTTCGACCGGATCAGGAAACAAAGTAGCTAAATCAGGAATTAGCTCTTCCTGCAAGAATTCCAAATATCGTGCCCCATTGAGATTTCCTTGGAAGAAAATTGGTCCTATAACTCGATCACCAACAATCCCTGCCCAAAACATTGACTTTCTCTGGATGTTGAGTGTGACCTTCCCTCACCCAATGTGGGTCGTTGTCTGCCCAGTAACGACAATTTTGACAATTTAGCTCATCATTTAACATAAACGTTGATCTGGAAACAGAATATTTTCTATGCTTAGAGCATTTCTCTCCAGTAGATCCATCATTCGTTCGCAAAACTGAAGTTTTCTATTTGAATCATCTTCTAAGAGTTCATGAAGGATTGTCATTTTATAAGGATTCGTCATTTTATAAGGATAAAATGTTAAAGTTTAATTCACTTGCAAAGGGTAACCCCATTAGGCTTTCAAAGCACTGCGAGTAGGATGCGGAAGCAAGGATAGATGGCGATGAACCGCCTTCTTAAACAAGGAAAGGTTGAAAATTAGTCCTTTTGTTTAAATTTTGATATTTTCTCGAAATTTCGACTTTTTTCTCAAAGTTCGCCTTTTTTTTACTTTTTCTCTTTTTGAAATTTCGAATTTAAATATATGATAGATGGCGATGAACCACCTTCTTAAATAAGGATAGGTTGAAAATTAGTCCTTTTGTTTAAATTTTGATATTTTCTCGAAATTTCGACTTTTTTCTCAAAGTTCGCCTTTTTTTACTTTTTCTCTTTTTGAAATTTCGAATTCAAATATATGATAGATGGCGATGAACCACCTTCTTAAATAAGGATAGGTTGCAATTTTTGGGAAAAATTCCTTTCGCTAACAAGTTCCATTACTTGGAAGTTCTATAGAAAAAAGAGTTTCTATAGAACTTCCAAGTTATGGAACTTGTAACCGAAAGAAATTTTCTCCAAAAATTACAACCTATCCTTGTTTAAGAAGGCGGTTCATCGCCATCTATCCTTGTTTCCGCATCCTACTCGCAGTACTTTGAAAGCATAATAGGGTTACCCTTTGCGAGTGGATTAAACTTTTAAAAAAAAGACAGAAGTCCTCACTCTGTCAAGCTGGACCGCACAGGAATTTGCTGTCTCCGAATGTCTAGTACGCCTCAAGAATCTTGCCCTTGGGAGGATCAATCCTATTAGTTCCTGCGAGCATCTTCCATGATAGTACTTGTAGAAAAGAGACACGTCACCAACCATACGCCCGTGCTCTAGTGTTTCGAGAGAATCTCGTCATCAATTAGGCGAATCGCTCTTCTTTGAATTGAATTCAAGAGAGCTAAAGGGGGGGCTGAACTCCAAACATGAGAACAGTATTGGCTAATGTTGCCCTAACTTAAGCTTTGTATAGTATGAGTAGCTGATAAGATGTGAAGTACTTTTTAGCTCTAAAAAGAAAGCCTAGCTTCTGAGAGGCGGATTTGGCAATGGCCCGCACTAGATCGTCCCAATAGAAGTTGGTGGTTGCATTCACTCCTAGGATAGATAGATTTGATCCCATCAAAACTATTTAATCGTCCATTAGTATGTTTGTTGCATTATCCCTTGATGATTTCTTAGAGAAAACCGCGATCTGAGTTTTTGAAGCGTTGAAGTCGACCAAATTGTTCTTACCCCATTCCAAAATAATCTTGAGATTCCGATTAATCGTCTGTATATGCTGTTCCCTTAGTCGATTTCAAGCAGCGATAGATAATGTTTTGCCGGAGAAAAAAATGACACAGGGTTACTATCATCTGCGTAGCTGTATATAGGATTGGTAGCTAAAAGATCGTTTATCTGTAACAGAAACAGAGTAGGAGACAGAACAGAGCCCTGAAGCACCCCTGCGTTAATCGCAAATGTCTCGGATGAGATGCCATCGACGACGACCTGAAGAGATCTGTTAGCGAGAAAATTGGATATCAAATGACAGACTCCAGGAGGAAGACCATAAGATGTTAATTTGGCGAGAAGAGATTGGTGCCAGACGTTTGCATTTTCAGAATTCTTCCAACTGAAGACTGGCTAATTTCGAGTTCCCTACCTATTTGACTAGTGGGGACATGAGGAATTTCTTGGACAGAGAAAAGTACCATAATTTTGACATCTTCATTGAGCGCATTCTGACAGGGATTACTGGTTTTTCCTAAGTAACCATTTTCTCGAAACTGTTTTTCAATCTTGCTCACGGTACTTTGCGATATGGGTGGTAAATCAGGATACTACTTTGTGAATAAACGAATAACTTCACTGTGTTCTTTTTTTATCTCCGCAGCTAATCATAATTCAATCTTGTGAGTTTCAGTTAAGTATGGCATTTTGATCGGTGTTTCTCACTAAACGACAAACTAATAGCCTCTTCGATCAATACAATATTCCTCTTCTTATTTGTTTTTATTAACTTTTTTTTATAAGATTGTGATGACGTCAATCCAGTTTGACAAAAAATGTCAGACGAATACTTTCTGATGAGCGATTTTTAAACTTGACTTTTTGAATTAGTTAGGGGAGACTGGGATATCGTGAACCGCCTTTTTATGTTGGCTAAAAACTGGCAAAAAAATATTTTTTCTGAATATTTCAAAGCTTCACTTTTTAGCACAACTAATAATCTCTCTTTATGTCGCAGCAGTTTGGTCAAATTGTATTAAATTATACAACTTATAACAGTTGGCGTAAAATTGCATTTTTGCGATTTTAAAAAATGTTGGGGAATTACGGACCACATTGTAAATCGAATAAAAATGGAAAAATGGAGTAGGAGAACCTTCGTGTTTTTATTAAGAATGGCTAAAGATTTATTATAAAAGAGAAACAAAATGAAGTGGAGTGACAAATGGCAATGAAAATCAGTTCGAAACAAAATTATTATTTTACCAAAGAACTATTAGAAATTGCCAAAAAATAATGCTGTGCTGAAAATGTGCACGAATAATTACTTATATGCATCAAATACACAAAATTAGCTTGTGAAATGTAAAGAATTGACTGATCCATAATTCCACGACAAAAGTGGTCCGTAATTCCCCGGAAGTCATTTCTTACAATATGAGTAACACAATACAAACTTCATGCAAAACTTCATGTTCCTGTCGACGACTTAAGGTTCCCCTAATATTATGAAGATACTTACCTGAGTTGGTTCTTAAAAAGTGTGGTCAAATTAGAGGAAACTCTAAAGTGAAAAAAAATAATTTCGAAGTATCCCATTTACATTTGGTATCGAAGCTAGGTAACGGTTCGTGTACATAAGTCGAGTATTAAAAGGAAAATGAGCTTAACATGAGGCGAGCTGACGACAGTTATTTGTAGCTATCAACCACTATTAGAAAAAAAATATAAACCTGGTACGCAATTCCCCGTGGTCCAGAATACTCTTGTCTCCTCTACTAAAATTGTAAATACCTTTTAAATGACAAGAAATAAAAAATTGAAATTTGGTGCGCATATGTAACTTGATATACCCTTTAAGAATAGTCAAGAAAAAATAGAGTTGCCATTAAAAAAAAATGTTGACGTAATACCTTAAATTTGGGACATGCTGTATAAAATTTTCCTACATCAAAAAGAGCGCAAATTAAAATATTAATCGACGTAACCATACTTCCGAAAAAAAGCTGTCTTTGATTTACTGAATTTATTTCAAGTTAAGACGAGTCTTGTATAATTACAGGTGCAGGATTATACATTTTGTAACAATAGCACAATTTCGATATAATCAATTAACACAGAGCAAAAGCTGTTTAACCTTGTGGGCAAATAGTTTCGAGAAATGAAGTTATTTCGAGGAATTGAATGTTCGTTTAATTAATTAAACGTGGTATACCCACACAAAACCTACATTTTAAGTAACATTACTGCCTATTGTTTTTATAGTTATCCAACATTATAAATTATTATTATTTATGTATAATTAATGGCTTCATGGATTATTAAACTGGTCTAAATACCTTAGTTAACATTCCTTTCGATTTGGTAATTGTATCTAAATATTTTAGTTTATACAGTGTAATCCACCGTAGGACATAATTGTCAAGAAAAGATCCTGTCGAAAAAAACTGCTACAACACGTCGATTTTTGATGGAACGGACTGGTCCTTGGTTATCTTCAAAAATTGAAATACAGAACTTGTCTCCGGAAACCAAAAAAGATTAAAAAATACAACAAACGTCCCTCTAACTCGTTTCGACAGCCAAGCTGTCATCTTCAGAGAGATACTAATTTTGTTTGTGAGGGAAATGTATTACCGAAACATCACTTATAAACAAATTGACTGAATTTTAAAAACGTGTGGAAATACTGCGCTTTGTTCTTCTATACGTAATTAAAAAATAGATATACAATAGGGTGGTCCTTATTTAGGAAATGTTCGAATTTTTTTCCACGATAGTCCTAGATCGGTTCCAAATATATAAAAAAAAATTCATGCCAAGTTATAGCTCTTAATTTTAATATCAACCCGGCCCCCCCGACAGCCAAAGTTTTAAATGGAAATAACATAGGAAAAGTTCTGTTAATACTTTGGAATTTTTTATCCCATAAACCAATAAACATATCATGTCGACAAATGATTATTTTTAAATTTACCGCTCTACAAAAAAGGTCTCTTATGATTTTTGGCTAACTTGACTGGTTTAAAAGTTATTTGAGTTCAAAATCAAAGTTCTAGTCAATCTAATGGTTTTTTTCGTTTTTACCATCATTTTATGATTCAAAAATGAAAAAAAGGTTATAATTTTTAATCTTGATGATTTTTTTCCAGAAAAATTCCAAGCTGACCGTGACCCTAAAATAATACTTACACTAATTTTTTTTTATTTTTGAACTGTCATAAGTTTCAACTATATTTCCAATTTCAAAATACACAAAATATTTTTGGCAAATTATTGAACGATTTTAATTTTGATTGATAAAAATATTGATACAATCTGGTTTCAAATTTAAATTTCAAGATAAAAACATTTCAGAAACTGATTATGCCGCCATCTATTAGATTTTACTTCAACTTTTCACCTCACAATTTATTCTAAAGTACTCATAACCTATATTTATTATCTCAACTCTATTAAAATCGTTCACGAATATTTACTAATAGTTATGCTTTCTCGTTGTTTAATTAAATCCTTAAATTTCATCAATTCGATTTTAAAGTCATCAGACAAATATGGAACTATCACGTTTACGTCAAAACATCTTTTTAATTATGCAAGAAGAATGCAACCTAGACTACAAATTCATGCAGCCCTCCAGGCGTGTATAGTGAATCATAGGTAGCTGAACTACCAACAGTTGAAACACTGCGCCACCTAGCGAAGCGGTTGCTCTCTAGGAGAGTTCCCAGAAGACAAGGATTCTATAATGCACAGACCAATAGGTTTGAAACATTTATTAGATTCGAAGTTTGGAAACCAAATACCGGTTTCGATCTTGTTAGATCTCGTCAGTTTGGTATATCCAACTCGAATGCTAATAAATGTTCCGATAAGTAAGTACTAAAACAATCACAGGCGTCGAGCGAGTGACTCTTTAGTACTACCACCTATTGGTCCATAGAGAAACTATGGCCATCGCCAACAATGTCGTATGCAAGAAGAATGCAACCTAGACTACAAATTCATGCAGCCCTCCAGGCGTGTATAGTGAATCATAGGTAGCTGAACTACCAACAGTTGAAACACTGCGCCACCTAGCGAAGCGGTTGCTCTCTAGGAGAGTTCCCAGAAGACAAGGATTCTATAATGCACAGACCAATAGGTTTGAACATTTATTAGATTCGAAGTTTGGAAACCAAATACCGGTTTCGATCTTGTTAGATCTCGTCAGTCACGCCTGGAGGGCTGCATGAATTTGTAGTCTAGGTTGCATTCTTCTTGCATACGACATTGTTGGCGATGGCCATAGTTTCTCTATGGACCAATAGGTGGTAGTACTAAAGAGTCACTCGCTCGACGCCTGTGATTGTTTTAGTACTTACTTATCGGAACATTTATTAGCATTCGAGTTGGATATACCAAACTGACGAGATCTAACAAGATCGAAACCGGTATTTGGTTTCCAAACTTCGAATCTAATAAATGTTCAAACCTATTGGTCTGTGCATTATAGAATCTTTTTAATTGGTGATGTTGACGTCCAAATAGTGGGTAATAAATTACCATCGAAATTGCAAGCTCTAAAAGTTTTCTTTTTTCATACACGTATTTTAAATACTTCTGTACCAGAAAGTATCGCTGCAGTAATTGATGAAATTATTGTGTTTTGGAAAAAAGCTCAAATTCCCGTTCAAGATGTGCAAAGATGCCGAGAAAAATTGAAAAAATTGTACGATGAGTGGCGCATACTTGTCAAACACAAAAATCGGAGTGACGTGGCTGTAAAAAAACAAAATAAATTTGTTTGTTTATTAAAAAAATTATTTGACATTGCACCATCAAATGTATTTGAAGTTATTGATGAAAATTCTAAAGAATTCTTAATTAATCAGAGATCAGATGAACGAATTGGTTTTATTGCAAATATTAAAACAAAATATGATGACGATGATAATAATTCTAATAAATTGAACAAAAAAACTCATTTTGAAAAACGAAAAAAAAAGAGTGATGAAGAAAAAGCATTATTGGGTAAATTATGAGAATCAAATAATCAATTGATTTTTTATTACTTATTCACGTTCATATTTTATTCGTCATATTATTGTCCTTATTTGTTTTAGACAAAAATATTGAACTTTTATCTAGCCAGGGAAGTGCTCTATCTGCATCTAGTGGAGAAATATACTTTCCTACTACTGCCGGATCATCAGAATAAAAAAAAACAAGAGGAAGTTATAATATTCTCAGTGATAGAGTTGTAGCTACTTTCGATCGATGTAAAGTAAGTGACAGAGATGCTGTATTTATAATAACTGCTATCTGTCAATCACTTATTGATATAAACCTACTAGATGTGGATATTAACTCTTTGATTATCAATCGATCATCTATTTGAAGACAACGACAAACCCTGCGAGAGTCAAAAATCAATAGAAATAAAAAAAACACTTCCAAGACTTGAATTTATCATCTATTGTTGTACACTGGGACGGAAAATTATTACCTAATTTGTTAAATACCGAAACCGTTCATCGATTACCAGTGATAATTACGTCAGAGGGTAAAGAAATTATGTTAGGTGTACCAACGAGTGAAGATGGGACTGGAAAGGCACAAGCTACTATTATTCACGAAACATTGCTGGATTGGGGATTCGACACTTCTGTCAAAGCGATATCCTGTGATACTACTGCTTCAAATTTAGGCATTCGAAATGGTGCTGCTGCATTACTGGAGAAATTATTAGAGAGAGATTTATTATATCTTCCGTGTAGGCATCACATTTTCGAAATTGTCCTAAGATATGTGTTCGAAGTTGTTTTTCCAAATACTGTTGGGCCAAATGTTCCACTTTTTATCAATTTTCAAAAGCAATGGGAAACTTTGAATAAACTAAATTACAAAACAGGATTAGATGATCCAAGAAAAAAAAACGAGTTAACAGTAGAAAAAATTAGGTCTATAAAAACTTTTGCCACTGAAGTTCTGACAACAAAGCTGCCTCGTGATGATTACAAAGAGTTTTTGGAGCTTACTCTAGTCTTCATTGGTGTTATCCCAGAAAAATTCAGTTTTCGTAAGCCAGGAGCTTGCCATCATGCACGGGTGGATGGCAAAAGCTATTTACGTGCTGAAAATGTACCTGTTTCGTGAACAGTTATCGTTGAAAAAAGGTGAAGACAATAAACTTCGACAAATATGTGTTTTTGTGACAACTGTTTATGTTAAAGCTTGGTATTTATCATCTAATAGTGTAAAAGCTCCGTACCATGATCTACAATTTATAAAAGAGCTACACAACTTTAAGGCGACCAACAGTAATCTTGCTACTGTAGCAATTAATAGATTTATGAATCATCTATGGTACTTATCGCCAGAGTTAGCGATCATCGCAATTTTCGATGAAGATGTTCCATTAGAAACCAAATTAAAAATTGTGGCTAAGCTGCATACAGAAGAAGACAAGATTTCAATTGATATTATTCCGGAAGAAGAGCTGGATTATACTAGTGAAAAATGTAGCGTAAAACGCTTTCAAAGCAAGAATATAAACGATTTATTGTACAACGATATCGATTTTTATGTAACTGCAGAATCGATCAAATTTTTTGAAAGATTTGAGTTACAAACAGAATTTTTACAAATTCATCCTTCTGAATGGGTTGAAAATGAAAGCTACAAAACTGCATTACGGTTTGTCGAAAAACTATCGGTTGTAAATGACTGTGCTGAGAGAGGAGTTAAACTAATGCAAGATTTTTGTAAACATTATACCAAAGATGAAAAACAAATGCAATTTGTATTACAATTAGTTAAAGATCATCGTCAAATGTTTCCTGATGCGCTAAAGAAAACTAATGTAACAACTTCATAAAAGTATGTGATTAAGAAAAAAAATGATAATATTGGTATTTTCTTTCAAGTCATTGAAATTTTAATAATAAATTTTTTCAATTCATTAATACTTTTCTTTTAGAGCATACGTCAAGGTAAGAAAATTCGTTTGAAATATAAATTATAACTCTTTTTTCATTTTTGAATCATAAAATGACGATAAAAACGAAAAAAACCATTAGATTGACTAGAACTTTTATTTTAACCTCGAATAACTTTTAAACCAGTCAAGTTAGCCAAAAATCACAGGAGACCTTTTTTGTAGAGCGGTAAATTTTCTATAAAAATAATTATTTGTCGACATGATATGTTTATTGGTTTATGGGATAAAAAATTCCAAATTATTAACAGAACTTTCCCTATGTTATTTCCATTTAAAACTTTGGCTATCGGGGGGGCCGGGTTGATATTAAAATTAAGAGCTATAACTTGGCATGAATTTTTTTTTATATATTTGGAACCGATTTAGGACTATCGTGGAAAAAAATTCGAACATTTTCTAAATAAGGACCACCCTAATATACAAAATCAAAAACAGTTTTCAATGATGTATCACCATTTAAAAAATTTTAGGGGATGACACCCCGCATAGAAAAACGATTTTTCGTCAAAAATATCCCCTCAAATTTGACGTGTATCGGCAGATGTTTTCCTGGTGGTTGTGCCCTACGGTACGTTATACATGGGCGCACTATTTTAAACGGTATAAAAGGAAATAGTGACACTGTTTCAACGCTTTTATTTCCAGTTTAATTCCTTTGAAGGTAACGGAATGTAAGTTACGCTACAGTAAAAACATGAGCGAAACTAACCACATAGCAGAACTAACCACACAGCTACATAAATATTTTTAGAAACGAACTTTTCTATTGCGTTCGATGAGTCCTATTGGGTCCGATGAGTCGTAAATTTATTACGTCGATAAAGGTTGTGTGAAATTCAGAAGCCGCTACCTATAATAATTAATACATTTATAGACCGCTCCAACTTCAGTTGAACGTTAAAATGGTGGATGCGCCGGTTTTAATCTCGCTATATATTCAGGTCTTACACATATACAAGGGCGAAAAGGTAAATCAGTAATTATTACGACCATAATACTGGAAGTTTAAGGCACGCAAAACCGGCCATTGTTATAACTTTGTTTTGGTTTGTTACCTTGAGCCCTTATCAGGAAGGCGCTGATCTTTTGTCATGCCACGGTTTTGAACTTGACTCTTCCTGCTGTTTAATAAACGCCTTTTTTTCAACCAAAAACGCAGAAGCGTTGCTTTTGAATTTGGATTCAAAAAGGTTAAATCGATATCATTTGTCAACAGGCGAGAATATGCATTACGGCATTTAATAAAGAACCAAAGTCATGTGGAATTTTATTAGCGCACCTAATAATATAGGTCAGTAGTTAATAAATGTCATAGTAATTACCATCGCGGGGATTTTATTGCACATATAACCGCATAGGCTGCGAGGTTTGCATTCAGCTTGTTATAAATTTATTATTGTCCGCACTGGCAATTCTTACAAGAGTTAAAACTGCCACAATGATATTGTTCTTTTATTAGTGTGCATTTACTTGGTGGAAAAAATAAACAACTGTTCTCTGGGGGATTTAAAAATATAAATAAAAAATTACGTGAACCGGTTGCACCGTATGGCATTATAATCTACAATTTGAACGGATGCTAAATCTGGCGGAAACATTTACCACTGGCTTGTAGGGCCATTTGGCAGGTGTATTCGTTGATTCGTGGGCTACGCCAATCGAACACACAATTGAGCCCGTATGTCATTTTATCTTATAGAATACAAAGCAGGCATCGGTCGAGCAAATCTCTAGCGTTCTTTGTTTCAAAGTGTTTTTGTTTGAAACATTTATCCCTTGTTTATTTTCAGCGTTTGTCGTTAGCAAAACCTCGCTTGTACGGAATGGTGGGAGACGTCACCGAAAACTACCAATGCGGAATACCAAACATGAAACAATTACCTCAATTCTTTATTATCCGCTGGGACAAAAAATAAATTAAAACCAAACACTCGGCTTCATAAACAGACTCATTTTTGAAATCAACCGCGCAGAGGGGTCAGACCCAATCGAATTTTTCAATTTGGAAACATATAGTCGCATATAACGGAGCTATTTCCCAAATATTGTGCCATTATACAGTAGCATAATCATACTAATGTATAATTTGTCTCAGTCATGTCACAAATTTTAGCCACGAATTCGGTTAAGTTTAGTTTCTGATTAAAGCCAAATATTTATGAAAAATCAAATTTACCAAATAATTTCAAATTAATTATCTACTAATCATTCTAGTTATGTTAAAATGTCTTATCTGCTTTCATTATTTATTGCAACTTTAGAAAGCAGATTACAAGAATGAAGTAAATGCGGTGCATATTAATTAAAATTATTAATTTATACTGCATAAGTAGCTTCACTATTTATTACATATAAAACGCTTCGAATCCATTTTCGAACACGATCAATTTTAAACGTAGTGAATGAACCGGCGCATTCGCCAAAACGTTACGAGTTTCCGGCTACGTAAACCAGAATCATTCAATTATAAAACAACTGCAATAAAATGAGTAAGTTCGGGGGAACTCTTAATTAACTACATAACTAATCTTTTTATTTGCTACGAAGATTTTCTTTAATATTATATCTACGTGAAAATGTTTAAAAAATCAGTTTGTCAATTAGACTGTTTCAACAATTCGGTTTTAGGGGACTGTGACGGTATTAGCAAAATACTAATTTATTATCCTAGGATGTTAAAGTATCAAAAGGGATGGATTCTAGCGTTAATTACGGGTTAAATATTTTGTCGACGGCGGCCAATGAACACCGTATTCTGGATATCTCAACTGCTTAGGCCTAAGTATGCCCGCATTACATAGTTTTATACTAAACTGTGTACTGCCTTCGCAGTAATGTTTTACTTCCGGTCGTTGCATTAACTTCCGGGGCAAAATATGTCACATCAGAGTGAACATTCCTTTGTAACTTCATGTTGACCCTCCAAACGCAAAATGTCTTCGATAAATTTCTAAGCAAGAAAGTTGTTTTGGGACAAAGACATTCCCTATAATTTAACCCTGCGAATCATCTTATTAAAAATTATCGTTCGACAAATATTTCGAAGGAATTCCAACACAGTTAAAGTGGCGTATTACATTTAAATTATATGCATTTCTTAGTCGCTTCACTGTTGTGCTTCCACCGGACGAAGTTTGTTCTAAAAATAGAGCAAGTTTTTGTAGTTTATATTTAAAACGCTTCCTGTTTTTCTCTACTAGATAAGTTTTCCCTTTATGTCATCTCAGAAAGTGTCTGGAAGCTTTAAAGCCGGGCGCGCAGAGCATAGATCCTTTGCAGGAAAGGTTGTTGCTAAATCGGAGGGTTGGGTGTGTTTAATAGAAGTTATGGAGAGGTGTCGACTCAACAAAGAAAATATCTTTACAAGTATTTGATAGCACTTATCCAAGAAACTGTGAGTAGATTCAGCAACTGCCAACGAAGCGGGAATATCCGCCTTTGATCTGGAACAATTCCTGTATACCTTCTTCAAACTTCACTACCTACACTGACATCAAACAAATTAACGAGATTTGGAGATCTCCACCCTTAGATATTTACTTGTTGATTTACTTTAAGACCACGTAAGCACCGTCAGGTTTTAAGATTTATCAGCAGCATGTTAATTAAGAGTTCCCCTAAACTTGCTCATTTTATTGCAATTGTTTTATAATTGAATGATTTTGCCGGAAACTCGTAACGTTTTGGCGAATGCGCCGGTTCACTTCACTACGTTTAAAACTGATCGTGTTCGAAAATGGATTCAAAGCGTTTTATATGTAATAAATAGTGAAGCCACTTATGCAGTATAAATCAATAATTGTAATTAATATGCACCGCATTTACTCCATTCTTGTAATCTGCTTTCTAAAGTTGCAATAAATAATGAAAGCAGATAAAACATTTTAACATAACTAGAATGATTTCGTGACTTAGTTTGTGTTATATTCCATATAATCCCTTCGAAGTAGACGCATGCACGTATAAATAGTTAAAATAATTGCTTGTTTTAAACTAACGTAAGCTAATATATCATAAATTAACACACATGTTCGTACTTGGAAGTAATTTCGGTTTCCTAACTTTGTAATTGATTAGGCTCATGTAATGCAAAAACTTGGCACTTTAGAAAATTTGTATTTAAATCAGGATTTCGAGATAAAACGCATGATGAATTTGCGTTATATATGCATTATGAAAATTTGCTAGAGCGTATATCCAATAAAAAGTTAAGTCGTTTCCCATACTGTATAAAATATCCATCAAATTTAGAACAAAACAGATAACATCTGAGCATAGATGGAGATACAGCAATAAATATAGGACCCAGCTGTTCTACGACGAGGAGGACGCTTGCGTGAATTCCATCGAAGTGTTACAGATGTTTATTCAAGATACCATACACTTTAGGTACTCCGTACAACGATGCGAAATAAACGGTTTGCTTCGATGACGCTTGGGACAAATAAATGCTATGGCTTTAAAATTGCTTATTTTCCCTAGATATCCGCAAATATATCCGCCAATATTCCAATAGAGAAAATGCCACACACTCCGCATAACAACAGTTCTATTCAGTAGCTAATTATTTGGTCAAGTATTAATGAACCAATAACACGTTTAATGAAGTATAATGCTAATTAATTTCATTGCAGCAGGGGAATAAAACGGCCAAGGGCAAAATTTCGCCGCAATTATATTTACCTAAACTACCATATGTACAATTATTTGTATATCGTCGAATGTACTAAAAATAAATAAAACCGACAGTGCTTGCAAACGGCGGCACAAAGAGAACAAATATAGACCTTGTTTCGTAAGCATGCAAGGGCTTAACTTACCAACAAGCAAGATAATACAAAGGTAATATTCCGGCTCTCTTGTTACGACTACAAGCACCTACTTTAATTGTAAGTAATAACCGAGCCAAAGGGAAATTTAAAACGCCTTATTGACTCCCCCTTCCACGCATTCCCATTACATCTCACTAAGTAACAATGGTTTCAGAGAGGCGCTTTATGAATTTCGTTGCCAGCATTCGTGCGTGAAAATTGAATCAGCCGAAATTTTTCGGTATAGCAGGAATATTTCGATATAGCAGGGATTTTTCGATATAGCAGGGATTTTTCGATGTAGCAGGAATTACTCGGTATTAGAAAAAAATTAACAAGAAATATTCGAGTTATTATTTGTGATTTTTCACCAAGATTTTTTACAACTGGTGCATTTGTTCATTCTTCTTTCTGGGTGCTCCTGCAACGTACTCTAAACCAGTTCTTCGCTCCCGAGGAATGGTTTAATCTAAGAACAAGATTTTTTAATAAAAACTATGGTACATTCACTATCAGAAAACACTGAGAGTATTTACTCCCAGTAAACACTGAAAGTATTCAATCTCAGTAAACATCGATAGTATTCACCCCAGTAAACTGTGAAAGTATTCACTCTCAATAAACAGCAAGAGTATTCACTCCCAGTAAACACTAAAAGTAATCAGTCTCAGAATACATCGAAAGTTTTCACTCCCAGTAAACAGTGAAAATATTCACTCTCAGTAAACAGCAAGAGTATTTACTCCTAGTAAACACTGAAAGTATTTAGTCTCAGTCAACATCGATAGTATTCACCCCAGTAAACAGTGAAAGTATTCACTTACAGTAAACTGCAAGAGTATTTACTTCCCGTAAACACTGAATGTATTCAGTCTCAGTATACATTGAAAGTGGTTTAATCCCATAACAAGATTTTTTACTAAAAAAAATGGTACATTCACTATCAGAAAACACTGAGAGTATTCACTCCCAGTTAACACTAAAAGTATTCAGTCTCAGTAAACATCGATAGTATTCACCTCAGCAAACAGTGAAAGTATTCACTCTCAGTAAACAGCAAGAGTATTCACTCCCAGTAAACACTGAAAGTATTCAGTCTCAGTATACATCAAAAGTTTTCACTCTCAGTAAACAGTAAAAGTATTCACTCTCAGTAAACAGCAAGAGTATTCACTCCTAGTAAACACTGAAAGTATTCAGTTTCAGTAAACATCGACAGTGGTTTAATCCCATAACAAGATTTTTTACTAAAAACAATGGTACATTCACTATCAGAAAACACTGAGAGTATTCACTCCCAGTTAACACTGAAAGTATTCAATCTCAGTAAACATCGATAGTATTCACCCCAGTAAACTGTGAAAGTATTCACTCTCAATAAACAGCAAGAGTATTCACTCCCAGTAAACACTGAAAGTAATCAGTCTCAGAATACATCGAAAGTTTTCACTCCCAGTAAACAGTGAAAATATTCACTCTCAGTAAACAGCAAGAGTATTTACTCCTAGTAAACACTGAAAGTATTTAGTCTCAGTCAACATCGATAGTATTCACCCCAGTAAACAGTGAAAGTATTCACTTACAGTAAACTGCAAGAGTATTTACTTCCCGTAAACACTGAATGTATTCAGTCTCAGTATACATTGAAAGTGGTTTAATCCCATAACAAGATTTTTTACTAAAAAAAATGGTACATTCACTATCAGAAAACACTGAGAGTATTCACTCCCAGTTAACACTAAAAGTATTCAGTCTCAGTAAACATCGATAGTATTCACCTCAGCAAACAGTGAAAGTATTCACTCTCAGTAAACAGCAAGAGTATTCACTTCCAGTAAACACTGAAAGTATTCAGTCTCAGTATACATCGAAAGTTTTCACTCCCAGTAAACAGTGAAAGTATTCACTCTCAGTAAACAGCAAGAGTATTCACTCCTAGTAAACACTGAAAGTATTCAGTCTCAGTAAACATCGACAGTGGTTTAATCCCATAACAAGATTTTTTACTAAAAACAATGGTACATTCACTATCAGACAACACTGAGAGTATTCACTCCCAGTTAACACTGAAAGTATTCAGTCTCAGTAAACATCGATAGTATTCACCCCAGCAAACAGTGAAAGTATTCACTCTCAGTAAACAGCAAGAGTATTCACTCCCAGTAAACACTGAAAGTATTCAGTTTCAGTATACATCGAAAGTTTTCACTCCCAGTAAACGGTGAAAGTATTCACTCTACGTAAACAGTAAGAGTATTCACTCCTAGTAAACACTGAAAGTATTCAGTCTCAGTAAACATCGACAGTGGTTTAATCCCATAACAAGATTTTTTACTTAAAACAATGGTACATTCACTATCAGAAAACACTGAGAGTATTCACTCCCAGTTAACACTGAAAGTATTCAGTCTCAGTAAACATCGATAGTATTCACCCCAGCAAACAGTGAAAGTATTCACTCTCAGTAAACAGCAAGAGTATTCACTTCCAGTAAACACTGAAAGTATTCAGTCTCAGTATACATCGAAAGTTTTCACTCCCAGTAAACCGTGAAAGTATTCACTTTCAGTAAACAGCAAGAATATTCATTCCCCGGAAACACTGAAAGTATTTAGTTTCAGTATACATCGAAAGTGGTTTAATCCCATAACAAGATTTTGTACTAAAAACAATGGTACATTCACTATCAGAAAACACTGAGAGTATTCACTCCCAGTTAACACTGAAAGAATTCTGTCTCAGTAAACATCGATAGTATTCACCCCAGCAAACAGTGAAAGTATTCACTCCCAGTAAACAGCGAGAGTATTCACTCCCAGTAAACACTGAAAGTATTCAGTCTCAGTATACATCGAAAGTTTTCATTCTCAGTAAACAGCAAGAGTATTCATTCCAGTAAACAGTGAAAGTATTCACTCTCAGTAAACAGCAAGAGTATTCATTGCTAGTAAACACTGAAAGTATTCAGTCTCAGTATACATCGACAGTATTCACTTCCAGTAAACAGCAAAAGGATTCATTTTGAGTAAACAGCAAGAGTATTTACTACTAGTAAACACAGAGAGTATCCACTTCCAGTAAACACTGAGACTATTCCCTCCTAGTAAAAGCTAACAGTATTGACTTCCAGTAATACCGAAATTGAATCCACAAGATCTTTGGTTATAAATGCACCACCCATTTATTTTTCGAAATATGATAGATACAGAAAATGTTGAATAATATCCACATCGAGCAAATTAATTTCTTTTTTGTTTTAAATATTTGAGATCAATGCCAAGGAAATTAAGATCCGCAGTATATCAATCTTATTGAAGGTTAAATACTTCTGAAGAGAAAAAGACAAAAATAATTAAGACAGAAGAACACCAGTTAGATCGTCAAGCTTACTACTTGTCTGAATTCCCCCCAGAAGAGTGAATGAAATACATAAAACTAAGGAAAAAAATATTGTTTCTCAATATGTCAACTATACCAAAGACAAATCTTTCTAATTTAAAGTGGAATTCTACAAGTGGACGCCTTTTTAAAGAAAGGAACCAAACGCCAAATTCTTAAGCATATACGAATTCTTTAGCATATAGTTCAAAAAAAATTTATAATCTTTGCAATAAAACGGATCACTCATTTTAAAATCTAGCACAATCTATTAACAAAGAGTCAATCAGCTGATCGAATTGCATCGGTAAATAACCTACCGAAGGTGAGTAAATGTTTTGAATCCTTTCTACAAAATAAAAAGTAAACAAAACACTTTTATCATAGGAGTAGCTAAAATAGGACTGGCTCAAATAGTTCACTAAAAATTTACTCTCAACTAAGG